>OZ020184.1:29393150-29748458 GCA_963971135.1 Stenus bimaculatus
CTCGAAACGAAATCATCTATTCAATATAAAATTTGGACATTAACTTAATAGTACCTACTAAAGGAATAGTGCAGGGTATTTGTAACTTTATCGACTTTTTGACCAATTTCAAAGTCAAAAAAGAATATATTTATTCGCCAAAATTTTTCGTTTTTTGAAATACAGGTTGTTTACTCATCTTTTTAACAAATACAAAATACAATTTTAGGAATGTTGTTTTACTCGTAATATCACTTTACCTTATCAAATATATCAATACTGATTATTTTATTATGAACTAAAAGAAGAAGTTCATAATTTTTATTATTGTCTTTGCTATAAGAAATGGCCATTGAAAAGTTTCTATCTAAGAAATCATTGGCCAAAAGATAAGTACATTTTCCTTGAAAATTATATACTTTTCCGTCAAACGTTATGTAATTTTGGGTTCCGATTAACATGGATTGAGCTGAAAAATAATTTACATATTTATATTTTAAAAATTCACCAATCTACATAAATAATGCTACAAATATAATTTAAATTTCACTTCAACTTAGAGTATATTGGTCCTCATCGTTTTCCGCTAGAGTCCAGTGTTGGATAAGTTTGAAATCCAAGGGAAAAATGTAGGGTATTGTAAAATCTATTATTGTTTCAACTCGCGCTACTTAAATTCCGTTCGAGAATGCCCTAATATGTATAAACTATAAAGGACAGATTAAAAACGCTGTCGTATGTGTAAATTCACCTTAAAGGTGGAGTGAAATGAGTGATATATAAATTCCAAGTCTAATAGCGTTTTCGGCTTACTTGAACTGGTCTGCACTACGTTGCACTGAGTGCGTTTTGGGTGTTCGGCTTACAGTTTCAGCTCGCATTTTCTCAGTGCGGAGTGTGCACTAGGAATGCACTGAGTGTAGCTTTTCTCGCACCGGCTCCAAGAGCTCGTGCTACTTTCAGTGCAAATATGGCGGACTTCCTCCAAGATAATAACGATAATAACAAAGTTCAAAAATTAAAATAATTTATAAAAATGGAAATGTTGCAGATATTTTGTTATCATCTTCATCGGATAACGATAAAATTTTAATGAGACAATTAAAAAAAAGTCCCAAAAATTAAAAGTTTCATGGATATAGTTCTTGAATTTGATGAGTAATATTCCTTGGACCGTCCATATTTGTGAATTAATTTTTTTTTTAGACTTTGTCACATGTTAGGTCATGATAAACTCAGCACTGGCTCATAAAAACCTGTTCGGCTTATAACGTGCACTTGCTTGGTGGATTTGCACTAGAGGTGCCCTGGATGATAAACTGGGGCAATGCAAGTGCGCACCGAGTGCAGTTACCCCGAAAACGCTATAAGTATTTGACGAATTAAAATGAAATTGACCAAGTGCCGGCCGGTGGCTTCATTGAGGGATTATAAATGAAAAAGTCTGATTTCTTACCTTTAAATGGAGGGAACCAGTCTGCTGGATCAGTAAATGGTTTATAATCATGGTAAAATGATGAGAAGGTCATAGAAAATGAAAAGTACGTCTGCAAATTGCTTATCATTCTATATTCTGGTATTTCCTAAAAGATTATATGAAATTTGTTTACTCCAGTAAGCAAAAAGGATTCAAAACTTACGGAAAATACAGGTGTTTGATTAAAAGAATGCCATGGAATAGGTAATTTTTGCTCCAAGTACATTATTCCATCGGATGGTTCGAAAATAAACTTTGTTTTGGCTTCACGATACCTATTATTTCAGATAAAATAATTAGTTTTGGTTAAAAAGAAATACTCTATTATTTTCCTTACCGATTTTCTGCCTCCAGTGCATTAATTTTCATGTCAGCCAATTTTTGGTGTATTAAAGTTATTATCCTATGAAGTCTGTTTTCTAAATCAAAATACTCACAAAACCATTCAATTTTCTTCTCTATTTCATTGTACTTTTGAATAACGTAACTTATCGTAGGTATTTTCTTAAGTTCATAAATTTCATTAATAATTTCGTTCCAAATATCCTGCAGTTCTTTTCCAAAAGGAACTAGTTTAAAGTACTTTTCTTTTAAGAAATTCCAACCAACTTTTGCATACTTATTTATACTGCCTATAGTATCATTCCCTGTCATATCTCTATAGAAACGGTCGAAATCATGGGTAAAATTGGAAATTTTGCTAAAGTATGGGTTTTCGATAATTTCAGTTTTGCGAATATAAAGAAAATCTGAAAAATAGTCTTTTAGTAATCTTTTGATCTAATTTATTAACAGTACCTAAAAGTTCCGTACTAGCATTCCACACTATAGTTTCTACATAGTGTACAAATTTAATGAAAGTAGGCTCCATTGCTGCTAAGGTTTTATACCAGTTATCCAATAACATTTTATAAGTATCCTTCCAAAGTTGTTCCATGTATCGTATAAAAGCAACATGCATGTCTTTAATAAAATTATCGTATTTTTCTACAAGTTGTTTTAAAGCGTCACTTATATGTTCGATGGAATCACCTTGGAAAAGTCCATTTATAAATTCAGCCGCATTTTTGTAATAGTTTTTAATCTAAATAAAATTGATGATGAATTATTTTGTTAGTATAGTTAAAAAATGTTACCTTATCAATTACCCAAGAAATTCCTTTTTGTATTTTTTTACCCGATTCTCCCATAACTTCCCAAATTTCACTGAAAATTGCTGGTAATGATTCAATATGTGATTTTATGGATAGTTCATCCACTATATAAACCAAGAATGACGTTACATCCCGAACATAAAATTCGTTGGCATGATATGATGCATTTAGGAAGGTTTTTAGTTCTTCTAAATCTTCTTCGATAACTTTTAGATCCCTATTCATGTAAAAAATAAAATAATATTATTTTTTTTAGAATTTATGGTGTATTTACATTATGTTGATTTATTAAGCTTTTTTTTAGTAAATTCGTTTATGTAATAATTTATGCCTTGCCACGTCGGAAGAAAAAAGTGATTCTTAAGATTATTATAAGTACCGCTAAATCATATTTGTTTTTATGCTTCGAAATCCTTGTAAACGAGGTTAGCGTATAATTGATGATTATCGCTGATATTTTGTAAGCAAACAGCTTAAATCCTCGCGACGGCAGTTACACACCCCTAGTTTAGTTAAAGCTTTAAATCATCACAGTAAGTTCTCCAAGTTATGCATACATTAGCATATTTATTATTTCTGTCAAATCTAATTATTTTTGTGTTATTAAATATTTATAAAGCAAATTAATTAGAAAATTTAAATCTCATTAGTAAGTTATCGTACTGTCTACTTCTTACCTCACATTGTTAATGAACTCTTGCATTAAAGGCTTTGCATCTTGCCAGACGTCATTAATAGCTTCAACTGTTTCTGATCGAATGTACTGTCTTAAGTATTCACTTTGCTCCATGGTGTATTCATATAATCCAACGCTGAGTGCTCGTATTGTATCCTAAAATAACATTTCATGTCAATACATATCACTCTTCTGGGATGGTAGATGAGAATAAAATTATATTTACCTTAATATCCTGCTTCAGCTTAGGTCGCCAATTCAAACTTGCAACAATAAGTCTGGAATGATTCATTCGTAATAAATACGCAACATCGGATATTCGGTCAGAATCATAAACACGCCAAATATCGAAATAGGCGCTTCTTGCATCGGGAATGTATCCCTTCATATGAGCGCTTTGACTTCCATCTGTAAATCACCCCGAAAAAATTACTGAAAATATCATTTCTTCGAAGTTGAATATTTTTAGGAATTATTCATACCTGTAGTCATGTTCAGTTCGAGTTGAAGCAACTTTTCCTTGAAATTGAGGTAAAACTCTCCAGAGGCGTTGATGTCTTTCCCATGTATAGCTGATACGTTTGCAGTGTAAAGAGGGAACTTTCCACCATATCTACTCCACAAATAGGACAATTCATGCAAAGTTTTTCTCTGAAATGTTTCAAATATAATTACACTTTACCAACACCTACATTTTTATTGAAATTAACCTACATAATTACTAATTTAAAAATTATACATAAGATTTACAAATGTTATACAGGGTGTCCCACTTAAAGTGTTACGAATTTCCATCTCAAAAACTACCTCTTAGAGTTTTTTTGTTAATAAAAGTTGTTTGGTTTAGAAGGGGTAACATAATACAAATTTCTATTTCTTATTTTAAGTATGTTATGAAGGTCATTTCAAGGTCTACTTTTCTTTTAAATACAAACCTATCTTGTTTAATAACTCTTATTCTATCCTGAAAAAGTAATATATTTTGGTGAAAACGTTTGTTTATTATCCTTCAAAGTTTTAAACAAATTTAGTAAAAACTAAAATAAATTTATTTCTATTGTTATCATTCGTTTTGAGATTTTAATCGAGTGTGTCATGAAATAAAATATATTTTGTAAAATAAGTCCATACACAAGTGCAAATTCTTAATTAAGAATGTAAACAAAATTAAAGGGACGCTAATGATCGTTATCCAAAACAACCTCCGAAATGTCAAATGGCATTTCTACTTTGGAAGAAAATCAAGAATAACAAGGTGGCAGGAATAATTAAGAAGATACTCGGCGAAATGTTTGAAAAGCGCACTTTTCGCTAGTAAACATTGATTTTTGGGCATTTGTAATCTAAAATTTAACAAAAACGATGCCTAGTTCCAATTAAATTGAATTTAGTTTTCATATAGAATTTTTGTTTTTCATGTAGTCTATGATAGGGGCGTACTTTATGAATAAAAATAAAAACGCATTTTTTTTTAATTGTACGCCCCTATCATAAACTCTACATGAAAAACAAAAACTCTATATGAAAACTAAATTCAATTTGATTGGAACTAGGCATCGGTTTTGTTAAATTTTTGATTACAAATGCCCGAAAAATGTTTACTAGCGAAAAGTACGTTTTTCAAACATTTCGCCGAGTATCTTCTTAAGGAAGTAAACATAACAAATGTTTTAGCGTTTGTTAGGTTAGATTAGAGTTAATCCACGAAGAAGCATTCGACAAATCTTGAGAGAAAGTGGTGTAAGTAGGACATCTACATATTTCATAAATTCTGCGAAAAAACAAATACCATCCTTTCCATATATCTATTCATCAAAAATATTATAACAATTTCCCTAATCGTATAAATGTTTGTAATTTGATTCCTCGACAAATGACTATGAGTCCATTATCTGCTTCACATATGATTGACGAAGCTAGTTTTTCAAACACTGGCGAAGTCAACAGACATAACATGCATTACTGGTCTGATACAAACCGGCACTGGATGAGAACTGTTCCTTATCAACATTGAGGGATAATAAATGTTTGGTTCAGAATTGTTGAAATTACATTATTGGTCCCCATTTTTTGAAGGTCGTTTAGTTGGTGGCACATACGCACACTTTTTCAGAAATTGTTTTTGACAGTTACTAGAAGAAATTCCATTGAACGTTGGAATAAATATGTGGATGCAGCAAGATGGTGCACTTTGCATTGGAAACCCAACAAGCAATCTCACGTGATTATACTCTCCTCCAACGCAACCACATGAAAGATTTAAGATCCGAACTAAAAGCACAAACAAATAATGATGAACAAAATCTTACTATTAAATACGTTAATGGGGTTCCTAAAATTGTTAACTCAAAAAACTAAACAATGGGAACAATCTGCGCATTTATTTTCATAATGTCACTGGCATTAAAACTAAACTAGAAACTTGGTTAGATAGTAATACAATGTCCAGTGAACTAAAATTATTTGATTTCTACATACATCGATGCGATAGATCCCTTTCATCCAGTAATAAAAGCAAAGGCGGTGGAGTGTTTATTGCCACCAGAATGTATTTAAATGCAGTTTCGTTAAAAACTAGTGTCGTGAGACTAGAGCAACAATTTTTATTACTATCTTCGAATAAATTAATCATAGAAGCGTTTTACTTACCATCCTCTTCAGATTTAGATAAATATAAAACACATGCAGCCACAGTACCAGACTTGATTTATTTCTATAGTGATTTTAACCTAATAGTTTGTGGTGATTATAACCTTCCTTTGGCACAATGGAGTAATGCTGACAACAACCAAAATTAAAAGTATCCGTCACATGTTATAGCATCAGACTTTGGATTTTCAAACATGCATCAATGTACAAACATTCCAAATGAAAACGGCACCTTTTTGAACTTAGTATTTTCGCAAATTGATAATTTATCCATAAGTCAAGCAATGGAGGAGCTACATGCGATTTCACATATACTCGATTGAAGTAACGGGAAAAATGACTGCGAATTCTTAAAATACAATAATTATGTATAAGACTCTTTAATGCTGATTATGCTTCAATTAATTATGTAGTGGCATCTTTAGACTTGAGTTCTATATTATTCTTCTAGTAACATTAATGATGGTGTGCTCCTCTTTTACGATATTATGTATGATATAATAGCATATAATAGCCAAGTACGTTCCTACTAAAGTTTTATTTACTTCCGACTATCCCGTATGGTTTAATGCAGAATTAAGTGGTTTAATTAGGGAACAAAAAATGATGTATTCAATATTTAAAAATACTAACTCGAATGATGATTTTATAAAGTTTAAGGAACTTCGATCCAAATGTAAAACTCTAATTAATCACTATATTATAGTTTCTTAAACAAAATTGAATGTGATATCCATAGCAATCCAACATATTTTTGAAAATATACACATACTCTTAAGACCGGCCGCGATAACAATCCTCCTAAGATAATGTTTTTGGAAAATCGGAAAAGTGAATGTGGATTCGATACAGCAAACCTATTTGCTGAATATTTTCAAACAGTTTATACTCATGATTCTTGTTTACACACACCTGTTTTAACTCAACATTCTCACGATTATGTTGACTCGTTCTTTAAATTTAAAGTCCACAAAATATCAGTTTTCAATGGCATAAATGACTTGAGGAATTAACAGGACCAGATGGCATTCCAAACATTTTTTAAGGAATGTAATTTTACAATGGCTGAACCTTTAAGCCAATTATTTGTGCGATTTATATATGAAGAGGTTTACCCATCTTTTTGGAAGGATAGTTTTGTTCAACCTATCTTTAAATCGTGAGATAAATCTCAAATTGGAAATTATAGAGGTATCTGTATTCAGTCAGCCATATCAAAACTATTCAACAAACTGATTTCCACTCAATTATCATGGTCATATTGAAATCAATTATTATAAGCTAACAACAGGTCGTGACAAACCTTGCACTTTATGAAGATTTTGTAGCGCATGCGTTGGATAATGGAAATGAGATGGACTCTATTTATATATGGACTTTTCGAAAGCATTCGATAAGGTGTACCATCAAATTCTTGTTGAAAGCTGATCTATGTTGGTTTTTCAAATTTCGTTATAAAGTGGATTTTCAGTTATTTAACATGCAGAATCCAAAAATTGCGCATTGGCAGTGACATTTTTAAACCAGTTTTTGTAATAGTATAATAGCTCGGATAACTAGGATTCCAAAGTCCTTATCGACCAACAAAGGCAATACGCTTCCGCCGAATTTTATTTTATAGACTACCTGAGAATACATAAATATACATATTCGTTTGAAATCCATAATATTCGGACAAATTTGGTTGATTGTCTTGAGATTAGGCCCCGAAGACCGGAAGGAGTGCCAAACTTGTAAAAAATGACACCCATTCTTCTGTTACTATCTGCTGGTTTAAGAGAGCTTTTACAAAAGAAATATTTGGAAGTAGAAGGTCATCATTTTGAGCACCTAAGAAAATAGTAATATTATCTGGTTGAAATATTTACTTTTTTCTGTACATCGTTTTTAATTTAACAAATAATTAACTTAAATATTTCAAAAATGCAGAAATAGTATTTAATTAGTTAGTCATAATATTGTCTCGAATAATTTATTACTTCATGACAAAAATGATTTCACCAAAATGTGTTTCATTAGAAGATTATTTATTAATATTTTTTTAAAAGATTACTTAAAAATAAGACACCAATAATATTTAAATCTTCGAAAATAGAAAAAAATTATAACTGAATAAAAATTTTTCAATGTAATTATTTTGAAAAAAAAAACAATGATAAATCGTTTAAACGTGTTTCCTTCAGATTTAAAATAATTAGCAATGCTCAGTCAAAATTTGACCTATCACACATGAGTAATCACTTCCAATCCTGCTTTCATGTAGCTTCTTTTTATTTTTGGTTGTTAATATCTTGAGCAGGCGAACTGAAGTTTTAAATTCAATCTTAACTTAATTATGGAATATGTCAGAGTTTTATCGAATTTCTGAGAAAAGGGGGGCATTTGTCTGGTTTCTTCGCCTTTGAAATTTTGAATAAAAGAACATGAATATTTAGTTTACATAAATTTTTGTTAAGGAATTAGTTTACAAGTAAATATTAAAAGGTAGTAAAGCAGTTATTATTTATACCCGTTTTCGCGTTTTGTATTTCTGACAAATTTAATATGATTTACATCACAAATTATAAAAGTTGCATCTTGCAGTGTGCTTGTAGAAGCTATCTATAGTACTAAGCTAATGAACCACTAAGGCGAAGAATCTTGTTACATGCTACAAAAGTCATCATGTGTACTGAGCTTCGTATAATATGTCAAAGAGATATGTAATAGATTTTTATATATGCAATTACGAGTAAACAAAGCTTAAGCAGCCAGCAAGTCAAGTGTATAGGGAGTTGAAATCTGTTGTGGTTGATTCAAGCAGCGTAAAATTAATTTAAATAATTACATACGACTGCCACAAATTATTTAATTTCTTTTAAATAAATCAAACAAGTATTGTCAATATATTCTTGGTTTTAAATGGAGTAATTTGGTATAAACATTATTTTTTTTGTTTATTCTACAGGGTGTCCCTGCGCTGCGAGGAAGTAACATTACTCTAAAACAAAAAAGATATCGACATGCGGTTTTCGACTAAATATACAATACTTTTATATTAATAATATACCGGGTGTCCATTCCAAGATGACGGAACAAAGTTACGTTATCTTTAAACGAAACACCCAGAATACAGGGTGATTTATAATCAGGTGTGAAAAACCCGTTTTTAAAGTTAATCGGTGTAAACTATCCCATTTTATAAATATTTCTGGGTAAGGAACTTTAAAAACGACAAATTTAACCGTTGTATGATGTTTGTTTCCATGGATCTTCAATCGTTTTGCAAAAACTTGCCATTTAGGCGAAAAAAGATCCTTATTTGAAAAGTCACTGCTCTAAAACAAATGACAATTTTGGATTGAAAAGAAAAATAATTCAATTTCGTCTAGTTTATTGCTATTATGTTAAATTTAAACTTGTGATAATCTCTTATCAGTGTCCTTCATGAAATGCAAATTGACTAATTAATCGAAATTTTCAAATGGAATATCTTTCTGTTGATATAATATTTGTATGGTCGCATGTTAATGGTAGGAGATATTAATATCCAAACAGAGATCTATACTTTTGATAATAGCTAAACCGAAATCCTTCTGGCTTGCAGAATTTATAAAGCACGTTATCCAAACACCAGCAACAAAGAATTGAAGAAATGAAAAAACAACTATTGACTAATCGAAGTATTACCCACAATTCTGATCTAAATGTTTAATTAATGGTTGAAGAAAATTCGTCGATTAGTACAAAAAAGTATCTGCACGGTCTGATGTCTCAAAATCTTCAGTCAACCGCATTTTGAAAATATCATATTATTATATTGAATTGCACCAGACACTCTATGGTAATGACTTCAATAACTTTTCTGTTTTCATACAAAATATACGGATTTTGTTTAGTGACGAAGCCACCTTCAAAAGCAATGGACTTGCCAATGTACATAATATGCACTATTATCCGACAAAAAACCTTCACTGGATGCGCAATATTGTTCATCAAAATAAATGGTCCTTAAATGATTGTGGAGGAATACTAGGTAGCCAAATTATTGGCCCTCACTATTTTTATGGGGAGATGTACCTCGAGTATTTATCAGATTCACTACCATTATTTTTGAAAAATGTTGACTTAGCGTCAAGGAAAGACATGTGGTTTCATCAAGAAAAAGTGCACTTTCATCGGATTGTTTGACAATATTTAAATAATTGGCTACCTGGAAATTGGATTGGCAGAATTGGGCCTGTAAATTAACCGGCCAGATTTCCCGACATAACCCCGATAGTTTTTTTCTTTGGATCCATGTAATAGTATATTGTAACAAATGCGTTTTACAGAATACTTTTTCAGTGCATACTGGTGCAATTTTAAGTGTCAAATTCAAATTTTAACCTGCATTTTTTGGTGTAGAAATGAAATTTGCATAACCTGTTCGGTTTCTCGCCTTTGCCATAAATTGTCAATATCAAGGATTGTGCTGGAATTATTCAAAAAAATTAGCTGAAAAGGAACTATCAGTGCATAAGTGCACCGAGTGCAGTATATCCGAAAACGCTAGATATTTTAGGCTTTAATTTTTAATTACATTATGAATTTAGGAAAATTTATGACAGTTGGCTACACTGATTTTCATAACCACCCTAGTGATGGCATGATGACCTTATACAGGGTGTCTCACGTTTTTCCAGAAAAATTTTTTTTAGATAGTAAATGTCATTCTGAACATTTCCTATGAACTAATATATTTTCGACTTCTTAAGAAGGTACAGCAATTTTAAAAATAGCCAATAATGTTTAAAAAGGCAAGTTGGGAAAGACAAAATCCAAACCATAAATCTTTTGAATAAAAACATGATAATAAGAAAGAAAAATCATACAGGGTTTTACAAAAAATCGTTAAAATGTTGAAATTTTTAAATTGCTGTAACTTCTTAAGGAGTCGAAAAAAAATAATAGTTTGTAGGAATTTTTTTGTTCACAATGACATTTACTATCTAAAAAAATTTTTGCTGGAAAAAAAGTGAGACACCCTGTACATTCGACAGTTCATTAGAATGTCACTGCATAAAGTTACAATAAATAGTAGGGAGTAAAAAAATGTTGAGTGTATCAGACTCAACTCACAACATCTGATGATATGGAAGACCGAATAATTTTAATTTATCGCACCTGATATTCTCAATAATGTCAGACGTTGATTTCACACAGAATCAATGTTTTTCGTAAGCAAAATGGATAGATTTTTGAACATCTACAGGGTGTCCCTGAATAACTGTGACAATTTTTTTGTGGTGATAGAGGAAGTGAAACTAAGCATTCATGACATAACGTCCGGAAATGCTTCCTTAAAAAGTTATACCACTTCAAAAATTTAAAAAAGAAATATTTTTTTGTAAATATAAAAGTTAAAAAAATATTTTCAGGAGCGTTACATGTAGGGGGTCATCAACTTTTTATGATCATATCTTTTGTTTCTTTACGTTTTTGATAATTTTAAGAGCAATTTCCTAAACGGTAAATATAGTGGTTTAGTTCTGCAGTCATAAAAGCTAGTACGAACAAAATTTTTGTATAATTTTTTTTGTAGTTGATTTAGAAATCAATTCTTTAATTTTTGCTATAAGGAAAAAAAATGGAAAATGTACAAAAAAAATATAATGATCTAAAAGTACCTTAACTTTGGACCCCTCTAATTAATTTTGTGCTAGGTTGCGGAAGGCAACTCACAGGCAGGATGTAGCCTAATCAATTTAGATTATAAATCTGAAAAAGAATTGAAAATCTAACGAGGGAAACTTGAGTTATGACTGCAGAACTAATGCTCAATTTCATCATTTTTCACAATTTTTCCTCCCAAACTCGCGCGCCCTCTTCGCATTAATTATCAGTTATTTGGTAATAATTTGCAAAGAAGCTCCAGAAAAGGGGTCTGGATTTACTATACCTTGTTATTATCTCCAACGGAAAATTTATCGCGGGTGTTTAGGAACATGCTCTTAAGTACTAAAATAATCCTTGATCAAAGTTCTACAGAAAAGGTACTCTTATTGTATGTCGGTCCGGTGCTTTATTTCGCAGTAAAAGTAGATTTTATAATTTTTAGGTAAAAATATGAATTTAAAAAGCAACATTAAATAGGGGTTTTTAATAACAATTTCGTGATTTATCTGAAAACATTCAAAGATCAAATATCAAATTAGGCGAATTACCACAATATTTTGTTAATTACAAGTTCTAAGTTACCTTTTATACATATGTATTTAGTAATTAGTGTTTGATAGTTAGTCGTATTAGCAATATTAACAATGCATACATTTTCAAATTCGGAATTAGCAGACATGAATCTTGCATATGGAGCAGCCCACATATTTAGTATATGATATTTTAAGTAAATTAACCTATTTTGAAGTTGTTTTTTAAATTCATATTTTTAGCGAAACATTATAAAATTATCAAAAACGTAAAAGAACAAAAGATATGATCAAGAAAAGTTGATGAGCCCCCCACATGTAACGAAAACATTTATTGACGGAAAATGTGTTTCCTTATGCGAAAAAAACTGTGTATATATATATATATACATTCGATTTATTTACGAACACAATTGTAGAAAGGGGTAAAACAAAATATCCTATTTTTCTTTACTAAAACTTTTTTTAAAATTTAATCTGTAAATTGGTTGAATAAAAGTATTTTAAGAAGTATACCATGCGAAACACTATGTATGCACACGGAATACGCACAACGTGCTGATGCAGTCGATGCGGCAACAGCATGTCGCAATTGAATGTTCCACCAATGTATTTAATCTTGCACTCGTTGTGATGTGAGATACTTCTCTCAAGTGTATAGGAAGTTGAACTTTAATAACGACAAGCCATTATCGTACAGCCCAACCGACGTTCGTATTCCGTGCGCTTTGACTTCGTGCGTAAGTAGTGTTCCAGGCGGTATAACAAATTTTCCTAAAAAGATAATGTGTTAAAGACCTTCCAATTAGTCCTTTTTAATGAAACTGGGAAATTTATTCAAATTTACTTTTAAATGTTTTATTTTACTTTCGTATTGGTATCGTAGTAGTACTATCATCGGTATGTAAAGCAGAAAGCTCTTTTGAAATGGCTGAATCGCAGGACCTTGTTTCTTTTGATTTACCTTTAAATACTATTATAAAGATTAGACAGCCATACTAATCAAGAAAGCCAAAATCGGTTTTCATATATATTTTCTAGATTTTTAAGAGAATGTCGGTATTAATTATGGTATTTTCTGTAAAGCCTAGTTTTCATTAGTAGAGTAAGTGGGCGAGTACACTTGCGTACTTTTTAGGCAGGCAAGTCACAATTCAGTGCAAAATTTAAACATCCACGATGAACATCGAGCTGCACCAAAATTTGAGAAAATCTTTGCGAATAGTTTCTGGAATTTTGCTAAAGGAAGATCTGTTAAGTGATACCCTAATTAGTTTAGTTTATAAATCAGAAAAAAATTGAAGATCTGTCATATGAAACTAGAGATATCCTTGTGTCTGTAATATTCGATTTCATGATTCATCATGATTTTTCCTTCGAAACTCGCGCACCCTCTAGCGATTCGCATTCATTATCATTATTCGCTAATAATTTGCAACGAAGCTCCAGAAAAGAGGGTTAGATTTTCTATTAGCTGCTATTATCTCCGATTTATTACAGGTTACAGGCGCCTAGGAAATGACTCTTGAGGCAGATAGGGAAATTGTATAAAAGATAAAGATGTTTAGAATTAGACTGTTTAGCTATAAATGAAGTTTTATGTTTTTTGTATAGCCATTGAGTTAAAAGACATTTTGTATTCAATGACTATAGTAATTCACCACTTACATAATGTCCAATTGTAAAAACATTATGTTTCTCCAGTCCAAACTCAGAGACCAAATTTTATCCCGACCGTTCAAACCGATTTTTAGTAAAAGGGCTTCCGCATGATCTGATTTGGTCGAAAAGTCGGATGTAATTCGATAAGATCGGAAGGACCGTGTGGAGGCTTGATATCAACTAAATTATCAGATCGAAAAGTCTTAGAACTCTATAAAGATACAATTGCTTGTGGGAAAAAAGGAACCAGATGTAAATATTATAAGCGTCCAAAAACGAAATAACAATATGAGTGTCAGGAATTATTGCTGATAATAATTGGTGTAAAATTGTACCACTAAACTTATACATAGATAGATAGATCTATGCAGACATACTCTCTTCCTTTTGTTAAGTATCTTAGGGTGACAATAAGGCGTTCTTCAGCAGTTACTGCTTCTCTCATATTGGTATTGTTTTTTAATTAATGGGCTGACTAAACTCAATAATTTAGTAAAACCTTCGTGGCCCATCCTTAAATAGTTACGAAAGTCATCATTATTAAGATCTTTAATTAATGCCATATGACCAAATTTGTTCCTTGGACTACCCATTTTTTCGCACTTTTTTTCCTTCCGCACCGAGTGACAACGCAATTTCTACACCGACTTTTTGCCGTTTTGTTAAAACAAGAGAAATAATATTAATTTGTTGATAGTCTCTAAACAAGTAAGAATCAAAACTGAATTGATAAAATTAATACATTTAGTGCAGTAGGTGCGCAGAATCGGCGGTAGTCAACGTATCTGATCAAATCGGATTGTGTGGATACCCCATAATTTAAAAAAAAATCAAAAATCAAAATACTTTGAAGAGCTACAGTACCTTAATGAAGCACTTTTGCCCAAACCGTCGATATTTGGTCTCAGGGCTATGTGGTATCATTTTGTACAGAACTTTTAAAGTTAGAGACACTATTATATATGTATATATACATATGTATATATACATATGTATATTCCGTTTGTGGTTCGCCAAACATCAAGGTTAGAAACTAAAGCAAATTTAATTGAGAAATAAACAAAAAAATTGGGGGTCTTTTTAGTTATGGAGCTAGAGCATTTTGAGTTTAAGGTCACCAATTATTGTCAAATATCACAAAATCGCTAATTACTTTTTTACCAGTCTTCGTAGAATTACAAAAAATATCACTAGAATACTAAAACCATCCTCTTTCAATTGGTAACAACACTGATACAGAAATATTGACAACAAATCAGGGAAACCGTCGCTCTTTTGCTTCACTTACTATATAGGCTTCTGAAGTTACTCCTACAAAAAGATTTCTGAGCACAGTTACCGTCGGACGGTGGATAGACTTGAAATTATTATAAAATACTTGGCATTTCGGGTATTACGTATAGGCTACTTGACAATTTATGCACCCCTTTTGTTATACCGTACAGCCCATTTGACAAACTATGCTCAGGATTACTTCACATAGAAGTAACTTCAGAAGGTTTTATAATTAATGGAAAAGAGCTACGGTTTAAAATTGTTCCCTGGTTTGGTAAGAATATGAACAAGTTTCAGAAAATTAAAAAATATAACCTCAATGGGTCTTATCTTGGAGAATTTTCAAAAACTGAAAAAAATATATGTTTTTTTTTACATTTTAAAGATTATTTTTATATTACTGTTATAACCAAGAAGATGGTTTTAACTTTTTAATGCTATTTTTTTAATCCCTACGCACTCCGTACATTGGTTAAGATGTAATTAGTGATTTTGTGATTTTTGACAAAAATAGATGACCTAAAATTCAAAAGGTCGTAGCTTCAAAACTCAAAAGAAAAAGGTCTAATTTCTAATCCTGATGTTTGGCGAACCATGAATGGAACACCCTGTATTCAAGTTGTAATTTATAATAATATATGTTATATGTTTGAAAACTTTAGTAACTCTCATAATAGATTAAGATTAAAAGTATATAAAAATTATTAACATTTTGTATTTTAAATGGTAATATAATATTTTTATTTCATCAACTACAAGCTAAAAATATTTTTATCGGATTATTAAAATATTAGATTGCCGCGTTTTATTACCACAATAATTAAAATATATTCAGTTAAGAGCTAGCGCAAAAATAAAGAATTTTACGTCGTCTTTTATGTTCCGGTGAACCATAAAACGCTATCAGATCCTAATTTGTAAAATTTATTGGAGAATTTTAAGTAACTGGGTATGACATTATCACAGTTTTTTAGTATACGTGATGAATACCTAAAAACATTATTCGCAAAGAAATATAAAAAACTTACCTTAAATTCTATTTCTCTATTGTCCAGATCAATCCGACTCGTAGCTTCAGCTGTTTGTAGAGGTAGATATGTTCGTTTGTAGTCGACAAGATGATAAGAATAAAACCATCGTGGTCGATAATTCACCCCACCGCGTACATCTAATTGTAAATTGGATGCAGGATGGCTTCCCCATAAACTATAAGTATAGTTAAGTAATGTTTTATTCGAGCTATTTTCTACAATCCCCCTTAATTTTAAAGTTTGATCTGAACTTGTTGAGTAATCCACAGTTAAATTTACTTCAGCGATTTTCATCCCCGCTTTGTCGTATTCGCCAAGTATGGTAATATTCTGAAAAAAAATAATTATTTTTTTTATTAATATTAAATAGTATTAACTTTATCACTTTCTCAAACGAAGGATGTTGTAATTCTAACAAGATCTCCTGGCGGTTACGGTTGTACTCATCGTGCTTCCAGTCAAATCTTCCTTGCACTGTCTTCGGTTTTTGATCCTTATCCCAATCCAAAGACATTTCAGATGATAAAGAGTAGTCGCTCATGTTATACGATCCCTGCGCCGTAAAATTCCTTCGAGGGTACGATAGGTTGATCTGTATTTGCTGAGCTTCGGATGTTCCATCCTAGACATTTCGATTTTATTTGGAGGCATTTTATGGATATCAATAGATATTACCGTGGTTTTGTTAAGGAGGTCTATGTCGTAAGCTATCCAGGCTGAAGGTCCGAGTTCCAGTCGAGTATTTTGTTTGAACTCTCGGTCGAACACGTCATAGTTAGTGGTGAATTTAACGGTGCGGTTTGAATGGATAGCGATCAGCATTATTTTCTGACCCGTCTCTCGTGTTTGAATGTTCATATCTCCAGAAATATCAAAAGCACTTCTATTATGTAGGTGATACACGTGAATTGTTTTGAAATCCTGTAACAATAATTAACACATCAATAGGACATTATATACAATTTACAAAAATTTAGTCCTCGATTATTTAATCTTACTTAAACTAATTGTGTCCGGTTTTTCTATACTTTTTATAGCTCGTTTTTATATGGATCATTTGAATAGATCGCCGAACTTGGGTTACATTTATCACTCAGGATATGTACGAAAGTTTAAATCAATAGCACCCCATGCATATACGAAGATAGAAATATCGCTGTATTGAGTGATGTAAATAAAAGTATCAAACTCGTCAACGATGTGTAAAAGGTATGTAAATGGAAGTTCATAAGTAAAATACCGCAAGAGGCTGTATTTCGTATGGAAATTTATTTTAAGGTAAAATTTATGTCCGTGTATATATAATTATTTCCAGACAAATAACATTAAAGAAATATAAAATGGCATTTATATGAAAGGTACATGAAAATGCTTTCTTGTTACAATATTTAATAAGGAATCTTTGAAATGCAAAGTCCATCTTTGATTCGTGTAATAATTACATTCCGGAACTAAATTGTATAATCGTCAAATTACAAAGGCGCGTTTCTCTTGTTCTAGGCCAATGACGCAATCATTTCTATGCGTAATGTCTAACCTGTCAAAACTATGTTAATTAGACGAACAATGATAATGTGAAATATGGATGTATAATGGCATGTGAGGCTTTAGCATTGCCAAATGCACATGTCTTATTAGTATAGAAGTGACCTCTGATGATGGTAAAATACTATAGAGGGGCCAGATATATGGCATGATTTGGTTAGACCGAGTTAAATGTGTAAGCCCCAAATTCTCTGTATTATCTTTATTGCCCACAACAAACCAACCCTGACAACTCCTTTCATTTCTGATATTTATATGTACAACATTACTCTCCCAACATCAGTGCGAGTATATTTACATGCAAGGCCCAAAAGCGTCAATTAAAATACCCTTCCTAATTTTTTAAATTTACTTAAAAATTCGAAACTGGATAGCCTGATTTTAATCAAAGAATTTAATAATAAAATCTAAATCTAACGCTTCATTTTATTTACATTAATTGTTAATTAAAAATTTTTTAAAACTTTATACATATGTAAGAGCATAAATACTACTACAACTAAACGTGGAATATTAAGGAAAGTTTCGTAATTGCAACATTTTGCTTCTTTACAGTTAGAACAATCTCGTATTTAAATTATTTTATATTTAAAACTTCCAGTTTTAAACATTACATTAAAGTCAGGTATTGTAGCATGCTTTCTAAGTTAAAACAGGAACTGCATGACTTTTGATATATCAAGCTTTGTATTATTTATGTAATTGTGATACAAAATATGGTGGAAAGTAAATTGGTTGTACGAAACTATCAGAGAGCAGTGATTAAATACGTCTTCGATCAATTTCTATATACATCAGCAAAATCCAAAAAGGATTGTTTACATATAAAGTTCTAGAATAGACAGTTTGGGAATTATGAGTCAGTAAACTCGATGCAACCAGAATTAAAATCCAACCATGGAACCGAAAGATAATCAGGCAAAAGTTCTTAAACTATACAGTTTTTATTTCAACACAGGATTCGTTTTTCATGATTTTTTAACGCTGAACTTAAAAAATTGAACTTTTGACCGGGACCTTGTTAAACCATTAAATCGTGTTTACTTGCTTTCATTTTTTATTTTACATGCGCTTAATACGATCTTGTTGGGAGCACCCCTGACTCCCATAGTATTTAAAACTTTTCAAATTTAATTTTAGATCCTTTAAAAGGATTAATTTGAATACGGGATGTCCCGAATATGGCGAAAAGCTCTTCAGTATGTTGTTAGACACCCTACAAGTACCCTTAAAATAATTGCAAAAAATCTATCGGCCCCCTTATTAAGGTATATAAATAAAAAACTAACATAATATATATTTTTTAAATAATTAAAGACGCCAATTTTAATAGGGCAAATATCGCTTTTTAAAATTTATAATATTATAGAAGTACTATTCCCAACTGTGCCTCTACACATCTCGGTTATTCTCATGAAAATCCTTATGACGGAAAAAATGATTTCTCAAATTGCCTCAGTTTATGACGCTTTCCGGCAAAATCGACCCCTAACACTAAATTCCATAAAACATTTTTATATACAGGGTGAATCATTTATCGCGAGACAAATAAATATCTAAGAAACTAAGCAGTTATTTAGGCAAAAAATAAAAGTAACTTTGTTTAAAGCGGAAATAAAATCCTTTAATTTTAAAGTTATTTTCAAGGTCATTTCAAGGTTAACTTCATTTTTTAAATGAAAACCCATATTTTTTGTTAGATAATCGTATTCTACGGAAAAATAAGTATTTTTGATTTCTTACATTTTATCGAAAAAATACATCACTTACGAGTTTTGAATTTTTTATTGTAATAGTATTTGCACCCAAACAATGGAAAAACGGTCTATTATTGATTAACAATTCTCTCCGATTATCGATTATTGAATTTAATAAAATTTCAATTAAATGGTGTATTTCACTGTAGGGGAACCCGGGCCGGAAAGAGGTAACTAAGCTTTGATTGCAATTTAAGAGAATTTGAAAAAAATAACACCATACACTATTATTTGTCGTTTATTTATTTATTTCTCTTCAACGGAACTAAAGCTAAACTTATCGAAATTTATTATTTTATCGGAAGATCTTGAATTAGGATATAGACAGAACATGTGGTTCCAGCAGGACGGTTGTCCGACACACTTTTCCCTTAATACCCTTATACATTGAATGATACTTTTAATGATCATTGGAAAGGCCGTGGTGGGCCAGTAAATTGGCCAGCTGGGTTTCCTGATCTTACATCGCTGCACTTTTTTTATGGAATTGACAAAGTCTACTGCAATGCTCCTACAACACCAGAGCGCATTGGGAAATCAATTGAAGTTGATCAGCATCAATTCCAGTATTTGGTAAAATAAAAGATATTTGTTTCTTGTATTAATTTCAGTTACTTGCCTATTTTTCTGAAGCTTATCAGTACACAATAAACTAAAATATTGAGTTACCTAAGTTAATTACTAAAACGAACTGTAATAGAATAAAAAAGACTCATAAGTCGTTGGTGATGCATTGTTTTCAAAACTTTGCAAAGAATAAAAAATACATATTTTTTGCGAAAAAATACGGTTAAGTATTTAAAAAGAATGGGTTTCCGTTTAAAAAAATAAGATAACCTTGAAATTATCTGGAAATGACCTTTCTTTTCTCACATTTTAATATTAAATAAAAATAAATATTATTAACCACAATGTGTACCTATAACAAATATTTTTTTCTATGACTATTGTATAATGGGTACTTTATGAACGCGTTTCTAGACAAGCAATGATAGCTATTACTCACAACCGTGAGTTCTGGTTACCGGTAACAGAATTCCATGGGCTACCCGTGGATCTCTGTTACCAAATTCAAACAACTTATGAAATAAAGTTGTTAATGATCGGGGTTCGAACCCGTAACCTTTAAATCTACAGTCAACGTAACTCATGTCTGTTGCGACACTTGCCTACAAGCTCGTGTCGCAAATTCGGCTTGCGTGAGTAATGGCTATCATTACTCGCTCGATGAATAATATACTATTAACCGTTTAAATATTTTTAAGTTGGCAATATATTCTAGTGTTATAAGGTTGGCAATAAAATCAAATATGATCAGGTTGCTAGTTCTGATAAATTACAGAGTTGTTTGTTTTCTTCCAGTTAATATAACTTCACATTACAGTGTTTAATCTATGTGCTTTTTATTCACAGTTTAATATGGATAAACGTGGTTGTAAAAATTTACTTAACGCTTATTGCTATATATGATATGTGGTAAATTTGTAATTCAAAAACATCAAAGAAATATTACTGACTTTGTAAAAAAATTATACTTTGCATATTTTGGTGTAGAAATCGGCAGTCAAGACAAATGTTGGGTTCCTCACAAAGTATTTATGTGTATTTATGTTTGTGCGTGAGGATCTTAGGAAATACAAAAAATTAAGCATCTAATATTTAGGAATTTTAGTAATCTAATATTTTTATAAGTGAAAATTGTAAACTAATAACAAACTAATTTTTTAATATTTATATATCAAATTTTTCCCAATTTTTTGAAATATATAATTGATATCATATTGTAAGAGAATTGTGGGTGATAAAAAAAACTGATACCGAATACTGTTTCAGCACCCAAGAATACATAAGATTTAGGTAAATTAGTTTAAAAAGTTTTTACAAACATTTTTTTTTGTTAGCCTGTGTAATTATACTTCTACCCTATTATCCATCTGACATCTTAAATTCAAAAAAAATTAACACATTTTCTAAAGAAACATGTTAATGTTAATTAGCAATCTGAAAAGGTAATATTTTTTATTATTTGATGATGTAAAAATCCAATATGGGCGCCATAAAAAATAAAAAGTTTAATATCGCGGTTTCGAATCTAGGATGTCAAAATAATTTTTTTGCATCATTTAACTCTGAACAGTCAACAATTTAAACGTACAAAATTTCATTGATGTAGCAGTAATGATTTGGCAAATATAACGTATTTTCTAAAATCACATGTTTGAGTGTTTTGGCCATAACTTTGCATCTATATCTTAAATTTTCTTTCAGATTTTTAATGGCCATAAAAATGCGCAACTTTTCTTTAATTTAACCAGCCTCGTATCTCTTCCACTTTAAAAGATACCAATGGTGAGCATCAAAATAATGACCACCCCTTATATGAAAAATATTTTTATCTCTCCGATTATTTTTGTACAGAGATTCATGATAAGAAGTAAGATTTCATAAAATTTCGAATTAATTTCGTTTTTCTTCAATAAACTTTTATTATTCATTTTGATATATTCAGTGACACTCAAATATTTAATTAGACCAACGAATTTGAAAAAATTATTTAAATTTAATAGTGTAATTAACATTAACGCAAAATTATATTATGCTTAAATTACTAAGTTAAATAAAATGCCAACTTTTTATGTTTATGTTTCATTTTGTCTTATTAAATCATAAATTAATTTTTGCAGCAGCTCTTATTTTTTATTTACAACAAAAATCCAGTTCATAAGTATGAGTTAGTATTTAAAAAAAGAATCAAATACTTAATTTTCGAATAAGTAAGGTAAATCAAGTTAAATGTCCCGCTATGTACATATTTTTTCCAGATAATAAATATTTTTCTCCAGGTAGAGTAAAAAGATTAAATTTAGTGGAAAGGAAAATACATCACCAACGACCCAAGAACATTTAACTTAATTTTCTTCAACAGCGTTAATACATTTGCAATTGCAACTGAAGTATGAAGGTTTTGTTTATTCAGTGCCTCTGTCCCTAGGCCCTACAAAGTAAAAATGCGTCTCTATGACTACGTTTATCTCGTGTAACTCGATCCGGATTGAATTGAAAAGCGATTGACTCAGTCCGCATTTTTTGCGATATAAACACGTAGGATTGGATTCACTTTCAGTTTCAGTTTAATAATCCAATCCTACAAAATCATGGGATTGGACTTTGTAATCACGATTGAATAAAAATTTGTAACAACATAAACGCGATTGACTTTAGAAAAGTTACTAGTAAATTATGTTATCGAAGTTGGCACATCTGACTGCTGACTAACAATTGCAAAATACACGTAATTTTCTTCCATTTTCCCTGTTTTAGACGTTTTTAATTAACATAACCTCTTCAATAAAATACGAAACAACAGAAATAAAATCAAAGTGAACAGACCACTTAAAGTCGACGCAAAAATTATTTTAGGAATTTCCTTTCTCTTTAGTTGGTAACTATAGGATTAATAATGTATTGAAAAATTCAATCCAGGCCAAATGAACTCTGTCGAGATAATCGCGTTGTTTACGTGATTGACTGAATCCTGTCATAATCCATTTTCAATCCAATCCGGATCGAGTTACACGAGATAAACGTAGTCCAAGACATGATCTTATCCATTTCTCTCGGTATTAATTATTCACTATTCACTTTCCATTCGAAAGTTCGAACTTCAAAATAGTTCGAACATTAAGTTTAATAGTTCCAGTTCGAAGGAACTTCTCATAGGAAAGTCCGAGTTTGAAAAAAGTTCGGGATTTAAAAAAGTTCAAGTTCGAAAATAGTTCGGTTTCGGAAAAGTTCGATTTTAAAAAAGGTTGATTTATGCAATTTCAAACTTATGTAACGTCATCGTATAACGCTCCCGCATTGTTATCATATTTTATTTAAATGAAAAGCCACATTTTAAGTAAATGAATTGAAAGGACGTCTAGACTTCGATACTTATTACTTATACAAAATATCATTGACTTATTTCGAGTCGTTCCGAAGATATGCTTAATCAAAATAAACTTTTATAAAACGCTGTGCCCAGTTTTTTAGTTCAAACCTCAAAAATGTTGGGTTAGGTGATTAGCACTAATTTATTTAAAGAAAAAATAAAGATGATCAAACGCATAATTCAACATTAAATAAAAAATATGTTCTTGGTAAAGGCGCGTACTCACGAATCAAATTTAATAAACCGATTATAGTTGATCAACAAAAGTTGAACATGACTTGAATTAATTTTTGTTCACACTTTTCAAAAGAAACTGATTAAGTTTTAAAATGGCATTTTCTTTTTCATATCTATTTCTGTATTTGTCTAATCGGTGGTTCCAAAAACAATCGTGCTTATGCTGGTATAGTCTAAATTTTTTAAAATTATGAAATTAAATACACGTAGCGTAGCCAGTTGAAATCAAACTTGAGAGTCAACTGAAATTCACACGTTTCAAGTTTATGTTCAACTTGAAAGTCCTCACTTGGACGATAAGGTTGAACTGGGTCAAACTTTTCTTGACCCTCTAAAAAGTTGATCAACTCCATTGAAACAAAGGTTCTTATTATAGTTTTCGTTCAACTTTTATTGATCAACTGTTATCGATAAATTAAACTTGACTCGTGAGAAGACCGCTTAAAGGAAGCGAAATTTAACCTAACCTAACATTTATATAGAGTGATTGAATTGAACTATTTAGATCTAAAACTTCTAAAAGTTTATGTTAGCAATGAAACATTTTATTAATTTTCAGACGGCGTTTCAAAGGCTAATGAATTAAATTATCCAACATTGTTTAAAATACATTGTCCTTAATTATTTGATTACGAATTAACAGGTAAATCAACAGCGAAAAGGTTTAATTTAATCTATTTGTGACGTCATCAGAATGTGTAACTAAATATTTATGTGGAAAATATTATTTTGAATACCCAGTTACACAAAAGTTCAATTTACCGAAATAATGAAACGTTAAGCATCGAAGAACTGCGTAATTTAATCAAGATCGCATTGCTCTTCTGTCTCGTGTATTGCACTGTTCGCTGTTCGGAGATGCGACGAGATAAAGTGAGCGTAAATCAATTGGATGGTAGTAATTTTAAATATTTTCACTGGGACACATCTACAGAACAAACCTTAAACCTTTGTAAATCTCGATTTAAAGACTTTTAACCTGAACAATATTTTGTTAATTAAAACAATTTGACCCTGTTAAAAATTATAAATTTATGGAATAACTTGCATTTGCGACTAATTACTTTTTAAAATATTTAGAAGTTATTATTTAACTAGGTTAAGTTCGAGTAATATCACAATAACAAAGTATAATTAGCGTGGATAAATTCCTTGGCCATTCCAAATGTCCAGATACGGATCTTACATTTTACGAGACATCTCTTTTAGCGTAGAGGTTTTCACTCGTTTTCGATGTAAGTTGGTAATGACATATTATTGTGATACAATTTTGTATCGCATATCCCGGAGTATAGGAAAAAACGAACACCGAGTCACGATTCATTGGTATATTGTTTAACTTTGCGCCATTAATAGCTCTAGGCCATGAATGATTAGTTTGTAATTGATTTTCACTTTTTGTAATATTATAGTCTTTCATAATTTTTTGTAAATTTAATGTTAAGTAAACCAGAGGTGATTTTCGCGAAAGGACACCACACTTTTTATACGTAAAATAGAACCTCGTACGATTTTGTTCAAATTTTGAAATAAGTATTTCATAAACTAATTGACAACAGTGAATTCATCATTTCGATCACTTGCATTTGGAATAGTTCTAAATACTACAGTAGGCGATATTCTTCGTACCTTCCATATCTCAACTGGTATAATACGGATGCAACATTAAAGGAGGGTGCACAATTGACGGTACGGATACGTTACGATTATAAAAAATAGAGATAAAACATTCGAGTTCCCTGTGAGTGAGTGAATGAGTATGAAAATAACAAATTGCATGCACACTCACTCACCCACAAGAAACTCGGATGTTTTATCTTTCTTTTTCATAACCGCAACTTATCCGTTCCTTCAATTGTGCAGCCGCCTTAAAATAAAAGATGACACAAGTGCAAAATTTGGTTTTTTCGGAAATAATATAATATGTTTCAAAAGTAATAGTTCTTTCGAATGGAATCATGTAACTCGACGACGCAGAGGCGTTCTTGTTAGATTCGCTGTTTTATTATGAAGACCAACGACAAAAGAAACTTTGATCCTAATTTCTGAGGAACTACTAATTTTGCACTTGCGTCATTGTTTCTCCGGAGGTGCGATATCTAGTTTGAGCGAGTTGACGCATTTTTTTGCTAAAGCTTCATTGGTTCCATCCATATGAATACAATCATGAAATTTATTTAGTAGTGAACAATCGATTCTAACAAAGTCTCCTAGATTGGATAAATGCGTTAAAGGAATTAAATCTCCGAAGAACTTAAATACACTTTCTAAATGTCTGTTTCTTGATTCTCCAATTCAACCTAACCTTGATTGGTTAACTTGTTCCGTGGTAAACTGTCTTTGATTTCGCAATTGAGATTTAGACTTTCTAAAAAGCGAATGCGTCTGTATAGCCTGTATCTATTACAAAAATATCTCTTTTTTGAACTCAATGCCTTAGATTATCTCTATGTCGATTCATATCATGATATAGAATAGCAGAACTATTACCATACTATACAGGGTGATTTAAAAACCATTCCGCATCCTCTTACTAATCAAAGTATAAGCCCCAATTGTGTTCTGGATGTTTTATAGATGGTTGAAGAAAATTCGTCGATTAGTACAAAAGAAGTATCTGCCCAGATTGATGTGTCAAAATCTTCAGTCAACCGCATTTTGAAAAAACATTATTTTCATCAAAAACCCATACTGGATGCGCTGTATTGATCAAAATAAATGATTCTTAAATGTTTGGCGGAGGAATAATAGGTAACCATGTTATTTGCTCCCTCTTTTTTGATGGAACCCTAACTGGGGAGATGTACCTCGATTTTTTTAAGAGATTCACTACCATTATTGTTGGAAAATTTTGACTTAGTGACAAGAAGAGACATGTGGCATGTGGCTTCAGAAAGAAGTGCACTTTCATCGGATTCTTAGACAATATTTAAATAATTGGCTACCTGGTTTGTCAGAAATGGTTCTTAACTCCGATAGATTCTTTTCTTTGGTGCCATGTAAAATTTAGTGTATCAACCCACAACAACTGACAATTTGTCAAAATTGTGATTTTTCAAAAATTGAACTTTTTTCGGTTAAATGACAAGTATCACCAAAAATAGTGAAGATAGTGTTACCGTTTCGCGAAATCCCATTAACTCACGGTAATTGCTCTGCGGGAGTTTTCCGAAAGTTTATCGTTGGGAAAAACACCCGCCACCTAAGAGGATTACAAAAGTGTTAAAGGACGCAAGCCCATGACGCTAAGTAGGATCTGACTACCTGTGACTACCTGCCACTCGAAGGATTACGCAATAGATCACACTTTTTCCAGAGGCAGATTATTTAAACGGCTGTGGTTTAAACAATGGGACTTTAAGGATAATATTGGTCGCCCAAAAAATCAGATAGATTTTTTACGACAAGGCGATATATTTGACGCGACGCAAAACCGAGGTTTTTATCGCATCTGGTTTTCTGCACGGTCTCAACGGCCAAAGATGCCGGAAGTCACCATTACGGCCATGTTGAAGTTTGGAACTTTCTCTTTGGAACGCATGCCACAGAAAAGTGTCCCACATCTGGTTACCACCCGTTTACATCCCTAAACTGCAGCGCCTAACCGGCTTTTCGTAAAAACGCCAAAAAGGACAATGTGCACGTACAGCTAGGGACGAGGCCATAAGGAAAAAACCCACATTCCATCGACCATCTTGCCGTAAACCAAAAAATAGTCTCGAACCCCCAATAAAGTTTCTAAAACGCGAATTAATAGTGGTGGGGACAGGAGCATAAATAGTCAGACATTCCAACAGGACGCTCTCTTCCTTTTTTATCTCGATTTAAGCTTGACCGACGTGCTAAGTGCAATCGTCGCCAAGCCCTCCGAGTTCTTTTTGTTTTTCCGCTCTTCGCGACGCTTATAGACTCCATAAGTGTGGTGAATAGTGGGTCCTGTGTTACCAGCATTCTGCGTATTTCAAACATTCTACCGCTCTGCACCCAAGACTGAGAACTTATGAGAACTACATGTGCCGTGTGCTAAGTCACTTTAACAGGTAAGTACTAGGTATTAGCCCTTCCTGAGTGGAGCAGTACTACCTACCTGCAAGACCGCAAAGCACCGGAAACTTCCAGAGTCAAACCGTAAGTTTTTGAACAGATTAAGTGTGCACCTGAGTACAGGTGATTAGCTCTGTGTCGAAACTACCTGCGCGTTCGACTCGGACCTAACAGTGTGGTATTAGCGGCGTTTGAAATGACGACAGAAGAACAAGTCTGCAAGTTCCGGGGCTCCACTTGACCGTTCGCTCGCGACGGCAACGTCCCCTTAAAAAACATAAACTGACACTACGCTCGACATTATCTTGGATCAAAACCAGCCTTGTACTTATAGAGGCATCGTCCAAGACGCACAATGCAGCGTACAAACCCCTTCCGGGGTGACATGGCGCCCAACGTTCCGGGCACAGCAAATCCTGAAGAATTTGCCGTCCCACGCGAGGATGAATCTTATTTCACTATTGACATGAGCGGAGTCCTCAACAGTACAACCCGATCCGCACCTGGATTTTTCAACATCCCTGAAATTACACATTCGCCAGTTACGCCCATGGCCAACCGTGAACAAAATGAGGGTTTTAGAAATCCAATGGAAATATTCACAGAAAAGTTTGCGCAACTTCTGGGAAATATCCCAGCAAAAGAAACTAAACTCCAGGCCACCTTCAGCGGGGATATCATGGATGACCCTCGCGAGTTCATTGACGAAGTCGAAAAGTGGGGAGTTCAAAATAAAATCCCGAGGACCAAATGGGCCGAGACAGCATTTCTTGGCTTAGAAGGCGAAGCGAAGAATAAATTAGTGCCCCTTCGAAAGCTGCCATGGGACATTTTTCGGGACGCACTACTCGAACATTACAACGGGTTAACTCATCGCATGGAGTTAACTCAGCTCCTTTATAACAAAACCCAAGGCAAGGAAAGCGCGGAGGCTTTCATTGCTCGAAAAATAAAACTCATGACGCGACTTAACTGTGCCAATCCGGAGGAGCACGCGGTAAAAATTATTATCGAACAGCTTAGGCCAGCCTTGCGGATGCACCTCCGCCAAAATAATTATCCGACCTTCGGGGACTTGCTGCACATGGCGAGGTTGTTAGATAAAGATTGGCAGGAGTTGAAGCAAGAGGACACCAACAACTTGCCCAGGTGTCACTTCTGCAATAACGGTGCGCGTCACTTCCATGCAGACTGCCCACAGCGAAACAACCAAACTACCCGCAACGCAGGTAACAACCCGCCACAGGGAGCTCGTAACGCAGGTAGCAATAGGAATCAGGGAAACGAGGAAAGGGCCACAGCCTCCAGGCCCGCACAATCCGCTCCTTGAAACAGGCCAATTGCACCACGTTGAAACGTCTCTTTGTAAATATTAAGAATAAGGAATACCTAGCATTAATTGATCCAGGAGCCACGGACAATCTAATCTCCGAGGAACTCGTGGATCTACTTAGTTTTAAGACACCAATTAGGATTAAGTTTCAAACCGCCGATAAATTCGCGGACTTAAGCGCCAATTACTCGGGCATTTTGAATTGCCAGTTCGATGACTGCCACCAGGACATTGCAGTCAAAGTTGTGAAAAACTTAGCGGAAGACTTCATCCTAGGCATTCCGTGGTTGGAGCAACAAAATGCTATTTTGGACTTCGGACGAAGTTGCGTACATTTTGGCGTAAACAACCGAAAAACCATTTATTTTCAGAATGCGAAAAAAGCACCCAAGCTAGAGGACGTCACCCTACCGGAAGTCCCGGAGGACGAAGCGGATATCTACACAAAAACTCTGCGCGGTTTCGCAGAGTTGTTCCAAGAATCCTCAGGGCGCGTTACTCAAAAGACGGTGCAACACGAGATCCAATTAAAAACACACACGCCTTTTAAAGCACCAAAATATAGGCAGTCGGCAGCAAAGACCAAAATTATATCCGAGGAAATAGCCGATATGTTACGCAACAACATCATCGAACCCTCGTCGAGTAGCTACACCAGCCCTATCGTGGTCGTGCCAAAGAAAGACGGACGCTACAGATTTTGCGTAGATTACCGCAAGCTTAATCAGAACACGCACGACGAAATTACCATTCTACCCCCAATCGACGACGTTGTCCGAAGTTTAGGGACGAGCAAGGTTTTTTCGGTGATCGACTTGAAATCGGGTTACTGGCAAATACCACTCCACCCAAAAAGTCGACACCTGACCGCATTTACAGCACCGGATGGCGCTACCTATCAGTTCCGAGTAATGCCGTTCGGACTCAAGAACGCTCCTGCCACCTTCCAAAAATTTATGGCACAGGAAGTGCTAGCTGGTTTAACGTGTGAGTACGTTAAAGTGTACTTAGATGACATAATGGTGCACTCAGAAAACCACCAGGAGCATGTTAACCATCTCCATACGGTGCTGGAACGACTAGCCACACACGGGTTACGTCTAGCACCGGAAAAATGCAAAATCGGCTCCAGCCAGCTAGAATATTTAGGTTACGAAATCTCTACATTCGGCACACAACCTTTGGAAAAACATCTTAGGCAGGTGCAAGAATTTAAAGTGCCCAAATCAAAAAGGCAAGTTCAATCGTTTCTCGGAATCTGCAACTGGATAAGAGATTTTTTCCCCAATTTTTCCGTAACACTAGCACCAATTACCGATTTGCTCAAGTCTAATAATAACTTCAAATGGACACAAGCGGCGCAACAGGCGTTCGAGGAAGTTAAACACCTTACTACGGAAAAAATAACTTTGCGGCGCCCACATCCAGAACTCACCATGATTTTACAAACCGATGCTAGCAATTTAGGTATGGGAGCTGTCCTTTATCAGGAGGAAAGTGACGGTACAAAAAGGATTATAGCATTCGCGAGCGCTAAGTTTAACGCCACGGAAAGAAAATATCACATAAACGAGCAAGAATGCTTGGCAGTTATTTGGGCGGTCAAAAAATACAGGCATTTACTTGAAGACAAACACTTTATTTTAAGAACCGACAACCTTGCAGTTTCTTGGTTAAACAAAAGCAAGGATTTAAAAGCGAAGTTAACTAGATGGGCATTACTTCTGCAGGAGTACCATTTCACAGTCGAACACCGACCAGGAAAGGAAAATCAGCTTCCCGACTTATTATCACGCGACCCAGACGAGGAAACTACCACGGAGCAGCTAACTAACTTAGAGGTTCTTTTACCACCAGAACATCCTGAACCCCAACCGGAATTCCGCGTAAATGTAATTGAACAATCTATCGTTGATTACGTAAAGGAAGGGCAGTTAGCAGATGAAAGTTCGGGTAGATTAATTTTCAGGTGGGAACAAGCGCAACTACAACCACCAGAAACCCGAGAAGATCAGTGGCTCGCGTCCACATTCACAGTCGCGGACGGTTTCCTCTGGAGAAAATTAGAAAACGACGAGTTAGCTTTAGTGGTGTCAACCAACAATACGCCGAGGGTGCTTCATCGTTACCACGACCACCCAAGTGCGAATCACCCTGGAGCTGAAGAAACCATAAGGGCAATACAAAGGTACTTTTATTGGCCTAACATGGACAAAGAGGTAAAGGAGTATGTGAGACTATGCGAAATTTGTCACAGTGTAAAAAGAGGTGCTCCCCAGGCTCAAGCGCCTTTACATCCGCATATACCACAACGACCCTGGACAGTTATAAGCGTGGACGTTTTAGGTCCATATCCAGAAACGCGTAATAATGAAAGATACATTATTATGGCAACCGATTTATTTTCAAAGTGGGTGGAAGCTAGACCCACGCAAAGTTGCGATGCTAAAGAGATTATCAGTTTCTTGGAAGAAGATATTTTCTCTCGATGGGGCTACCCATGCAGAATTATTTCGGACCAAGGGACACAGTTTACAGGACGGCGTTTCGCCAAGATGGCAGAAGGACACCAGATCGAACTTTGGACATCTTCCGTGGGGCACCAGAGGGCAAACCCAGTGGAAAGACGTGTCCAAGAGTTGAAGAAAGCATTGCGCTCATTAATGCTAAATAAGTCACCGAACAAGTGGCGAAAATACCTTCCTCAGGCGCTATTTAACTTGCGAGACCGCACCAACGCAGCATCTGGATGCTCCCCAGCGAAAGCACTTCTAGGGATCAATCTCCTCAGGCCAGGAGAATGGAGGCACCCTGAAGCAGCACACGCACCAAGGGAAGAGCAAATGGACCCTCAGCGGAGGGAACAAAGGGTGTTGGCGCGGCAAGCAGCTTATCGTCGTCGGAGAGGATTTAGCCCACAACGTCCGCCACATATTGAGTTCGCTGTAGGAGACAGGGTAATGTACAAAAATCGGACACCTGCACATTCTTTTGAACCGTTATGGACAGGACCTCATGAGGTCGTAGAAAAAACGGGAGAACTTACATATACTATTGACCGATTCGGAAAACACGTAAAGGTACATTTGGATGATATCCGACCTGCTCCCCAACAACCAGCACCAGTGAACTGAATTTTAAAAAACTCCCCAGCAGAAAACAGACTGCAACAGTAATATTAAGTAGTGTTAATTAATCATATTAAGTGTTAGTTACGCCCCAAGGACTATGAAAGTAGCCTTACGTACTATTTTTTCCCTGAACATTTTTAAACTATGTCCAAAATGTTCCTTAAGGTGGGGGGGTGTTACCGTTTCGCGAAATCCCATTAACTCACGGTAATTGCTCTGCGGGAGTTTTCCGAAAGTTTATCGTTGGGAAAAACACCCGCCACCTAAGAGGATTACAAAAGTGTTAAAGGACGCAAGCCCATGACGCTAAGTAGGATCTGACTACCTGTGACTACCTGCCACTCGAAGGATTACGCAATAGATCACACTTTTTCCAGAGGCAGATTATTTAAACGGCTGTGGTTTAAACAATGGGACTTTAAGGATAATATTGGTCGCCCAAAAAATCAGATAGATTTTTTACGACAAGGCGATATATTTGACGCGACGCAAAACCGAGGTTTTTATCGCATCTGGTTTTCTGCACGGTCTCAACGGCCAAAGATGCCGGAAGTCACCATTACGGCCATGTTGAAGTTTGGAACTTTCTCTTTGGAACGCATGCCACAGAAAAGTGTCCCACATCTGGTTACCACCCGTTTACATCCCTAAACTGCAGCGCCTAACCGGCTTTTCGTAAAAACGCCAAAAAGGACAATGTGCACGTACAGCTAGGGACGAGGCCATAAGGAAAAAACCCACATTCCATCGACCATCTTGCCGTAAACCAAAAAATAGTCTCGAACCCCCAATAAAGTTTCTAAAACGCGAATTAATAGTGGTGGGGACAGGAGCATAAATAGTCAGACATTCCAACAGGACGCTCTCTTCCTTTTTTATCTCGATTTAAGCTTGACCGACGTGCTAAGTGCAATCGTCGCCAAGCCCTCCGAGTTCTTTTTGTTTTTCCGCTCTTCGCGACGCTTATAGACTCCATAAGTGTGGTGAATAGTGGGTCCTGTGTTACCAGCATTCTGCGTATTTCAAACATTCTACCGCTCTGCACCCAAGACTGAGAACTTATGAGAACTACATGTGCCGTGTGCTAAGTCACTTTAACAGGTAAGTACTAGGTATTAGCCCTTCCTGAGTGGAGCAGTACTACCTACCTGCAAGACCGCAAAGCACCGGAAACTTCCAGAGTCAAACCGTAAGTTTTTGAACAGATTAAGTGTGCACCTGAGTACAGGTGATTAGCTCTGTGTCGAAACTACCTGCGCGTTCGACTCGGACCTAACAGTGTGGTATTAGCGGCGTTTGAAATGACGACAGAAGAACAAGTCTGCAAGTTCCGGGGCTCCACTTGACCGTTCGCTCGCGACGGCAACGTCCCCTTAAAAAACATAAACTGACACTACGCTCGACATTATCTTGGATCAAAACCAGCCTTGTACTTATAGAGGCATCGTCCAAGACGCACAATGCAGCGTACAAACCCCTTCCGGGGTGACAATAGTATGACTATTTTTTGATGAGGAATCCCTTTAAGAAAAAAATGCCCTATAAACATATGTATATCCGATTGATTTTAGTTTTGGAGTTTTAATCGAATTTTATTAACTTTAACAAAAAATATCAAATTAGCCATGGATACCGGTACTAAATAACCTTCTAGATTTAATGAAAAAAGTAGAAACCCTTTGTGTCACGTCCGCAAATTAATTTTTAAGTAAATAAGAGTATAATGTTTGAATATGTGTTTTCAACACCCAAGCTACATTGCTTTAAAAAATAATCAAGTTAATCATGTAAATATCTGTAATACAAAAAAGATGAAGTTATTTAATAGTATATTAAAAAACAAGTTTCATAAGTCGCATATTGTAGCACGCGTTGAATTTTAAAATACAAGCCGCGTAGCGGCGAGTATTTTAATGAACAAGTGCTACTATCGACTTCTGAAACGATGTTTTTATACTATTTTTTTTCAATTTTGCGCCTTTTTATCTGTTTAAAATAAAATATTGTACTTTTTAATTTTAGTAAATTTTATGGTAGTTGGCAACTCAAATATCAGGTTTGTCAAATCATCATTTTACTACTCAGTAACGCACCGCTGTCTAGTAACGAACCAAAATAGAAAAAAATATTTAACATTTTAAAATACTTTAATTTACAAAAAAACAAAAATTTTAAGTAAAAAAAAACTTCTAAAAATCACAGAAAGTGTTCAAAATGATCACCATCGGAATAAATGCAAGCTTCGCATCTACGAATCAAAGCTTCTGTAACACGACGTATAACATTTCTATCATTTCTTAGGTGATTGTCGCATCCTTTCTAATAACTGTTGACGAGTTTCTACTTGGTACACAAGAGCCTTCATATGTCCCTAGAAATAAGGGATTCCCAGGAAACGTATTGCACCAATGGCCAATCCATTTGTTTGATCATTTAACCAGTTTGTTACTTATCTTCCTCTATCCGGAGATACACCGTTATGTTGATACCACATATTGCGAATAGTGGGTGTTTCTGTGCATACCTCCGTTTAAATGATCATTTATTAGTTGTACAGGTTACAAATTGTTATTAAAAAGACCAGTCCAAACATTGATACTAAAACGTTGTTGAAATCTATTAGTTTGGGAGTACTTCCAAACTAATAAACAACTATCTAAATTTCCGCAAGTTCATATACTTCTGTTGTTGAAATCGTCGAGACCTAATTGATGTGGATTTTGGATCACACATGATCATTGTGATAATTGTTTACACCGTCCCTAGTAAAACTTAATTGCTTCATCGGACCATAACGCATTTGAAATGAAGTCACCGTTTTGCAATTGTTGCCGTAGTACCGAATTGCAAAATTCTAGTCGTTGGTGAGCATCTTGAAGTTGTAAACCTTGTTCTCGAGATTCAACACACACCAAACAGTACTTTGTGATGTTTGTATGTCTTGCGTCATACTAATTTTTTGATCATCGATAGCAGCATTAAAATAATAATAATATTTACGAAAAGCCTATTGAGGTGCAGGATTGCCTATTTCTGTTGGTCTTCGAAATGATGAATTAAATACGATACGGAATGGTTGATGTCTATGTGGATACCTGTGTTCATATTCTCGTGCTCCTTGTCTAGCGTTTTAATTACAGATCCCATATATAAAAATTATATCTGCATAGTGTTCAGTCGTAAATTGATACATAATTATTCAAAACTTTATTTCAAAAATAATTTGCGGAAGTAACAAAAACAATTTTGACTTTTTTCATTATCAAAGAGAACGTTGTTTAGTATTAATTTCTAGGGCTAACTTGATCTTTTCTGTTAAAATTAATAGGACTTTTTTTCAAAATGGCATCAGATTTCATAAGCCAAAGTAATCACCTTGTGGTTGATCTGTTCAATGATATGTCTGAAATGTATACAAAATTTGAACAAAATCGTTCGGGGGGCTATTTTAAGTAAAAAAAGTGCGGTGTTCTTTGTAAGGGAATGTTATACCACACAAGTTTAAATTTAAATCACCTTTGTAATACTATACGATATATGATACTAGGATAATAAAAGTGTTCTAATAACTGGATTGTCTTATAAGTACGATCAAGTCTATGAAGGACGTCGTAAAGAATGGTTTAAATTTAAGAGTTGTAAAATAAAAAGCAAATTCTATAGAAAATTCCAAGTAGACTCTCTTAAAATTTAAGAGATAATGGAGAATTTGTAAAGAGTGTAGCAGCGTTGCACAAAAGAAGGTGCGCGCCGGGAATGGGTCTGGTGGGAACTGCTATCCGGCTATAGATTACCCTAGGTTTTATAGTGGTAGCACTAGTAGCTGATTTATTTGATGCACTCACCACAGTCGGCGTGTTCGAGCCATCCCGAGGCGCTCCATATTCGCTTCCATGCGTGTAGTCCGCTCCGACAGGGACCCAGTTGTTTTCAACTTCTACGTGGATAACATCCTTATCGAAGCCTGCCCGTGACTCGGTCTGGCAATTATATTTGCCTTCGAGAATTTTATCTTTGTTATACTCGACAGTAGCTAGTCCATTGCTGGTGAGATGCTTCTTCTGGAAAATTAAAACGTCCTTGAAAGCTAGAATCCTTCATATTAATTCTACGAGAACTTACGCTATATTCATAATCAATTTTTGCAAAGTGGCGGGTAGTTAGTGGTAGCTCAGTAGTAATAACCCCCTTTGTGTCTCGCTCAATTGCGGATCCTTTAATATAAGTTGTTAAACAACGAGAATCCAAAAAGGCACTATTGTTTGGCCAAAATATTTTAATAAACCTGTCAAACACATTTCTGAAAAATAAAAATATTTTTATAAATATACGAAATATTAATTATCAAGCGTACGCATCCGTTTGTGTTTTAAATTCAGCCCCAGTGTAATTTAAACCTTTAAAAGGGGTACTTGTATTAACAAATCCATCCAAATTAGCGAATTCTTTAAAATTTATTTTTCCCAAACAAATTGAGTGATTCCCGGGGTAAAATAATTCCGAGCTAAAATACAAAAAAGATCAATGAATTAAAATTGAAATTTATCTGCAATACAATATACACTCACGTTACATTATGATACTCATTTAAATTAATGTATGTTAAATTAGCAATTAATGCCTCGTTTTTAAATTTCGGAGTAAATAATTTATACAATGCATAATTTATATCATTAATTTTTTTCAAATCAAAATAATTCCGTACTTTATTCCTTTCCCATTCGACAAGAAAATCAATATTTAAATTTGTAACGTTATTGTATAGCAGCTGAAAAAAACCAAATAGTTTATTAAAATTTAATATTTGAAAACCTTACATGCCCTGTAGATCCATAATTGCGTTTGGATTTTAAAGTTGTGTACTTCGCAAAGTAATCAATATTAGTAAAATTTTTAATGGCAAAAAAGTTTCCTGAAAACGTATGTAATTCCAAGTTAGGTCTTGGAAGTAAAACATTAGCTTCCACTTCTATTTTATTTTCGTCGGTTCGAGTAAGACTCAAGTTGGTTCCAACGCTGAAATAAAGTATTGCTTAAATTTTTTCCCCAAGAAATAAATTTAACATACTTCCAGTTATTGTTTATTTCAACATCTCCTCCTATTTTAACTGATTTGAAACTCTTTTCAGAATTTACGTAGAATACATTCAAACCAGCTGTCCTATTAAACTGTGGCTTGTAATATTTTCCTGTCAATTTGATATTCATATCTTCTAAAGGTAGCCAATTAACACCAAATCCCACATAGCCCCCGGAGTCACCAAGTTTGTACAAAGCAGACCCTACTCTTTTAAGGTTTTGATCTCTGGAAATTATACATAAGAAAATAACTTATATTTTGTCGTATTTGAAAGTAATATGTGAAGTGGCTGAATGTATAATAACCGTAGGAAATCAGGCTATAAAAGCGAAGGGAGAACCATTTGGAAGGGTCGTGTGTTGGGCTAAGGGATTGTTTAAATCAATCATCTTTTTACTGCGTTCGACAAATTGTACGGTTAAATGTAATGGGTGGATGCTTTTACTTTAAACCCCCTCATACAATGCCAAATACGAGTATATCTCTAAAATCCAACTGTTTGATACTTTAAATTACCCAATTAGAGGTTTATTAAGTAATATACAGTTATAAGAAAGCTAGTTTAGTACACCTTACATCATCGTTATAACGAGAATCGATACCAATTACTTGAATCTTACAATACAAGTATTTCACAATCATTAAGAGAAATACAATTACAGTAGTTTTCTTAGATTGGAATACTTTGCTATATTTTTAGTTCCTTTGGATATTTTTATACAAGAACTCAATATAATTTTTTCGTTGACGAGCAATCAATACCTTACAGAAACATAACTTTCATGAATCCATGTCAATTATTTTTATTAAAGTATAATTTTCATATTTACTCTATAAAATGGTTAAATATTAATTTTATCACTAGTATACAGAAAATCGGAAATGATGTTTGAATTTCATAATTTTGCTGCAAGAAAATACAGATTGTAATTTCAGAAAAAAAGACTAAAAATAATGATAATTAAGTACTTAAAGGTAATATATCTAGCAAAAATTAATAGTTATGTAAAGTATAGTCCGGGAAGTGTTCATCATTCTATCATTCAAATTCAAAAGTAAGAGTCTGTCCTTGTAGGCTAGAGCGGTTCTTTTGTTTTTATTTTTTCAAATAATTCCAAAATGCAGAATAGGGGTTTCGGGTTCCTGAACAGTAGAATTGAACCCAAATTCACAAATATAGATGTTTTTTCGAATTCGCAGAAACTCAAGATGCTCAATTTTTTATCGCCATAAACATGAGCAATTTCCCTTTAAATTATTCTTGTATCGCTAATCATTTCTATTATACAGGATGCGGCATAAACATATAACTACCTTATTATTTGCAATTTTAAAAGCGAGAAAAAACTTTACTTTGAACTTAAAAAAAATCGGTTGGCATGACGTCGCCATGGAGCCATCAAGAAGTCGATACCTGTATAAACTAATATAATACATACAAAAAACAATTTAAAAAAACTAATTTATAATGGTCATTTTATTTTTACGAAAGGTTAAGCTTATTTTAAAATTATAGTTATTAATAATTTAATGTTATTTTTAAAAGTGTTAAAACATAATAACTATTACATTTATTCTAGGTTTATAAAAGTAGACAGCGTTAGTGACCCGTGCTTTACTAGTCTATCACTGAATTAAAAATAAATATATATCCGAGTTTATAAATAAATAATTTATAAACTATAAATCCGCGGTTTTGTGAAATTTTACAGTTGTAATAAATAAATAATTGTTATATACAGGTTGTAACTAAATTAATGCGAAAAATATAGGAGGTCATTCCACTATTAATTCTAAGATAAAAACTTCCTATCAATATACAGGGTGTCCCAGCGCTGCCGAAAAGTAATATTACTCTCTAAAATGAAAAAAGATTTCGACATGCGGTTTTCGACATTCTTTTGGACGCACACTGAAAATATTTTAATAATACCCCGGGTGTCCATTTCAAAACGGCGGACCAAAGTTACGTATTTTAAATGGATAACCCAGAATATTATGATATTTTTGGACTCAAAAAAATAATCATGCCTTGTAAAACTTTTTATGGGTCAATCTACATTCTCGTTTTGCTGATATTTGCCAATATCAATTTTTAAAAAACCACTGCTCTAAAACAAATGACAAATACTGCCTGGTTTACAGCTATCATGTCAAATTTAAATTTGTGATAAATTTTTATCCGGGTGCTTCATAAAATGCAAATTTAGCAATTATAGGAAATTTTCAAACGGAACAAACTGTATATTTTAACATCAATCGATGGCATTTTTTACAAACTTTCTATTGAAATAGGTTTTGTATGGTCGCATGTTAATGGTTCAGGAAATATTAACACCCAAATATAAAAACAGTAAAAATCTATTTTTGTCCCGTCTTTTGTTTGTTACCACAAAGAACCGTAATCAATTGAAACATCAATGAATTGCTCAGGACAAACTTTAAGTCTATGTGGCCGGCCAATTTACATGCCCATTTCTGCCAAATCAATGTCTATGTAGCCAATTTGTGCACGGGGGCTCCATCTTTCTGAAGCCACATGTCTCTTCTTGTCACTAAGTCAATATTTTCGAAAAATAATGGTTGTAAACCTTTTAAAAACCATCAAAAAGTGAGAGCCAATAACATATTTCCGTAACGGTCAAATCCCCAAATTGGCTTGACATAATGAAATGTTGAATAGAAAGATAAAGTCTTCAAATGAGATTTTGAATTTTTTTGGCTACATTCGAAGACTTTACCTTTCCATTCAACATTTCAATAACAAAGTTATCTATAATTATTCCTCCCCAAACATTTAAGGATGAATTTGATGATCAATATTGCACACCTAGTGCGGATTTTCCATTGCATAATACTACATATTGACAAGTCCATTACAAAATTTATTAAGTTTACTTCCGCGGTCATCATGTTTTGTATTAAAGCAGAAAATTTCACTCTCTGGTGTAATGCAAAATAATATGGATAAAAGTGATGTTTTTTCAAAATACGGTTGAATGAAGATTTTGAAACATCAATCTGGGCAGATACTTCTTTTGTACCAATCGATGAATTTTCTTAAACCATCAACAAAACATCAAAAAAAGACTTGAGGTTAATACTTTGTTTAGTCAATAGTTTCTTATTGTACAATACACAGCCCGAATATACAAAACGCTCCATCAATTTTCTCAATGCTTCAGTTGTTAGGTGTATAGTATTTGGATAATGTACTTTATAAATTCTGATACCCAGAAGAGGATTTCTTCCAGCTTCACCAACCGCATACACCATATTTGCTATTTCTTCTATAGAAAAGTTCATTATTTCGGTTTAGCTATTATGAAAAGTACAGAAAAGAGCTTAAAAACGAAATTCAACAAGATAAGGGTTTCCAGTTGTTATATTTTCAAAGCCTAGACTTAGAAAACCAAAATTGATAATTGTGTGTTTGTATTTTGTTGGTGTTGAAAACCAAAAAAAACTACTATTGTGATAAAACAGCATAATTAAAAAAGAAAAATTGAGAAAGACACAAACAAATGTTAGGCAAATTTGAAAAAAAGATCCTCAAGAAAAATTATAAAAGGTGCTATTTTGTGCCTTTTTCACTTTTTCTCTGTTTGGATACTTATATTCCCTAAACTTTTAACGTGAGACTATACAAACACTATATCAGTAGCGTGTAAAAAATGTCATCGATTGATGTTAAAAAATACAGAGTTTTCTATATGAAAATTTCGATTAACTGGTCAATTTTCGTTTCATGAGACATTCTGACATCTCAAATTTAAATTTGACATGATGACTGTAAACTAGGCGATATTGAAATATTTTTGTCAAAATTTCAACCCAAAATTGTCATTTGTTTGGTTCACCATCTTGGAATGGACAACTTCTTCGCAGCGCTGGGCACCCTGTAAGTCCGATTTTGAAAATACTTATTTCATTTGACTTATACAATTTAAATTGAGCTTGTACTTTATTTAAGGCTAGGATTATGTCAAGAAGGGTAAACACTCCATATTTTGTCCATACTAAAAACTTAAAAAAAAGTACGAGTTTCTAGTATGACAAAAATATGGAAATCAAGATCCAAATTGATTGACCCTACATATTGCATATTGGGTACCAAAATAAACGTTATAAAATCTACTTTTGGAGAAGTCTTTACGTTAAAAAAAAGTTATTTGCAAAAATTCTCCTCTAAAAAGTTGAAATTGATATCTCAAAACCTTTTTGAACAATTTTACAAATTACAATTTTATTTAGCCATTTGTTTTATTCAGAACGGGTTTTGGTACTTTTCATCAATTTTCCTTTATTTTTTTAATTTTCTAAAAAAATAAAAAATATCAGAAACATACTAATTTTCTAAAATTGTTTTAAACTATGAACAAAAAAATTGGGTATTGCATTTAAAAAAAATAATTTTGCAATTGAGTAATCATACAACATACTCAAATTTCAAATTTTTATTTTCATCAATAAAGAAATTATAGAGGTGCCCGAAGTTTCCTTTACAACCGGTATGCAATCAGAAATTAATTTTCTAAATAAAATTTTCAAAAACACAAAGAGAAAAAATAGGACATTGTATCTTAATTTCTGTATTTAGAAAATAGCATGTTTACGCCTCTCTTTTGTTGTTAAAAATGGGAACATTATTTCTAATAACATCATATTAGTAGTTAAATACTACGCACGATATTTTTTCGAAACTTACAATTTTGCAATTTATTTAGACTTTTTATTTCATAAAACAAAAGCTTCAACCTTGAAAAATAAATATACTGTAACTTTTAATTCATTTATTTGACTTTTGTAAAATAATGAAGTGGCTTTAAAGAAAGTTATTAAACTCCTTTTTTATATTTTATTTAAACTTAAATTCAAGTATATATTTTACGTTTAGTAGGGCAAATAGAAGCTATAAAACATGTGGTTATAAAGCTGGAGATGCACAGATATTGTCTCGGAGCGTAGCGTGACAATTGTGGATAAGACCGTCAAGTTTTACACGGAAACTATTTTAGAGTTAGTTTGTTTTACTGAATTTTGTCAATTTAATTTAATTATCCAGAACAAAATTAATACTTACCCTAGTGAAGCTTCAAATTGGATTTTTTCCAATCGTTGGAATGGAGTTTTTGCATCAATTGTAACTGTTTTATCATTTTCGTTTGATTTAGCAGCAGCATCGATTGAAAAATTTTGGTATAGGCGATGCGAAGTATTAAGCTAAAATAAATATTTAATTAAATTCTTAAATAATATATTTTTTAATGAAGTACTTGTAGTTTTAAGGTCCAATCAAATTTATCCTTTACTTTTGTAAATGCATTTAATTTTGCAAACTTTTCTCCTTGTTTTAGAGTTGTGGTTATTAAAAATCCTTCCTCGTGCGGTTGCAACTGATACTGTAAAGAAAGTGGATACGTGTTACTATTTCCTCTAACTTCCAATACGAGACCACTCGGTAAGTCATTATCAATTTCCAATATTGCGGTTACATTATGCTTTTTATCGTTTACGTCTAATACACCATCAATCTTTTGTTTTTCCTCAGATATTTTAAGAACAACACCATTAAAAAGTAGAGTATTTCTAAAACAGATTACTTTATAAATAAACTTTTTTAAATTCTATCAATCATCCTGTAAGCACCTTCTTTCGTCTAATTCAATCATACATATAGCTGTTAGGTCCCTATCTTCGAGTGTTGCGTTAGCTACCACAGCTATTGGAAATAGTTGTAGGTTAATCCTAGCAAATGCGTTGTTTTTATTGACAATATTTATTTCAACACCGCATTCAGTTTTTTCCAAGCCTTTAATCGGGGTTTTTAAAACTCCATGCAGTTTTAAATCTTTTATTGAATCACATTTCCAACCCGATTCGAGTATAAACTGAAATTTATTCGTGGTTGCTTGTATATTTTGTTAATACTCATCTACTTACTGGAGACATTTCAGTTTCTGGCATCTTGAAAAGGAACTCAATTCGATTATCATCTTTAACGGTGAAATCCTTTTTGAAAATGATTTGTGATTTTGGCAGCACTAATATTGGCGTAATCAGATGTGTTGTAATTTCCGCCTCCAATAAACCCTCGTCCATCTGGAATCAATGTGCATAATTAATATAAATAACGAAGATTTAGCTTCCTACGGTGCCGCCGGCGGAAGCGACGATATACAACGGTGCGACGTAAAACGGCACGGCTACATCAACTATGTAAATATGTGCGCATACATCTAAATAACTTGGCTGTATCGAATTTTGCAGATATGGCTGCGGATTGAATTGTTTCTGGTGAAACTCAGAAAAGATATTTTGCTGTACCAAAGAAAAATATGTTGAAAGTATCTCTGGTAGTAAGAGATTGAAATTAATGCTAATCATTCCTGGTTTATAAAAGAGTCAACAGAGTTACCCAGTACATAACACTTTATCAAAATACATCATTTTATTATAACTAAGTTTCTCTTAGTGGCAGGTTTTATATTAAGAATATTGCAAAAACAGCTCGCTTCAGTAACTACTACACTTTAATCTAAAATTCCGCCTGATTCTAAAATAAAGGAAAAAACTTAATATAAAGGCGAACGCAAATCATCATCATTTCAATCTTTTTATTTTCCTATATAATTTGCCGCACTCGCCTATACATAGACTTCTTCTGGTTAATGAAATCGATTAATATTTATTTTTAATTGTACCTAATTTTCACAATTCTAATATTTATAATAAAAAATATGCGGATACTCCACATAATTAAACAAATTCACTATATACAACGATGGAACCTGCCAATCCAATGTTCCCAATCCTGGACGAGTACAATACCGACGTAAAATTTATCTTTAATTTTATTTATTAAGAAACATCTAGATATTTTTTTATTTTACTCAATCGTGGTTACATAAACTAATTTATAGATGTGCTATTGATTTTCAGATAATCGTCTTTCATGGAATACCTAATCATCGACGACCCGTTTCATCAACTTTACTTTTTTATCGTCCATACCTGTCCTTCGATAATACCATTCATCAACAGGGCCGATTTTCGAAACTACCTTTTCATCTACATGATCCTTTCGTGGAAATTTACAATAATCGACCTTTGTTTTCTTTTCGCAAGTTCCTTTCTCGAAAATTGTTTTTCCATTTATAAAATTTATATTACCACCCGTGGGATTCCAAAAAGTTAATTACCACCTTGAGGAGGTACATTTACCTATTTTGCAATATAAAAGCAAATAATTGTAAAAATTTGATTTTATTAAAAATAATGGCGTCGTACAGAGGAATTGGGAGGGTAAAGATGGTGGATGCCCCCGACAAAACTACTTCATAACTGTTAATTTGTTTTGAATATTTACAATTATATCCAAAAACTACTGCGAAAGCTTTTGTCAAAATTAATATATTTGGAATTAGAATAATAGCACGTAAACGGTTATCGGTTATACCGATTAACGGTAATAACGAGGAAAATTCGAGGTCCCTTGATCAGTGGCGTACCCAGCCTATGTAGCGCCCGGGGTAAATTTACAAATGTGCGCCCCCTGACCAAACTCTTAATTATCATTAATATCATCTCGGATAAAAATAGATCATGAACTTTGTATATACGGGGTGTTTTATAATATGTGGGACATAATTGGCCAGTAGGTAGAAAACGCCAAAACAATTGGAAAAGTTCGAATAAACATATTATGTCAGATTTCGATTCGTAAGAGAGATCAGCTCTTTAATGGTGGTGTTTTTTTGCATTTTTTCCAAATGGTTTCCGGTTAAGCCTTTAAATTTGGTGTATCACCTAATATACACCAGACTCATTTTAATATTTGTTTTGAGACTGTTTGCTTGTGGTTTGCTTGTCAATGGTATTTTAAGACACCCTACAACGGTAGAGTTTTAATTAATAAATTTTAACAGATTTTTTTAAATCATATTTTGAATATAATTTTACACAAAAAGGTGCTCTTTTACGAATCCCGTGTAGAATGTGCCGTTTAAGTGAAAAATGCACTTGAAAATAAAATTCAAACCAAATAATAATCTATCTTCCACTTAGAAAATAAACTTTGCTTTCAATTTTTGGGATAATTTTGGTAAAATAATATGACTTGCAAAAAAATATTAGTATGGTAACCATGCCAACTATCCATGCATGCATATCTTTAAAGGAATCTTTCTCTGAAACAGCATATTTTATCGGATTTGCACGAGAATATTTTTTTTCTGCAAAGATTCAAGAATACTATTTTGAAGAAAATATAATACTTAAAAATTTATCATTATTTAATCATATAGAATCTCTTAATATACCACTTACTAAAACCAAGCAAAAATCTTAAAAAAAGTAGTAAGTTAAGTGTAAATTAGGTAGGTACTGTGTCTACACAAGTACATCTCGTTCAAATTTCTCCCCGGAAGCAAGGTACAGAGCAACCATGAAAATCAAGCAAGCGGATGGAACACAAGCTTTAACAAGGAAAAGTTCCAAGCGAAGCTCTCCGAGAAAGTCAACAACGCAAGAGGAGAAACGGTGACCGAATTCATAGAAATTATCACGGAAACCTGTAACGAAGTCCTCCAAAAACGAAACAGCTTCGGTAATAAGCAATCTGTGTACTGGTGGAACAAAGGTATTATGGGCCAGAGAAATCAATGTAACAAAAGCAGAAGGAAGTTAACTAGGAGCAGAAAATCTGCGACCATGGAAGAAATAGAAGAAAGACGTAATGCATACAAACTAGAAAGGAAAAAGCTAAAGACCCTGATCCTAAGAGCCAAAGAACTTAAGTGGAAAGAAGTATGCGAAGAGGTAGAAGCGGACCCGTGGGGCCTAGGATATCAAATAGTCACCAAGAAAATTAAGGCGAAACCGCTCGGGATAAAAGTGGAAGAGAAAATAAGTATAGTGAATGAACTATTTCCCTCAAAGGAGGAAACACTTTGGAACCACATAGAGGTACTGGAAACCCCTCCAATAACGCTCAAGGAGCTAGAGGAAGCGACGAATAGAACTAAACTAAAGAAGGCACCGGGACCGGACCTGATTCCCCCCGAAGTAATCAAATTAGTGGCAGAAACCTGCCCGAAGCATACGTGTAAAGTCCTAAATGATATACTTAGAACTGGCAAGTATCCGACACAGCTCAAATGTGCCAAACTGGTTCTTATACCAAAACCTAGAGTACATGGGCAAGAAAAAACGGCGTACAGACCAATATGCTTGCTAGATACCTTAGGCAAACTACTGGAGAAAATACTCGCAGCCAGATTAACTAAAGAACTTGATGAGAAAAAAGCAATTTCAGATAACCAATATGGTTTCAGAGCTGGAAGATCAACAGTCAACGCATGCATAAAAGTTTTAGAAATTGCCGAAAATGAAAGGAAAAAGACACTTAAAACTAGAAAATTGTGCGCCTTGATCACCCTAGACGTCAAGAACGCCTTTAACACTGCGTCATGGTCGCAAATCATCCAGAATCTAGAGAACCTTAAGGTGTCACCGTATCTGATACGTATTATACAAAGCTACCTAACAGAGAGATCAATTATTATAGAACAAGGACTAAAGGTAAAAATCACAGCAGGGGTTCCACAGGGATCGATCCTGGGACCGATACTTTGGAACATCATATACGACGGCGTCTTAAGGCTGAAGCTACCTAAGGGCACATATTCCGTAGCGTATGCAGATGATTTAGCAATCATAGTGACCGGCGAGAAAGAGGAAGCCGTTGTGCGTAAAGCCATTGGAACGCTTAATGTCATACAGTAATGGATGACAGAGAATGAACTTACCTTAGCACCCGAAAAATCAGAAGCGATCATGCTGATCGGCAGAAAGAAATGCGGACCCATATCCTTCCGCCTTCGGGGAATTGAAATCATCCCACAAAAAAGAATAAAATACCTGGGAGTCGTCTTCGATAATAGAATTTCGTTTGGACCACATATCCAGAAAACCACCGAGAAAGCCAAAAATACAGTAACAGCATTGAGCAAGATACTCCCAAGAATTGGGGGTGGTGGAAAAAACAAAAGAAGAATAATGAACGAGGTAGTCAATTCGATCATCCTGTATGCTGCCCCAGTGTGGAAGGAAGCAACTAACATCAGAAAGTATCTCAGAATGATAGAGCAGATACAGAGTACAATAGCTATCAGGATAACGGGTGCATACAGAAACATAAGCTTGGAGAGCGCGAGGGTGCTCGCAAGGACTCCTCCAATCGATCTACTGGTGGGCGAACGTGCAAAAAGGATGGAGATAAACCCAAAATCTAGGAAGGAAATAAAGCAAGAGACACTACAACGGTGGCAAGCTAGGTGGGACGAATATGGTGGAAGCACATGGACCAAAACACTGATTCCAGATATAGAACCCTGGTTCAACAGAAAACACGGACAAATCACCTACGAGATAACGCAGATCCTCAGTGGACGGGGTTGCTTTGAGGCGTGCCTGTATAGTATAGGGAAGACAACCTCAGCAATATGTCAGCAATGCTTGGAAGAGGACGACACAGCAGAGCACACCATGCTTAGGTGCCCGGCCTGGGAGAGAATAAGACATGAGACCGAAGTGAAAGTAGGAGAACAACTGAAGGCTCAGAACACTCGACAAAAAAAAAAAAAAAAAAAAAAGGTAGGTACTGTGCAAAGTTTGAATGAAGTAAAAAATCAGAAACGTTTTCCTTGTCAACACCGGCTTTAAAGAGCTCTGTATGTATTTTTTCATTATTTTGGTATCCTCTATTAGCCGCACTCCAAAATTTTGTCTCACATATTATGAAACTTCCTGCGTATTTTATTTGTATTAATTAATTATTTTAAAATAAATAATACCTACTATTATACAGTAATTCATAGTATATTGGTATTGATAGAAGTTGATAACATGATTATAAAAGAGGTAAAACAAAAATAATATACCATAAGCCCGCACCATTAAAAACCCCCAAAATCATAATTTGGAGAAGATGTAAATCGAACAAATAGATTCGTCATAGAAATTTGTTGACAAATAAAACTACCTTGACAATTTCGCGGCTGTGCATTTTAAATTTTGTGGGTTCACCGCTGCGCCCCCTATGTCGGCGTCCGCGGCATCTTGTCCCCTCTGCCCCCCTCGGTATGCCACTGCCCTTGATGCTCGTTATAACTGAGTTCGACTGTATATGCAAAATTGTGTTTAATTTTTACATCGGTGTACGGTGGGAGTTAAATAAATTACTTTTAATACATTTGCTGCCAATGACGTCACTCGTAAAATTATGAATTTTTTCTACGAATTTTTATCTTCCACCAACATTTTCAATAAAATTCATCAAAATTTTAGATTATTCTTTTTATAAAAATTTAATTTTTTCAAATAAATTCTACAGGAAGACAATTTTCTACAATACACCACGTGACCTGTGTTGCCATTTGAAATTTTAAAGTTCTTTGTGGTTTCGGGTACTACCGATGTGTTCCGGATATTAAAAAGTTAATCAATTGATACTTTATGTGTTAAGTTGTTTGGTAATAATTTATTATCCTACCTATGTGCAACTACGCATTCTTAAAATATAAAGCCGGCACTGTAGTTTCCAAAAGAAAAATAATAACGACTTCAGTCATTCCACATGTAAACTGTTAAGATTATCTTAGTTTAGCGGGGCGCGAAACTCAGTGAAATTATAGTAAAAACACTTTATGTATACGACAGCCGTGCAAGTCGTGCAACAAATCAAAATATTATATACACGTATTTTAAAGCCGTACTACCTAAAAAATACTTCGTATTAAAATGTTTTTTATTTATGCTAATAAATAATGGAAATTTATGGAAAAGGCATCGAACATTTCAAGTGTTCCAAACCAATAACGACCAATAAACTAATAACTTGGTAAGGTTTTCGATACATTGACTAATTAAATTAATTGTAAATAAAAAAATTCTATCTTTGTAATTTATTTCCAGATTTTGAACTGCTAAAGCATGTCTATTGTAGTTTTGAGCAAAAAATTTATGACAATTAATGATCCAACTTCCTAGCCCCTAGTGCCACCTGTTCAAAAATGTTAAATGACAAAGAGGGTAAAGCGACCTATCCAACTAAAATCTTGTAACTTCCGTGAAAACATTTGTTTTTAATTTACTAATATTGAGTCATTTTAATGTTTTACCCTCCACTAACATATGTACATATAAATACAAATGATTTTTAAATTCTCAAAATATGGTCCTTGGAGCTTACAAAGCTGTTAAAGAAACTTTTAAAAAATACAGGGTGACCCAGTCATCTTTAAACGGTCTATAGCTTTTTTGTTATAAGACATGTTGACTTGCGGTTTTCACCAGCATGTAGATTTTGGAATTATTCTGCTTTTTATGAAGATAAGAGATTACATTCAAAAGAATACTACGAAAAAAGCTTTTTAATAAACTCTCTACCAAAAATTTTAGAAAAACTCGAAGTTTCAGGAAACGTTGAACTTTCACAGCATGCAGAAAATATACAGAGTGAGGCAGAACGCGAGAAGTTTAATAGATACATTTTTTTTTTAATTGAATACCCTATTTCTTTCTCACCATTCAATAGCACTTTAGATAAGTTTTTTGCCGAAACAAGGTATCAAAAAATACAAACCAGCCACCAACTATGTTACAACTATTCACTTAATGCCGGGTACACAAGCGAATGAGAGCGAACGAAGGCTAGCGAAGGGAATCACCGATAATCTGCTTGTTCGTTTGTTCGGTTTTGGCGTTGTGCCTACACCGAACAATATTCACTCACCCGTCTACGCGCGTTCGTTCCAAAACGTTAGTTTGTTTATTTTCCTTTGTTTGTACTGATACTAGGCTGGAGTTCGGCGAACGCTTCCTCTTTCGATCCTTCGTTTAGTCAAACTTCGGTTTCGCTTGTTAAAGTTCGATCGGTCTCGTTAGTTTGGTGTGTATCCTACTTAATATTGTTCTGTCATGAACTAATCAAATTAATGATCGTGTTCAGCAGATTCAGTAGTAATATCTGGTGTATCTATCGGTACTGAACGTAAAATAATTTACATCTGACCTCTACCGGTAGGAAGCGGTGAGTCTATCATTCTAATAACAGTTTTGCTAGTGGTCACTTTTACAGTACATACCATTGGGATCTTGCAAACCTGAAGAGTTACAAAGCTGCTTAAATTACAAAAAAGCTGCCCCATTTCAAGCTCTTTTGGAAACCTCGGTTAAAAATTAGGAAGATTCAGTTGACCTAAAGTGTTTCCAATGGTTTTAGGATGCTAACTTAAGTAAGACCGTTTAATTTTAATCGAAAAGCTTAAGGCGATAGTAGGCAAATTTGAGCACTGGATTTTGAAATTCGCTTGATATTACCGCTTTTGGTCATATTTTTTGCAATTAGAGCTTTTTTAAAATTTCTTTAATGGTACACAGAAGAATCTTGTGGCTACCAATTAAGTAAAATTTTAAGAAATTTTTGAAGCACTGGTTTATAGTTTTAATAATAATAAAAATAAATAATATACTAACAAAGGACTAAACTATATACTCTTCGTTTATACCGTAACTTATTGCGAGCGTTGGAAAAAAATGTTATGTCAATTAGTATTTTAGAATTTTTTAAAAAGAAGAAATTTGTACCCACAAGACTCTTCTGTGTAGCATAAAAAGAAATGTTAAAAAAGCTCAAATGAAAAAAATGTATGACCAAAACCGTTTTTCAATATATTCACATTATATTCACAATATTGTGAAACAATAGAAGTACAATATTATTAGTAAAACATTCCAGCGACATTTAGACAAAATGGTTCTTATCATATTGTATAAACTTTTTACAATATTGTCACAACATTATTTGGGTCAACATGTGCATGTGTAAATATTGTGACACAATATTTACACAATATTATAATATTGTGTACGATATTATCACAACATTGTCGCAATATCGTGTTTCTACTCGGGTATCCTCTTAAAGGATAACCAAAATATGGAGGAAAAACGAATATGCGATATTTCAGTTATTTCATGATATTTGGGCATTGGAGCAAAATATCCTGGATTTCTAAAAGGATTCCAAAAGAGCATGAAATGGGGCAACTTTTTTCTAATTTGAGCAACTTTGTAACTCCTTCGGTTTCCAAGATCCCAATGGTGTTCACTGTAAAAGTAACCACCCTGTACAATAAGCAACTATTAATTTTTTTTTAATGTTTGCTATTTTTGTATTCATTTTTTGCTTTGGATATGTGTTGTAATACTATTGGGATATGCTTTTCTAATTCTTCCATAGAATAGAGTAACCATTAAAGAAATGAAATTGAAGTTGTGAAATATGGGATTAATTAGGAAAACAGTCCTTTCATAGGCACTTTTAAAACTCAATGAAAATTTCAATTTCATTTCTTGAATGTGCTTTTCCATATATTGGGTAGTAAAATAAAGTTTTAATTGTAAATGATGCGGGCAATACCAATGAGCAATTATACCTACGATCAAGACCTAATTTTGCCTAAAATTGTTCATATGCACTTATCATTCTCATGCTCCCAATTACTTATCTAACTGTAGTTGTAAATAAAGATTTTTTTAATATAATTTAGAAGTATCCAATAGTTCGATTAAAGGGCCTTAATTACCAAACGAATACCACAATTTTTGGTATTCGTTTAGTAATTAAGGCCCTTTAGTCGAACTATTGGATATCATATCAATCACCAAACTACTGGAAACTTCAATCTTGAAATCATTTAGACATTTAGAAGTGTTTCACGAAACGAGAAATTAACAATAAAATTTTCTGAATTTATATTTATTTTTCGTTTCGTTTCGTTTAAGACCCTATACTTAAAATAATTTTATGTAAATGTTACTCAATTTAAAAGAATTGGAACAATTTGGGCAATGGTTGTAGTATTTTAGTAATTATCTTGTTGGTTTATTAACGTCTTAGTGTTTTAATAAAAATCTAGTAAGTTTAATTTGGGTGTAAATTTTAGTTGTGTAATAATAAAAATTTATTTTTCAAGGCAAATGCAAATTATAATATTAATAAATTATATATATGTAGTCGTTTCAAAATTATAGTCTATCTATTTATATTAGTCAATACCTGTCTAGTAAAAATATAAAAACTTTCTTACCTCGAAGTCTCCAACAAATGAAATATGGCTTTTGTTTGTAAGTATAGAAAAGTTGGTGCGATATGCGCCTTCTTCTATATTAAGGGCTCCTTTTAGATCGACCTTTGGAAAACTCTCAAAGGGTGTGTGTATGTGAAATAAAACATTGTAAGCATTTTCGTCATTTTTGTTATTTTTCCTTAAATAATGGGCCATTACACCTGCCTGAAAGAGTTTTTTGATCGGATTATTAAATTTTTAAAGTATTTATTAAAAATGTTACTTTAATCCATTGAGTTTTGTTGAGAACGCTCAAGTCAAGGGCCAGCAGATATTGATACGGCGTCGTTACCTTTAAATCGTAGCTGGAAGTAACTAACTTGTAGGCTTCGTAAGGCGTGCTTAGGCTTAGCCGATTCTTCATTGTGAATGCGTTCTGCAAAACGATAGGGATCAATATGTCAATGATAAATTCTATCGGTATCGAAGGGGTCTGAATAACATTTGCATCAAAATGGTCTGATATATAAACTTACGATGAAATCGAATTCGTCCCTAAGCTCAGCTTTTCCAGCGGGCAACGTTAATGTAGCCACGACATCGAAAACGGTGCCTTTTTGATCAATATCAACATTAGCCGAAACAGTTGGATAAAAGAGTGTGTCCACAACTACATGCCCCGTCCATCTAAACGGATCATCCTCATTATCTTCTTCCGCGTCATCATCATTTTCAATATCATCTTTATCATCATATAAATTATAAGGGCCGTCATCCATTCTGAGTTTTTTATTATAAATATTTTGCGTTTTTATGCCAAGTTCGTTTAAAATTTTAGGCTTCGGCTTTCCATCGATTAAAAGACCAAGCTAAAAACACGTTTAACTTTATATATAAATTAACGAATGTGCTGAATTAAAACACCCGTAATTTATTTCGTAAGCTTTTTCATCGAACGAATATCGAATAACCCTGCAAAAACTACAACTAACGAAAAGCACTATTTTAATTCACATTCACATACTAATTTTTCATTAATTAAAAGTTTGTGCATATAAACCAAACATTAATCATTTTAATTTATATGATACGTAGTCTCAATACTATTAATTTAATTAATAAGTTCGGGGATGTAACGTAAGACTTATTTTATTTGAGTTAATTTTAAATAGGTGTTTGCAGTTTGTAATTTTTATTAGTTGTAGATCTATTTAGCTACCTGCTCATAAATTATTCTGGCTTCATCTTCTGAGCAAAGTTAAGAAAAAATAATGAACAATGTTTGTCTTTTATTTGCACATCTTGTATTTAAGAGGTAAGTAACGTTTTTCTTCTACAAACAAATTAAAGAAAGAACAATATTTAAAGAAGCTTCTAAATTAGAAAAAATTGTAAATAATTTTCTTTTTCATTGCAATTATAGCAGTCAAAGCGACCGTAATATTCATCTTATTCACGCATCACGTCCCTTACAGAAGCGATTATTCGATTAAATATTAATGTGGTTGCCAGTGTAGAATGATCATTACTAGTGATAGTATTGACACAAGACCGATGGCCGAGCGAAGCCGGTCTTAGATCTTTCCTTTAGATTCCGGCGTTCGCGATCGATAAATGACACCACCAGATTCTAAGCGAGTGGATTCCCTTGTAAATAAGGAATTATAAACCAAATGCGATTTTAAGGAAATTTTGGTTAATTCACCACCGGTTGAAGATTAAAATTACCTATATTAAATTTAGTATATACAAAACAAACCCTATTATCCGCTAACTTTATAGAAACTTCAAAGTCTAAGCCTTCTTTATAAATAAGTTTGGCGACGATACCATTTTCCTCAAAATCTTCGATTGGTGTGTAAATCTTGTACGAGTATTCAAAGTCAGTAATATTAGCATAATGCCAAGCGCCAGTAAATCCTACAAGTAAAGAGTTCCATCCAAGTCTCACATTTACCTGCAATATGAAGGAAACTATTTATTATTAATCGCCTAACATTAATTAATATTACCATTTCAGAGTTAAGCCTTAATACAATTAGTATTTCCTGAAGAAATTCGATAGGTGTAGCCACATTAAATTTAATATAGAATGTATTAAAGCTTTGCATAAAAAATCTCAATTCAATTCCAGTTTTTCCTAAAGGATACTCCACCATCGCGATTAAATGACGATCGTCCTCAGAGAAACCAAATCGACCGGTAATTAGTTTATATTTTTCAATCGGTGTAGTAAAGTTGAAAACAAGTTTACTTCTAGTTAACTTTTGAAAGTGACCTATAAAACATGTAATGTATATAAAATATTATACGAAGGATTTTATATATAAATCTAAATTTAATGTACCTTCCACGCTTGCAGTAAACTCCCTATGATCCAGGTCTAAATTGGCTACTCCTCGCACATCTCTTAAACTGGTGACGTAAATCTTACTGACGAGCAGCCCCTTGTTAAACCCCTTAAAAGGACTAACGAGAGTAACAATACCTGTTAGGTTCTTGATATGCATATCTTCATTGATCTCCCACGAACTTGTTAGAGCGATCTTCTGCCTCGGATGATACTATAAATATATTTTATGCATTTACAAAATTGACATTTTAAACAAATGATTTTACCGAAATTTTTAATTCAGAATCGACTTTGGTTGTATTATGGCCGTGTTTAATACTGATACCAATAGACGGAATATCCTGCACAGTGCTGTCTAAAGTACCTATGAATTCACATTTAAGCATTGAGCCTGTGGCCATGTAATCTCCAAAGAGATCGACAGATATGTGTTGATTATGTTGCCAATATACACTGCTATTTGCGTGGTACATGTTTCCCGCATGATGAAATCTAAATAACGCAAATTTACTAATTAGCCACAATGCGGTTTAAACATACCCTCCAGATAACATTGTTTTTTTCCATTCACTAAAGGGTGTTAATACTTGTGATGATATAAGTAAAACGATTTCATCCTCATTTTTAAAATCAATATTTAAACCTATTGAAAATGCGTCGTCTGGATTCCACGCTAATTTAGTTAGTGTTGAAAAATGACCCCCTGTAATTTATTTAATTAATACCTACACTGAACTTTAATAAATAACATTCACCTTCTAGAATAAAATTAAAAAGACCCTTAATGGTGCGACCTGGGTAAGAGATGTGAAAGTTTCCCTCGTAGTTGTAAGGCTTAATGTTCGCATAGTAAACAGTTACAGCAAGTTTTTGGTTTGGGTCTCGGTTAGCATCCCACTTTAAATCGAAACCAGCCTCTTTATACATCTCCTTATTATGCGCCCATATTGATAAGTGTATATCCCGAATCCTAGAAATATATTAATTTAGGAAAATAGCAATGCTCTGACTAACTTCCCTTTCCGCTTGGCAGATTTCACAGAAACATAAACTTTTATAAGGCGCTTTCGCATGGATGACACTTAATATTTCATGTTTGGTAGTATTTTAGAAACTGCTAATTAATTATTTAGTATAAATTTAAGTTTTTACTTACTGATCGATGTGTAGCTCTACCATAATTTCTCTTTTTTCCTTTAAAGATACTAATGTGTTCATCGAATAAAGTTGGGATTTATATCTAAGTTTTGCTGCACTCGTTATTTCGTAATTTGAGGGATGAATATGTTTCAAATACAAGCCGTACTCTTCTCCATTCTGATCTGCCTAAAATAATTATTTTAATTAAATTTTATTTGCATACCTGTAAAAACTTTTACTTATGGTTTTGACAAAGCACGCGTATCAAAGTTAGTAAACTGTACTTTAAAAGCTAAAAGCTTATATAAATTGGTGTATAATAGAAAAATTATTTATTAAAGTTAAAATATGGTTTACTTTGCAGTTTTGGGGAAAAGTATTTTAACAAAGCTGTTACTTTTTAAATAAAAATTGATAGATAGATTTTTCCCTCTTCGTCTTCATAATACGTAAACACAAGATTGTACAAGCTTCATAGCTTGCTGTTTAAAATCATTTTCATACTTTCAAATTGGCAAAATTGCTGTTAACATATTTTTTATAACAAAAATTAATTACTATACAAAAATAAATTGGAATTTGTGATAGGAAAACAATATAAAAACATATTTATAACTATAAAGTTTACAGTAGAATTGTTTAAGGTTGGAAAATCCGCAATGTTTTACGACTTCCTTCCCAGTTTCTTTTATTTAAAATGATTTGGAAGAAAATCACCGTTAGTGTAAATAATAAATAATATTCTTTGACATAATACATTTAAAAAAAAATCGAAGCAAAAAAATTGCTATAAATGTATTTTCTTCATGTTTTAAATATTTATTTATGGCATGTCACAGATAAAGTAAAAAACAAGCTTTTCTGCAATTAAATAATAAAAGTGGGATTACTCTCAAATCACAATAATAAGTGCTTTATTTGACATAAATGCTTGACTGACTAAAATTCATTTTCTCCTGAATATTTATCCTAAGAAACCAAAATCTGGAAATAATTTTATGAAATACCCATATGCCTACTTTAAATTTCTAGTATGAAAAAATAAAAATTTGAAAAACAGGCACAGGCAAATTGATTTGACCCTACAGATGTGGTAGCAAAATATACGTTATAAAACCTAGTTTCTGAAAAACAGAGTGACCCGATATCCTTGCATTTGAAAAAAAACAGTTGTTTTCAAAAATGCTCCTCAAAAAAAATATTAAAATATTTTTACAAATTACAATATTATTTTGATATACATATGTATTATTTAGAATGAGTTATGCTAGTTTTTTTCAACTTTGGATCAAGGATTTTTTTTTATTTTTGATTTTAATTTAAAAAAAAATATAGCCAACAAACTTATTTTATAAAAATGTTTTAAGCAATGAACAAAAAAATGAGGTGTTACATTAAAAAAATTATAGTTGATGTTATTTCCGGTAAAACCGGAAGTGATCATAAAAGAGTTTTAGTGCACAAAATGTGTTTTCTTAAACCATACAATACAGTATGATTTCAAATTTTTATTTTCATAAATACAGAAAATATAGAGGCTTTAAGCCTAGTTTTCATTGGTAGAGTTAGCGGTCGAGTTAGTAGGGCGAGTTAGTACTATCCTTGTAACTCTACCAATGTAAACGCAAATGGTAGAGTAGAGTAGTAAATTTGACTACTTTGACTAGATTTTGGTAGAGTAGAGTAGAGTAGAGTAGAGCACGGTGGTAGAGTTAACTCGCCCGCTAGTCCTACTAGCCTTCTCCCACTACCAACTTTTACGTTACTCTACTCTACTCAACCGCAACTCTCCCAATGAAAATGCATTTGAGATAGTCCAGCAAATAAAAATCCTGAATATTTTTAATATTTTTATTTGATTATTTTGATTAAAAATTCGAAAATTAGGTGGTCTGCGGCGAAAACAATAAAACTTAAATTAACTCGGTATATAAGAGGTACGGTTTCTACGGATCCCTTCTTTTTAACTAATTTCTAATCCTTATTTTCTTTTGTTTAGTTATTTGTTCCTCAACAGCTAAAGTTAATTCCTTTAGCTAAATTCAAAAAACTTTTCGCAAAGATTTTCTCAAAATTTGGTGCTTCTCGATGTTCACCGTTGATCTTTGAATTTTGCACTGAACGACTCTACCACATATTTTAAAATGCGTGCGGACGGGTACTCGACCAAATTCGGTAGAGTTGATTTTCCTGACTAAAAAATAGGCAAGTGTACTCACCCACTTACTCTACCAATGAAAACTAGGCTTTAAATTGGTACAATAACATGTTGGTAGCAAAACATGTTAGCAGCAAAAATGATTTCAACATTCAGTAAACCTATGTAAATAAATCCTGCTATCCACATGTCAGAAATAATGTTGATATCTTAAGGTGCCCACACAGCAAAATTGTTACAATAACATGTTAGCAGCAAAAATGTTTACTACATTCATTAAGCCTGTGTAAATAAATGCTGCGATCCACATGTCAGAAACAATGTTGATAACTTAAATATGATGCAGATAGTAACATGTATTTATATAGGCATAAGAGGATATGGAGTGTACAAAATTATAACATTTGGTCTATTTTAAACGTATTTTTTGGACTTAATAGCTTCATTTTTGAAAAAGTCGTCGTATAGAAGTCGAGCCATGAATGTTTTTTAAAGTATGCAATTATAAAACTTAATGTTATTTACAAAATATGGTTGTAGTTTGAAATAATTGCAAGGCATATTTCGTAAATTTTGAACGCGCATTTTAACTGTAAAAGCAGCTACTACTTTTGTAGTCGAGGTGATACAAATTTTAAAATATAACAGAAATGAAGATTTTTTATTGGTATTTTCAGTCTTATTATGTGGGACGTACTTTAGTTCAAGATTTCTTCCCCAAATTCAAGAAGATAATAACATGTGGTGTTTAGAAAAATAGTATACTTTTTCTCTTCGAATTTTTATATTCACAGACCGGTTTCGGCAGTTACGCCATCATCAGTGTGCACGTCAAATGTTCCAGAAGCCCAAAATCAAGAACGATGTCAACATGTTATGTTTAACATAACCCCAAAGCTAAAGTATGTTTTCAATTAATTAATTTATAATTTAAAGAGCTAAAATAAACTTTCAACCTCATTTTATTATTTAACAAGCTAAAACAAGCTAAAACAAGCTTTCTAAGTTTAATTTTGGCATATTTTTCAATACTATTATATGTTGACACCGTTCTTGATTTTGGGCTTCTGGAACATTTGACGTGCACACTGATGATGGCGTAACTGCCGAAACCGGTCTGTGAATATAAAAATTCGAAGAGAAAAAGTATACTATTTTTCTAAACACCATAAAATACCTCTCTCTTCGAAATGGACATCCGAAGATTTCATGAACATAATAACATATATTTACATGGGCTTAATGAATGTTGGTAATATATTTGCTGCTAACATGTTTTGCTCCCAACATGTTATTAACATCCATTTATCCTGATCGTTTCCAGAGCAATCGCAAAATATGTGCTGCCAACAAGGCTGACAACATTGTTGTCAACATATTATTAAAAATAGCTGATAACAAATGTTGGCAGCAAAAGTTGGTTAGAAAAATGTTACTAACATTTTATAATAAAATTGTAACATGTTATTATCGAGACTAAATTTATACAGGATGTCTCACTGAAAACTTCAAAATTTTAGAAGTTGCCAATACAAAGTGGGGGAACTTCATAGTACTGTATAACGAAGTCAAAATCTTTTTACCACCAATCCCAAGCCAACCCAACGTTAAAATAAAAACTGCTAAAAAATAAAATCTAACGGTAGTAATTAAAAATAAATCGAACGATTAGTTTCCAAAATAAGTAAAAACTAATATAATTAATAATAATTCATGAAATCAAAAATTCCTAAAACTATGATGTGAAAGTAAAATAATTTTCTCCACCCAAGCTAAATTTAATTTAATTTAATTCAATTTAACCCTAATGAAATAAAAATACAATAGCTGTTTTAGTACAAGTGAGCAAAGTGTATGATTGTATTATGAGTTTGATTGTTGGGCGCCCGAGCGAGGGCCCTAATTTTTTCCATTTTTGTTAAAATATTAAATAATCTCTACTTTAGTTACATTTTCTAGTTTTGGAAAATTTTATTTGCCTTTTCAAAATATCAGGAGTAGTATTTTGAACTAATAATTATATTACCACTTTCTTGAGTTTCCATATTTATATTAATTAAATTGTAACAAAAAAGATCATATTAAATTTGAAAATTTAAGGTTATGTCAACCAACGTTTGCGTGTGAAAAACTTAACCACAGAATTGTTATTTGTTTGTATAAAATTATTAAATATTATAACATGTTTCAGTTTTATGCACTCAACATTTAAATTAAATATTTATTTTAAGTTGATTAACTTTGTTTTCTTTGAAATAACTTAAATTATTTTTAATTTAATAATGGACTTTTTTTATATGCGTTGTTATGCAACCAACATTACACATTTTTCAACTCATTTGAGTGGGCAAAAGATTTTAGCTCAGTTGTGATTAGAAGACATGCTTTACCCACGAAAATTTAGTTAAAAATGCGACTTTTAATCACGAAAATGGAAAAAATATATTATTTATTTACTGAAACTTAACTTCGCCAAACTTAAGATATCAATCAAATCAATTTTAGTTGTACATTTTTTGGAATTGTATTTAGTTGCCATTAAGTTTTCGAATCGAATACAGCGGATTCATTTAATTTAAAATTACATTCTCTAATACTATTCTAATTTTTTTTAGTTTTTCGATTTTTTGGCAAAATTCTTACCATGCTTTATTCTAAAGATGACCACGCTGTTCGATTTAATTATCTCCATCCGAACATGAATCTTTCTCCTAGGTACATTTCGGATTTAGCAAAAAGTTTCGAGACTCAAGTATAGTAGCAAATAAAATGAGACCTACTGAGGCGAAAGATGAAGCAGAAATTGGACAGTTAAAGGGAAAACACTACGAAACCCGCAAACTTCAGCTCGAAAATTAAATGCTTCAACAGGACTGGAAGAAAACAAGGTTTTCAGAATTTTGAAGAATTTAAAATGTTATCCGCTTAAGTTTTCTTGCTACCAAGAATTGAGCGAAAATTATTTTGATCTAAGCCAAATATTCCGATAGACACTACAAATCTGTTACAAAATTTCAGCTTTAGTTACAAACAATATATTCTTCGTTTGTGATGCATCTGCTATATAACTAATGTTACGTAAGTGTTTTATCTCAACTAAAGCAGTTTCATTATATAACAAAAGTTTTATAACCAATACAAACACTATACTTCGTTTGTGATGCATCTGCTGTATAACCAATATTACATAAATGTTACATAAATATTGGAGAATCTGTGAAGTGTCCACTCGAGTAGTTCCAAAATGAACACTAGATGGCATACAAAATTCTTCTCAGAGATAAGTTCGGTGCATGCCTTTATAAGCGAGCCATCATTCGATTGCGATCATAGATATTGCGATAACTTGTAATTTCCGTCTAATGCATGCGGTCACAATTAAGAGTTAGTATTATGACATGCTAATGAGTCCTTATAAGGATTGATAAGGATGAAACACGTGTCTCTGCTTACTCGAGGGTTGTTGGCTAATAAAGGCAGATAAGGAATTTTGGTCCTTACCGGATTTTGCCGTTTGATACAATGTACGAATGGATCAACTCACATTTTATTCTAACATCAGTCCAAAGTATTAGTTATAAAAATAATATAGGTTTTTTCACAGTCCAATATTGAAGCATTTATAGAACAATCTTGAAGCATTTATAGAACAATCTTGAAGCATTTATAGAACAATTTTGAAGTATTTACCGAAATAATTTAAAACTATTATATAAACATTATATAGAGGTGGTGATGCAAATGTGGAAACCCTGTTATTATTCTTTTAATATCTTTTTTATGTACCCATGAAATCTTTCAAACATCTGTATAAACCTCCATCAGACACTTAATTAGATTCTTAAAATGTGCTGGTAATGTGGAAACACATATATATATTTTGAATAACTTTTAAACCAAGAAATAAAATATCAAAGCTTATATTTATAATACATTACTAAAATATGTAAAGACTTAGTACCCAGATTCTGGTCAAATCATTTAAGTTTAAAGGCCTTTTAATTTAAATTTGTTATATGGGCTGTAATGGACAATTTTCATGGTTACCTTAAATGTTGCTAACTAAAGGCCTTTAAATTTTACCAGAAACTCCCTATAAGACTATAAAAAATTTTACATTCTCTAATACAATACATTACTCCCAGTTTTATGTTTCCACATTACCAACATTACTATGAGTAGATTTTAATTTCAAAATTAAGCCAAGTTTTCAAGTTTTTAATTTACTTAATTGCACAAGAATTCAGTGTTTTTCTTCATTAACAATTTTTGATAGCCCATTATTCAATAACATAACAGGTTATCTGATAAAACCGAATTTGAAAACTCTTTTAAAAATGACAAGTTGAGAAAAACTTTGAGAGAACACTGCACTGACATTTTATACGATCTTCGCCGAAGGATTATAAATGTTTCCAGAACTATAACTCCATAAATATTAGAAAATTTTCGTCAAGAATTTGAAAATCATCTATATTTCTGTATGGAATTCTTTTTTTAAAGCTCCCCTGAAAAAAAAATATGACCAAAACTTAAATTTACCGGCTATGGTCCATGTCACGAACATGTCAGCTGTCTTATCTCGCTCTTACTCAAAATTAGCAAAAGATTCCAACAACAAAGAAAATTATTCAATCTATTACCTTTTATATTAGGAATGAACTTATGTATTAGTTTACGTACTCAATTGAAGGTTATGCATGATGTAAAATTATTAAATTAAGATTTTTTTCAAGTTGTGGTAAAACTCGCAAGAAAAAAAATTTTCCGACAAAAATGTTGGAGCAATGAGGGTGTCTACCATCTTAAACATGTCAAAATAATGACTTTTGATTATTTTCTGATAACCAGCTGATTTTTCAAAATTGTGTAAAATAAAATGATCACATTGTCCGACAAAATTTAGCTTCTAATTTTACAGTCCGAGGCTTTGAAATCGACTGGTTCATTTACTAATACTGTTGGACAAAAATCATACATTTCCCTAAGTATATTTTCTGATCTGTAATGTTAATGTCCGACAAAAACATCAGAGGATACTGACAGTCCGAAAATAAATAGGTATCAAACTTCTGTAATATACTTCATATGTACGTAATAGTATAATTCTGGCTGTTATGCAATAAAATATTCAAAAATTTTATTCCTAGAAGCTAACGATATCTCCGTATAATTATATTGTTTTATCTTAGATTTAGCCAAGGAATCGCTTGATGATTTTTTGCATACATTTGCTTACACTCTTTATACTTTAAATTCCGCCTAAAAATTAGTATTTCTGCAGAATATTTTTTATTTATTCCGTAAACCAAAAATAAAATAATGTTAAAAAATTGCACAACAAACGTTATGACAAAAATTAAAATTATCAAGCTAGTGTACTTATAAAAAACTGCTTGGCTTGTTACTTTGGAAAAAATATTAGGAAAATACTAAAACTAGCAATAAATGTTTGACGTGGAAACATTTCCACGTAAACGCTTTGAGTTTTCGTAATGTTTTCACTAGCCTTTTAGTAAATAAAGCGGCGTTAAAATAACAATTCATTTTAAATGAAAAATAATTAATACTTTAAAATGCGAGCAAGTAAATATTGCTGAAAACCCTTTATACCTAAACAGACTATTTATTTATAGATATTATTTTAATGGGTTGGGAATTTTACGGACGCTATATAAATTTTTTTTGAAAATAATATTGTGAACATTTTATAAATAAACATCGATAGCCAATATCGATAAACTTAATAATATTAATAAAGAGAATCAAAACATATTTGGTATTAAATACCGAAAAATAAATACGGTCCATGTTACGAACAAGTCAGCTTTTGTATCTTGCTCTTACTTACAAAAAGTATAGGACCCACTCTTCAGTGGGAGTGAAATGATAGTGTGATTTACTCGGAAATGGATTTTAGTACTGAAATTATTTTTTTTAATATGCTATTGCTGGTCGTATACCTTTACTATCAAATATAAAAGATTTTTAAATTATTTAAAATATGATTTTCTCATAAAAATATATCACGATTTTAATTATAACTGATATTAAACTTTTTAAAATGAAAAGGCTTGAAGTTTGGAATAAAATGCATCTAATTATAATCGATTTCCGTTATAAAGCGGGTTATGGCAGTATTAACTTGGATGTTTGGACCTGTAAGGTTGTCTTTATCTCTGTCAAAGTTCAGACAGCTGAATAATGAGAAAACGTCAACTGTAATTAATACGGGCACGTGACGGCCAAAACGGGACCGTACACGACTTCAAAGTAGGCATCACAAATGCACCTTAATTTCTTACCTTTATATCCAGTTTGAATTCGATGTTACTTCTATAGTAAAAGCAATTTGCATTGATTTCACTAAAACTTGGTGATCTCAGAATTAACTTAAGATGGTGGGTTGCTTCCATCGGTGTGCTACGATCTTGATATAGGCCCTTTACGTCCACCCTATCACCACTAAACCAAGTACCGTAAAGTTCGACCTATTTACATGAAGATGATTTTATTAATGTATTAATTATCATATAAGAGAATTATGGAATAAAGCGGCCTTAATAATAATAAGGAGGCTGAAATTAATCGTACTCCATTACTTGTCTCAGGAGTATGCTTCATTTCCACTTACAATTTAAACTTTTCCGGTAAGTTCTTTTCCATAAGACATGAATATAATTAATGTGAAAACTTACCATGTACTCCCCTGAGTTTTTCTCTTTTAATTTTCCTTCTAAAATCATAGGGCTAAAGCTGGGGATTGTAATATTTAAACGCCCCTCGATATTCTCAAGTGTTTGTCTAGGATGATGCCAATACACAGTAAGAACAAGATCTTTGCCTTTCGCATATCTTGCCAAAAGCATCGCGTTAGTACTATATCCGTTTACATCGTATGACAATTGCCCTTTTACATCTAGTTCTGTAGAAGGCCGTTTTACAGATGCTGATGCTTTTAAGCTCGTTCCGTTCGTCAATGATCGATAGGTTAAGAACATTTGCATTGTTAACATTTCAGGATCTTCCGGGAGATTTTTTCTTAAATGGGGACTAGCGTTCAAATAAAATTTTGATTCAAAGTGCCCTCCAGACTTCTATAAAAATATTAATATATTTACATACATACTTATAAGAACAATTAAACAATATAATACCTGCAGTGTAATTGAAGAATTAAAATTGTAAGCAGGGTAAGCTGTTGTTTCCAATTTAGAGTCTCCTCGTATTACAAATATATATTTCGTTGATCTATTGGCTAAGGAAATATCAAATATTGCTATATGTTGCCTAGTATTAACAAACTGGTAGTTTAATTTTAAAGTTGAACTTATTGAAGCGTCGGTTTTTGATATATAACCAAATAATTTAGATGTTAATCTTTTCGTTTTAAATTTTAAATCAACGTCGTATTGTGAAATATCGAGCTTTGTCACCAATTTAATAGTGCCTTAAATAAAAATCAATAATTAATTAAAATCATTTTATGTTAATTAAATAAATTTACTCTTAAAAATAATACACATTCTTATAAATTTTTGGGGAAATATTATAAAGTCTAATATGATTGACTATGATTTGACTTATTTAAAAAATCTTATTTAATTTTTCACTTCTTAAAAGAGATTACTGTTTTCGTTTTTTATAGTATTTTTTTGTAAGATTTTTAGTGCACAAACAAATTTTGCGAGTATCCATTCCACAATTTAAATTTTTGTGACAAACCAATTTTTTTAAGGTAGTAAGATCAAATTAATTTATAAAAACTGATAAAAAACAAAAAATAATGTGTTTATTCGTGAAACTGTTACAAAAAATATTCTTCGATTTAATTCTTAACTAATCAGGGGCACTAATAACAGTAAATATACTCTTTACCTTGTTTATCAGTTTATCAAATTCAGCAGTAAAATATTTTTCATAATTTTTACATTTTTAGACAAAGTTTACTAGTATAAAAATCATGCAAAATATGATAAGCTTTAAAAGTTTAATAAACTGTTTCGTTAAATAAGATTTTCGAAATATATGTGTAATTTATCACGATTGATGAATTCATTATTGTATATAAGCACGAGACACTCCATGTGAAGTTTTTCTTTTAACTTAGTTATGAAAATTAAAAAAGATTTTAATTAATGAAATAAAAAATAAGCAAAATATCCCGGATTTCTAGGACGGCATTCCAAAAGAGTTTGAAATGTGACAATTTTTTTGTAATTCAAGGAACTTTGTAACTCTTCGTGTTTCCAACATCCCAATGAGGTGTATTGTAAAAGTGACCACCCTGTATACGTGCCTAGTTTTGTGTATTATTTAAATAATTTATTTTGAGTTTTAGTAATTTTTACAGTAAAAATCACCTCAAAGTTTAATGGAATTATTTATTGATAATATATCCTTTTTCCATTGTTTAGGATATCGTTTTAGGAAAAAAACACCATATGTTAACTTAAAGGGAATGGGAAATAATATTTCTCGTTAGATTTGACTAGATATCGCCTTAAGTTTAAAATTGTTATAAATACCCAGAAAAGTTGTTTGGTTTAATTACAAAATGTATTAATAGTCAATAAATATTTAATTCAATATTGAAGTAAAACTAATCGATCATTAGTTGTAAATTTAAGCTCAATTATTTGGATGATTTATTTGCAAATGTTTAAAATGTCTCTAATATTGAAAAAGTGGCATGCATTTAGTGACAACAAAATATGTATTATTCAAAGAGGTAAAATATTTAAAAGCTTTACCTTGCATATCGGCAATTCGATCATTATTGACACCTATATAAAATTGCGGCTTGTACAAAAATCCATGTTTAATTTCTTGTTTATTGAGCGCAAATAAAGCTTCAAAATTTTTTTTGTTATTAACATCAAGCTCAAACTGTAAATATTTTTCCATATCGGAGTTTTTATATTTTCCCTCGGCTAAAACATTTCCTTCAGTTGATTGAAAGAGCAATGTTAAATTCTGAGTTTCCCTATCTATTGTTAAATTAGCTCCCATAACTCTTTTTATGGAGGAGCCGGGTGTATCAAAAGTAAGACTGACGTAGCTACTGTTGGGCAACTCATTCCACTTATACTCGAGTAAATATGTAGTCGCCGTAGGGTCGGATTTCTGCAAGGAAAATCTGAAGCTTGAAGGCCCAGCCAAAACAAAATACGGGGCATTTGCCATTTCAGTCACGTTCATAAAATAATAGTCTGCACACAGCTTAAGGCCCACTGTCTTGTCTACAGCTGGCCAAGAACATACAGATTGAGAAACACGGGTATTATTAATTCCAGCCTGTCGTTTCTCAAAGCTACCTTCCATTACGATTAATTCGGACCTAAAAATTTAGATTAGGTTACCTGAATTCCTTATTTTACACATTATGAGTACATACTTTGCTCCAAAAATTTCAATTGCCTTTTTAGGAATTCCGAATTTAAGACTAATGAGCTTGGAACCTCTTACTTTGATGTGTCCTTCCAAGGCGCTGGATGAGTAGACGCTTGTTTTTAATTTTATGGCTGAACTTGCGTAAAACGCATCCACCATCATTGTACCGACAATGTCAACTGCGACGCTTGGTTTAATACTTCCCGTTACATCCATAACTTTTGTTTTTAAAAAGTTATTTGCATTTAACGATCCTTTTAATTCAATATTTATTGATGCTGTTCCTACAGCATTGAGAATTAGGGGCAATCCGGCGCCGGTAGGTACAACGTAACTGCTATCCAGAAACATAGCTGCTTTATTATATTTTATTTCCTGTAATTATAGTAATTAAAAAGGTACTTAAGCAAGTGAGGCAAAATTTAACCACTAAATACTCACTTTGCCAGAGAGAATGTGCTTTAAGTGATCTACAGGATTGAGGGTGCGGAGCGCGGCCTTTATCTCTTCTTCGCCATTAAACGTCGTGTATTTAAGCTCATTGCCGAATAATTTCATGCCTAGAGATACCTAGTTAAAAATAAAAAAAGTTCCGCTAAATTATTTTCGCCCGAAATGCAAAATCAACACGTTTTCAGCACTTTATAGAGGCAAATATATTCACCCTACTTAAAAAAGCATACCTTCGGTGAACCAAAGTCATTTTCCATTTTGTAAGGTAAATTATCGATCACAGATTTAAGAAGCTCATTCTCTGAAGCATCTCTACCCCATCTCATTTTCGGTATTTTGTCTTGAAGTTTTCTTGAGCTTAGCGGACCCTTCGGTCCGAATATCGATTCCAAATAATGTTCGAAGCCTTCCATTCGTCCATACACCTGAATAACAAGTAAAAAATAAAATATGCCTACTCGTTCACATTTGGATTTTACTATATCTACCTCTAACAAGTTGATGGATTCCCCAAATAAATCAACGGTCAGGTTCAACATGGCAGACTTCGGTACATACGAGGATGGTGAAAATATAACATTACTCTCATAATTAGCACCTTTAAATATTAAAACAGTTATAATTATATTTAGTTTATACCTTTAACAATTTTTTACTAAGTACATAATATTATGTGTATATTAGATTTGTTTACGTTATATTTTTGAATACATTTAAACATTAAAAACCTTTTGGGAAATGCTCTTTTTATAAATGAAATTTAAATTTGTATATCCGTCCAGTTGTCGATAATTTAAACACTTTAGGCTGTGTTGTTTAACATTGACGTTTGACATTTGTTGTTCAGATGAATCTCCACCCCACACCAACCTTATTTTTGGGCCACTGCCAGTTTTAAATGATAATATACTAATTCCAAATTTATTTAAACATCAGCACATGAAGAGATTTTAAACGCGAAACTAGTATATTTTTTAACATTTAAAACAGTTAATAAATAAGCCTTAATGACTTTGCAGTTAATTAAATTTTATAATAGTTATTTAATCACTTAGACAAGGAGGTTGACAATTCACCACAAAGATGAATGTCGGCCGTTAGGCATAATTTTTTAAGAGGTTTGGGGTGCATTAATGATTTCATTTATTATACAGGGTGTTTCTGAAAGGTCTGTACACAATTATACCACCTACTCCTGAAATTAACACAAGATGATTTAACCAAATTTATCTCTATCCAAAATGCTTCGTTAAGGTGCTATAGACCATCAACGTTCTTGAAAATATTGTGATTTTTTTTAAATTATTTGATCGATCGGGATTAAAATTGTACATGAATTATACAGGAAAAAGGTATTTTTGAACATGTTTTAAATCCTACATGTTTCGTAAATGGTCAAAAGCAGGCATTCGATATTTTACATTTTACAATTTTATATCTACCTTAGAAAAACTAATTTTTATTTGATGCATAACAAAAATTCAAAAAACCTGCTGAAAGGTTGGACAAAAAAACTATACACAATTTCGAGAGCGAAATAAAACTATTTATCCAATTTTACTTTTATCCAAAAATCTTCCTTAAGCCTCCATCGACCGCAAAAAATAATTAAAAAGATAAAAAAAATTACGGTCGATAGAGGATTAACCAAGCAATTTTGGATGAAAATAATTAGTTAAATCATTTAATTTTAGTTTCAAAAATAGAATTTTGAAAAATAAATTGAGGTTATGTGCCTCAAAGGGAAATTATTTTTTCTGCCAAAATTTTACCCCGATCGTCCAAACCGATTTTTATAAATATAAAAAAAGCTTCCAAACATAGCACTTTTAGATAGAGATAAGTTTGGTTAAATCGTCTTCATTTGGTCTCAGGAGTATGTGGTATTATTTTATAGAGACCTTTTAGAGACTGTATATTTTTTAATATAATGATTATATTCATATTAATTTCGTAGCTAAGGACAATTTTTATGCTTAAATCATGTTTCATGAGCTAGTGGGACTACCTCGTTACTTCAAAAGCATCATTTTTTCAGCAAAAAATTCATTTTATTTATTGGCTCAATCAAATCAATAATATATACAGGGTGGTGATAAAGTTTGGAACCAAGGTCATAACTTCCGTAAAACTTTTTTTTGTAAAAATCGCTCGGACAGGTCAATTTTTGTTATAAAAATGCCATCTTTTGGAATGAGAAAAATATTCATGACGTCACTGATAACTTCACTATGACGTCATCATCAATTTTTTTAAATGGAAACCCCTACTTTTTTTACACATTTTTCATAGACCTTTTTATCATATTAATGATCACATAAAAATATTTAAAAAAATTTCAACCATTTTAAAAAAAAAATAAATTTACTCAAAAAAAAAATTATTAATTCTCAATGAAAATATTACAAAAAAAAGTAGATTTTTAATTTACAAGTAACAAATTTTAACGAAAATGTTCAAATTGTTCCCCATTGACCATTTGGCATTGTCCCATTCGAGTGTAGACACTCTGAATACTATTGTTAATAGCTTCTTCGTCAATTTGTTGCAATTCCGTCCTAATTCTAAGCTCCAATTCTTGTAAATTATTAGGTCTATTGAAATAAACTTTTGATTTTAAATGTCCCCACAAAAAAAATCTAAGGGCGTTAGGTCGGGAGATCGCAGAGGCCACTCAATTGGTCCCCTCCGACCTATCCATTTGTTGGGAAACGTGGTGTTAAGGAATTCTCGCACCGCCCTGCCAAAGTGTGGAGGAGCCCCATCTTGTTGAAACCAAATGTTTTAGTTAGGAATGTTGCGATTTTCATAATTGGGGAAAATACGAAGTAAAACTGGTAGCAAATCAGTCCGCAAAAAATTCAAGTATCTTTTGGCAGTAAGGTTTTCATTAAAAAAGTAAGGTCCTATAAAACGTCTGCCAATCGTTCCCACCCATACATTTAACTTTCCCTGTCTTTGACTATGGGATTCTACGGCCCAATGAGGATTTTCCTGTGACCAATACCTACAATTATGTCGATTCACTGATCCATTCAATTGAAAGGTAGCTTCATCGGAGAAAATTATACTACTTAAAAAATTTGGATTTTGATCACATCGCGCCATCATTTCTTCACAAAATTGCAGTCGGCGATCGGGATCATCTTCATTTAACTCTTGTATGAGTTTTATTTTGTGTGGGTGATACTTTTCCTTTTTTAATAATTTTGCGACATAGGAATGATCCACATTATTATTTCTTGAAATATCTCTTGTTAAAATATTGGGATTTTCTTCAATCGCAAGTAATAAATTTAATTTGGTTTCTTCATTCACTTGAGGCCGTCCTTGTCGAGGCAAATCTCCTACGGATCCTGTTTCTGCAAATTCGGTAACTAACTTGCTGTAGATCTTGAGATTTGCGGTCTATTTGGATATTGCTCATTAAACAAAGCACAAGCTTCCCCATGGGTTCTTTTTCTATCGCCGTATCCTACCATAATTAAAATTTCGATTCTTTCGCGTTCGCTTAAACGAGGCATTTTTAATTTCGCAAAACTTAATAATTGTTGATTATTATTAAACAAACGAAGTAAGCTATTCAAGCATTGGTAAATGAATTTAAAATTTTATTTGCCATACAAAATAACGTCAACTAAAGCACTTTTATAAAGGCAATTTTTATTTCAATAAATTTTGAATATCAAAAGCTTTTTCAAATTTATAATAAATTACAATTTTATTTAAAGTTTATTATTACTCAAACATTTTATTTTAATTACCTTTTTCATTAAAAGTTATTTAAAATTAGTTTTAAGAAAATTCCAATTGTGTAAAGAAGAACAATTCGAATATTTTCAATAATAATTTGTTATTTTTAAACTAAAAATTAGTTTAATTTATTTTTCTTGCAATATTTTCATTGAGAATTAATATTTTTTTTTGAGTAAATTAATTTTTTTTTCAAAAATGGTTGAAATTTTTTTAAATATTTTTATGTGATCATTAATATGATAAAAAGGTCTATGAAAAATGTGTAAAAAAAGTAGGGGTTTCCATTTAAAAAAATTGATGACGACGTCATAGTGAAGTTATCAGTGACGTCATGAATATTTTTTTCATTCCAAATAATGTCATTTTTAAAAAAAAAATTGACCTGTCCGAGCGATTTTTACAAAAAAAAATTTTACGGAAGTTATGACCTTGGTTCCAAACTTTATCACCACCCTGTATATTTAAGGTGTTTACTGCCATAAGCTTCTACGCAAATGGGTCATACCAAGTACCGATAGGCAATTCATCTTGGACTAATATCAGTAAAAGTTTGGTCAGCAGATCTATAACTGAAATAAGTGAATTGATAGTTCAACATTACATGCCTGAAATTATAAAATTTAGAGTTGAAAAATAATATGAAGATAAAGTTAGTAAAAATAGTTATTTGGTGTGTTTTGAAATTCATCCATTTTTTAAATAAAAATGAGGTAAATATTACTTAAAATCACAGATAAATTATATTAAATATAAAACTAAAAAAACGATAACCTAAATATTGTGTTAATTCCACTGCCTGTGATAATACAAGTGAAGTTAGTTGCGATGTAATATCCTACGCTGTCAAAATTATTTTACATCGGATTGTTCAGAATACGATTTTTAACTGCGCTGTTCAATTTGACGTAAAATTGCGATTTTAACTACATCGATGTTAAGTTTGCAGCTGTTAGGAATATTTGTACAGAATAGACCCAAATGATTTAATTATTTTCATCAAAGGCAGTTATATTATAAATCGTAGGTAGCCGCTAAATAAAATAAAAATACAATATTGGAAAAAAGTAGAGAAATATTTATTTTTTAATTAATTAATTAATTTAATATTGCATAATAAATATTATTAATTTTTAAATATACAGGGTGATTCAGACCACCCGTCCCACCCATTTATCTCGAGAATGCGTTATCGTACATGACTGAAATAAAAAATTTAATTACCAAAGTGAACCTAAAGAATCCATCGGTGAATTTATTATTCTGCGGAACAACACAGAACTATCCGTAACCGGAAGTAACTTTGATTTTTTAAAATAGTGACATAGTTTGAGTTTGGTATTGTTTGAGAGGTCTTTAGAAACAATTTTACTAAAATATTTTTTTATTAATTTGCATATTTACAATTTTATACAGCGTAACGATAAAGATCGAAATAAAATTCATAAGTTCCGTATTTAATTCTTTCTGAGAAGACCTATAAAACAAAACCAAACTCAACCTATGTTGCCATTTAAAAAATTGAAGATAATTAACGCCGGTAATTTCGGTTCCAGATAGTACCAGGTTGTTTCGGAAAATAATAAGTACACCAATTGATTCATTATATTCACTTTGGTAATAAAATCTTTTATTTCAGTCCTTTTTATGATAACGCGTTCTCGAGATAAACGGCTGGGACGGGTGCTTTGAATCACGCTGTATAGTATTTCCGAAATATTTTCCAAAAAAAAATAAAAAATGCATTTCTAATAAAAAAATTAAATAATTGGGCTGGAAAATGTTGCTCTATTTTAGGAGTTTCCTATTTATTCATAAAAAATACAGAAATTTAACCATTATATTGTCAAATAACCGTTTTTTTTTTAAAACATCAGGATGTCTTTTGGACATACATTTAAAAGATTGGTACTTAACATCGGATCTACTTTATTCCAAGAATTCGGATGCGCTGTAAATACTTTTTAAATGTTTGATCTTTTTATTTGCAATTGCATTATCAAAAATATGCCTAATGGTTTTAAAAGAGTTAAGATCGGAATCGGAATTAAGACTTTATCCTCAAGATGTCTTACATATTAATTAATTTAAATCAATATTTTTTTGAAATGTTTAAGACTGGCCTGTTAAAATTTTATCGGTCCGCTTATACATTATTTTGTTTCTTGTTTTTTAACTTTTGGGCATTTTTTTAAAATCTTCATCTAGTATTCGATAGTTTTTTAAATAGGATAATATTGAAATTCATTTGTAATAAGTGTCGGGAAAATGCTTGACTTATATTAAGAGGGTCATCATGCCGACGTCAAAATCTCAAATTTTGCAGTTATAAACATAACCCCTGAAAAAGTTATCTTGAATAATATAAATACATCAACAATTATTGATATTAATATAATAATACATATACAGGGTATTCTGTTCGTAGTTCACTAAACGTCGGGGTTAAAACTATAGCAAATTTAATCCAGAAAAAGCAAGAAAATCAAAGATCTATCTTTTTTACTTGTGGAGCTACAGAATCTTGAATTTAAGATCATCGATTTTTGTCAAAAATCGCTAATTACATTTTAACCAATGTGAGTAGAAATAAAACCAGAAAGCTAAAACCATCTTCTTTCAATTGCAAATAACAGTAATTCAGAAATACTTCACAAAATACTGAAAACTCGCAAAGAAAAAATAATTTTAAATATTTAAGTTTTTTAAATCGTTTTCCGAGTAAGGCCCGTTAAGAGCAATCATCCCGGTGCATTTTTATACGTTTGCTTGGGGACCCTTGGAGACGTTGTTTCTTAATATTTTTTCATTTTCTTTTTTTTCATAGTAAAGTACATTCATCAACCTTTCGAACGGTCAGACTAAATTTTTAAAAAAAGTTAAAATTATGTTAGATATGTTCTATCAAAAAGTGTTAATTTTACACACAATTAAAGAGTGAATTAAGAGACTATAAAGCAAAATATAAAAAAAAGGAGTCTGTCCGTTCGAAAGAGCATATATTCAGCTTTGTATGTGCAAAATTTCAGTTTTTTTTGTTTATTATTAACAAAGTTACAGGGGACTTTTTGAAGGTAAATTTTGCTTAAGCCTGGAACCTGTAAGCGCTCCTGCACAGAGGGTGGGGGTGTGCCTTAGTGGATTAGTGCCCAATACAGGCCCAAAACTCATACGAATGGTTTTTACTATCAAAATATATAATCAGTTTTCGCTATTTGCGATTCATATGACGTCACGAAAGGAGGATTGGTCTTAAGGTTGACTTTTTTAAAGTTTTCTCAAAGATCCAAAACTCAAAAAGCATAGACCCTACATTTTCCGTTTTTTGTGGATTAAATTTGCTCTAGTTTCTATACATTCTAACCCCGGCGTTTGGTGAATCCTAAAGAAAACACCCTGTATGTATTAACTTTTTACGCTTTTCAAAGGGAGGCCGCTCTTCTCGCATTGCCAGGGCCGGAAAAATTTTCGGAAGGCAGATGATACGATTCTAAATATGTTCGTCCTCAAGTATAGCTCAATCTTTAATTGTGCGGGGATACTTTTCTGGTATTAGGATGTTTTACATTCTTGGAAAGGGCTTTTTATGGATAAAACAATTTTAAACTATTTTAAAATATACGCTTCGGGTCACTGTCTGTACAGTGACCCGGAGCGTATATTTAAGTTCTTAAAGCAAGGACTTGTGACAGAAACAAATACTTCAATGAAGTGGCAATTTCTAAATTAATAATTGGTTAACGCAATTAGCCATAAAACTTGCAAAAATACACAATATATTTCGAAATATCACAGATTTCATCTTCAGAGTACATAAATTTTATAAAGTGGAACTATAAGACTGTTCAATGGAATCCTGAATTAACAAGAAGAAAGGTTTAACACATCCAGTGGATACAAATCCCAATATAACAAGGTTGGTAAAGCGAACATTGGCGTAGGTTCAATTACAAGCAGCTTGGAAACGTCTATACTTTAAAAATTGAAATTTTGAAAAACACAACCGGCGTCCACTCAATCTTACCCACTTTAAATAGAGTCAGTATTTAACGTGAATATTAAAAAGTTATACTTCAACTGTAAGTTGGACCAACTCCAGAAACATGCGGATAAGTAAAATATTTACAAGATTTTTCATGTATACATATGTAAAGTTGCTCCCAGCTAGAAGTAGGACAAAGAATACGCGATCGTGATTACTTTTGTCCTACTTCCAGCTGGGACCAACTGTACAAAATTATACACTATTTACAGACTTATGTACAGTTGGTCCCAGCTGGAAGTAGGACAAAAGTAATCACGATCGCGTATTCTTTGTCCTACTTCCAGCTGGGACCAACTTTACATCGGTGTTGAGCAGGTGTGTAAGTCACATCATACGAATTTACTTAAGCTTGGATGAATTGAGATCTTTCATTTTTACACTAACATCGAGACTAAGATGTCGCTGAATTATCATTGACAGTTTATGCCATTTTGGGTTTTCGGATTTTGGATTTTCGTCATGAAATTACTTTTAGGTCATTCTCAAATTTTTATACCGGAAGTGCCATCAATTTTATTTTCTTAAATGCAGCACCTAATTTTTTTGTTCATAATTTAAGACTATTTTAGAAAAGCAGTATGTTTGTGATAAATTTTATATTTTTTAGAAATTTTGCAAAATCCCGAGTACAAAAAATATGAAAAACTGGTACAAGTAAATTGATTACACCCTACATATGGGATACCAAAATAATCGTATTAAAATCTTCTGTTTAAAAAACCAAGTGACCCGGCATCATTACATTAAAAAAAGAGTTATTTGCAAAAACGTTACTCGACAAAGTTCATAAATTAATATCTCAAAAACTGCCTAAATAATTTTACAAAATACAATTTTCCTTAGGTAATTGTGTTATTTGGAATGAGTTTTGGTAGTTTTTATCAACTTTGGATTAAGAAAAAAAAATCACACGCATACTCTTTTTATAAAATAATTTCATATTTTGAACAAAAAAAAATGGCTGTTAAAGTTGATGTCACTTCTGGTAAAACCAGAAGTCATATCGAAAAAACTTTTAGTGGCTAAAATGTGTTTTCTTGAATCATACAACATAGTCAAATTTCAAGTTTTTATTTTTATAAATAAGGAAGTTATGAAGGTGACCCGTATTTCGTTTCCACCCGGTATATTGGCGTCCCTAAACCACTATATTTGCTGTTTACGAAGTGACTCTTAAGGTATACAATTTTTAATTTTTAATAGTTCTTTTAAAATGCAGCTTTAAACGTTTTTTTCATAATACATATGTTTTAAGCAATAACTATTATACAGGGTAAGTCGAAATTAAATTTCGCTTCCTTAAAGAGCTACAGCTCTTCAAAGATGGCGAAGAAAAGAAAAAACATCAAAAAATCTACATGGTGTTCTATTTAAAAAAGGTGGAATAGCTTTCGCTCCAACTACGAAACACCCTGTGTAGACAAAAATAATTTCTGGTTATGCGCATCAATAAACCATTCAATTTTGCAAGTTTTTTCTAATCTCTTAAAATAAAAGATATAGCTACCGTTTTCGCACCAAACACTCTCCCTGTATAGTGCGTTATAACATCGTTGTGGGCGTTCGAAGTTTGCCAATTTTATGGCACTTCTGAAAATCACCCCAGATAAATATAAAACATTCCCTTAAATGTCTACCAAATATGTGTGAAAACCGATTTTGATTATCTTGATTAGTATGGCTGTACTTGTCTTTGAAATTAACAAAAATTTACATGGAAATCGCCTATACCCAAAATACACCGTCTAGTAATAAAAATTTTTTTTAATTTTGACACACCATGTATAGAAAATATGGTTTACATAATGTAATAAATCACTTTTTTGCTATTGAATAAATAGTAAATACAATTTAATTCGATTTATTGATTGCATTGAGTTTTATTCTGAAATTACTTCCGGAGTATTATTTGAAGTAGTGCCCAGGATGTATCTCTCTTAACTCCGATAGAAAACGTGACGGGTGGAAACTGTAAATAAGTGTAGGTGGGTCTTCTCGTGTGAAAAATATTACATAATTATAGCATTTTTAAAAGCGAACGAGAAAAATTATTATCACTTAAATAAATCGTTCTGTTATTATTTAGCAGCATCATCCCACAAGCCCGCAGAGTTATATCTGGATACAAATTTTTCCTAGGTTTTATACCATGTGTAAACGAATCCTGGGTCAACTTCATATTATCTTTATTTGTGTAAATAAAAAATTAAAAATTAAAAATTTACTATGTTATATGGACCATAAAAACACGTTTTATGCATCGGTTTTCAATATCACATTCGGTTTTATCTCAAATATCATCTATTTTTTTAGTACATGTAAAACAAATATGAATTAGAAATAGATTTAAATATTTTTCAAGTATTGTAAGATAAATATAATATGTAAAGTAAATATGACGTTTCTTAAAAGAAACTTTTTTAATAAAAAAGCAAGTCCATAAATCAAGCGGTAAATAATTAGGTAAATTCTCTTTTGTACTAAAAGGATGTCTTTTGTGATTTTTTATAATTATAAGAAAAGCAAAGTTATTATTTTATATAAAAACAAATGGTGAAAGTAAATGAAGAAATTATGGACATATTAGTAGTAATTTGTAATATTAGCCAAAAGTTTTACGTAATTAAAATGGGTCTCGTAGTAAACAGAACTAATCATTTGGAAGGAAATACGACTATAAATCCTTAAAAATAAACAAGTAAGAATTATTTAATTGTTACTTTTAAAGTTATATGGCATAAAGGTTTCATTAGTTTCTGTGTATACTTTTATGCACTCGCATTACACACAAATGTTGGTAAGTTGGTAGAGAAAGTGCGAATTAAATTTAAATTACACAAGGGAAATACTGAAAATTAAATAAAAAAACAAACTTAGGGAAGATTTTAATAAAAAACAATTTAGCATATAAATGGGTAATATTAAATAAATAGTAGAAGTAATTTTCATCGTTTGGTGTTAATAAGACTTTACCTTTACACTTCTAGTTTAGTTAATTAATAAATACTTATACCTAAATTTTTTATTTTTTTTATTTTATTTTCTTGAAGGTGCCAGAGTGTCCCACTTAATGAGTTGCATATTTTTATCTCAATAACTAGGCCTCTTATGGCTCTTATGCCCGTTTTCACCAATGATTCCTAAAACTTGGGCATTGCTTATAGCGCTAGTTGCTAGGTATTTTTTTATAAATGATTAAAAATACCTAGCAACTAGCGCTATAAGCAATGCTTAAATTTTAGGAATCTTTTTTTTAGTAATAAAAGTTGTTTGGTTTGACGGGGGTAACATAATACAAATTCTTATTTGTAATTTTAAGTATGTTTCGAAGGTCATTTCAAGGTCTACTTTGTGTTTGTAAATAAAAACCTACATAAGAGGATACTCGGAAATGTGTAACTCCGCATTTCACCCGCAAAAGTATTGAAAAATGGTGATTTTTCAAACCATTTGGTGGCAAAAGAGCAATGTTACCCCTGTAGAGATGACATAACCATTAATGAATGTAGTGCAGATGTTAAACTTCAAGCATTGCTGGATCATACAGTTCAACGAATACTGTTATCTCAGAAAGAAGTTATCAAGACAATTTCTTCTGAAAAAATTCAAAAGTTAACATTGCTATGTAAATGGGGATGTGATGGAACTTCTGGACAGAGCACCTTCAAGCAAAAATTTAGTGACAGCAACACAACTGACGCATACATATTTTTTACTTCAATGGTTCCACTTCAACTTACTTCATTTGATGAATCCACCAAAAAAGAAGTATTTATTTGGAAAAATCCGCGTCCTTCTTCTCCCAGATTTTGCCGGCCAATTAAACTTGAATTGTTGCATGAAACAGCAGCAACGACAAGGAACGAAGTTGATCATATAAAAGAGCAAGAGCGCAATCTTCAACCTTTACAAACAATTGTTGATGGAAACAAAATCAATATTACATACAAATTAGCATTAACAATGATTGATGGAAAGGTTTGCAATTCAATAACCGATACTTCTTCCAGTCAAAGATGCTATCTTTGCCGAAGCACTTCCAAAGAATTTAATGATCTTGATAAAGTTATACAAAAAGAAATTATCGACGATAATTGGATACGTCTTTTCGAATGCTTGTTGCACATTTCATACAAATTAGTTGTGAAAAAGTGGCAAATCCGAGGCAAAGACAAAGAACTCATTGAGACAAAGAAGACAAATATTCAGGAGGGTTTTCGTCTACAGTTGGGACTCTTAGTGGATCACCCAAAGCAAGGATATGGAAGCACAAATGATGGAAACACAGCTCGCCGTTTCTTTGAAAATGCATCTGTTTCGTCAATTATAACTGGCGATGATGAAACATTAATTGAAAGGTTTCATGTAATTTTACAAGTAATTTCGTGTGGTTTTGAAATTGGTGTGAGTAAATACGAAGAATATTGTTAGGAAACAGCTCGGCTATTTGTACAACTATATCCTTGGTATTACATGCCAACTACTGTACATAAAGTGTTAATTCACAGCCCAAAAATTATAGCAAAATCGCTACTACCAATAGGACAAATGTCAGAAGAAGCACAGGAAGCATGCAATAAATATATTAAAAATTATCGACAAGATTTTGCACGAAAAATTAGCCGAACCAAAAACATGGAAGATGTTTTCTTAAGGCTCATGGTATCATCCGATCCTTTCATATCGAGTCTACGTAAATTACCTGAGAAAAAATTAAAATACATGTTATCCCAAGCAGTAGAATTATTAATAGCGCCGAAAGTTGAAAATTTCAAAATTAGAAAATGTAGATGTGGAAAGTTCCGATGATGCAAGTGGTGAAGACTATAAATTTCATTAAATCAATAAATATGTATAAAAATCATTTTTTGTTATTGCTTGTTATGTTGTGTTATTGTTTGTTATGTTGTGTTATTGTTTGTTATGTACATAACTTTTTCTATATATTTAATTTAGTCTGATAGTAACTTAAATCTTTTTTCGTACCATATAAACTGACTGATGAAATAAATATAATTATTGATCCTCACAGCGTCTTTTTTTACAAAGAAATAATTTATTCCTATATTTTTCACATTAAACTACAAAATTTGAAATCGGCGCACTAAACGTACTTACTTATACCATAATAAAAAGAATCGGCTATATTTGATCCGCCATTTTGTTTTTCATAAAAAAAATTTCAAATTCCAAATCAGTGACTTTAAGAACCTCCAAGTACCAACTTTCATTAAAATAAACCAATTTTTAATCAAAAAGTCGGCCATATTGGATCCGCCATTTTGTTTTTTATCAAAAAAAATTAAAATTCGAAATCAGCGACCTTAAGAACCTCCAAGTACTGAATTTCATTAAAATAAACTAATTTTTAATAAAAACATGTCGGCCATATTAGATCCGCCATTTTTTTTTTTTTTCAAATTTGTAATCAGCGATCTTAAGAACCCCCAAGAACTGACTTTCATTAAAATAAACCAATTTTTAAACAAAAAAAGTCGGCCATATTGGATCCGCCATTTTGTTTTTGAATTCTTTTTTTCAAATTTGTTATCAGCGACCTTGAAAATATATGTACACCAATTTTCAATGAAATCAAAAAACAAAAAATGGTGTTGGCCAGGATTTCGGGATTATTTCCCACTGTGGGGCGCGCATAAAAGGTGCGCTTTAAATTGATGCACATAAAAATTTCCAACCTGTATATTTTTTTTCTTTAAAATGAATCGATCAATTTTAATTTTATTTATACCGTTGAATTCCAATTCTCACCAGCATTTAAATGATGTATTACCCAACCCCTCTTACCCTATAAGAAATTTGGGAGCGATGTGAGAGTACTTAAATCGGTCTTATAATGTGTCCCCCTCAAAACAAAATCTATGTGTTGGTTTATTTTTTGAAAAAAAAAATTAGTTATTAAATAATCGACATTTGTTTTCAATGAAACACCCTGTATAATAAATGGAAGAATTTGTCTTTATCAGGTTTTGGAATCACATATTTTTTCAAAAAGTAAATGAAAGTGTTTTGTTGGAGGTATTTATTTGTCCCCAATTTCGTAAGACGCAAAAATTCAGGGAAAATTATAATTTGGTCCGCAGAGAGTTAAACCATATTAATTCATTTATACAATATAAGATATTATTGCAGAATTTAAAAAATGATATTCGAAGCAATTTACCATGGATGCCTGGTAATTATTAAGATTGGTTACTAAACATTTGTAAATTTTAGAGACAAAAAGGGCTAAAACTCTTATGAAATAAAATATTGAAATACTAAAGGCTCGATAAACATTATTTTTGAGAAGACGGAAAGCACTTCTTAAACTTCTTTTATTTTTAAGCGCTTTTAAAAAAAAATCCGCTTGACGAATGTACTTTTTTAGATATTAATGCCGCGAGTTGTAAGCCTTACCTTACAGTAAAAGAGTGCAACCGCAATGTATTTTTTTATTCTGTTTAGGCACTGTTTTAAGTTTTAAATGTAAACTAAAGGAAATTCAAAGATTTTTATTAGTTTATATGTTGTATGAGTGAAGAAGTTCTATAATGTGTTATTTTAAGAGCAAGATAAAGACTTAATATAAACACTGCTCACTGCTCACACGTAGCACAACGTGTTGCTTCTAACGTCTTAATATGTCCAGTAACACTATACATGTATGCGCCCACAATGAAAATGGCGCTAAAAATCCTCTCGCGTTCAATCACCACATATGTCTATGTCTAAGCTCAGTAACATATCATTTTTTATGGAAAATAATATAATAAATATCTGTACAAACCAATTTACAGGGTGATTTTAACAGAAAGGTTACCTGAATATATTCATTTAAAAATTAGACGACACCTGTACACCGAGTAAGTTTTTACTTTGATTTTTCAAGATATCTCTCTGATTTGTGGAGACAGAAAAAATGATTTATGAAATTTCATAAATACGATATGGTTAAGAGTGATTTCCTAAACGGCAAATATAGTGGTTTACGGCTGCAGTCAGATACGCTAGTGCATAAAACATTTCTATACACAGTCAAACTTCCCTAACTCAAATCTTCAAGGGACTTAAAAAAAATTCGAGATATAGAAATTATTTCGCAAAGTTAAAAACGAATTACAAACACATTATAAACAAAATTCGACTTATAGAAGTTCGGGTTATGGAAGTTCGACTGTAATTTATTTTGTGGATGATTTAAAAGTCATTGAACTAAATTCTGGCATATGAAAAAAATATGAAAAATGTACAAAAAAAATATAACGATCTAAAAGCACCTTAACTTTGGACCCCTCCAATAACTTCTGTGCAAGGTTACAGAAGGTAAATACATATACGCCAGTAACCTAATAAATTGGGCTGTTTCAGAATTTAAGCCCTTTAAGTCACCGGGCATGGACGGGATCATCCCCGCGATGCTGTAAAAGGGCATTGAATATATTGCCCCGTGCTTGCAAACCATCTTCAAGGGTAACTTTGCATTGGGGTATATTCCCCAATCATTGAGGAAGGTGAGGGTTGTCTTTATACCCAAGACGGGCAGACGAGGTCCTGAGAAGCCAAAATCCTATCGCCCCATCAGCCTCACCTCCTTTCTCCTTAAAACTATGGAGAAATTTCTAGACAATCACATCAGAAGCAAAATCTGGAAGTCCTAGAGCCAGATTTTTTAAACAAACCATTGTACATAATGCCAAAAAGATTTGAATTTGAAACCCCGTTTAAATTGGTTGTCGAAGACCGCCAAACGGTAATTTGGTAGGCTAAATAACTTAGATCGTATGGCATCCTTGTGGTACACTGACGGATTTAAATTGATTGAAGGGACGGATATAGGTATCTATGGACCCAATTACAGGGTCTATTTGGCCTTGGGTACCTCCCCCACCATAACACAGGCAGAAACTCTGGTTGTGAATCCTTGCGCCCAAGAGTGTTTACGTAGAAGACTCAAAAGAGCAAAAATTCACATCTTGACCTATAGCCAGGCAACGATTACGACTCTAAAGGTCCACACCATTGAGTCCAAATTAGCTTGGGAATACCGGAAATCTCTGAAGCGACCGGGAAAAGGGAACAAGCTCACCTTTTTGTGGGTGCAAGGGTACAATGAAATCGCAGATGAGCTGGCAAGATGAGCCTCAAAAGTTAACCGACAGGTCCCGAACCGTTATTAGTCTGATTAATTTTATGCATACATTTGGTGCCGAATTTTGCTCCACTTCACCATCAATTAGCGTTGACCCAAAGGGGTGTAAACATTTGGCACACTTTATATTACCTTGGGTTAATTTCTTGAATTTTAGTGGGAAAGGGTGACCACTCAATTGGTACACGCCGACCTATCCATCTTTTGGGAAACGTCGATTAATTTGGTTTAGCGTTGACTATTATAAGCTTCTACAGTCCAATGATTTTCCCATGACATCAGAAAAAAACAGAAATTTGAAAAATGTGGATTTGGATCACAAATTATTCACAAATTACAGACAACCGCAATTTGCATGTCACTAGTAGAAACAATAGGATTTTCTTCAAGTTTAAGTAAAATATTTAATTGTCGAGGCAAACCTTTTACACATCCATTTTCATGGAGATTATTGGAGATCGAAATATAATATTTATTTTGACTGACTGACTTTAATAGTAAATCGATTTTAAAATTTTATTTTTTGTAGATTTTCTTGCATTCAAAAGTATCAAAAGAAATAACACTTCGCCGCAAAAGAAATGCAAATTCAAGTTTAAAGGGTAAAAGGTAAAGGGCCTACACGCGATCCGATTTAGTCGGGTGGTCGGTTGGGCTGACCAAATCGGATGCCGCATTTATATGGTTCTCCCATCTACCCGATTCTGCGCACCTCCTGCACTAAAATATTTAATCATTTCACGTTTACTACTTTCACTGAGAGGCTATAGTCAACAATTTAATACTGTGGCCCTAGTTTTGTCAAACAGTAGAACTTTGGAGTTGCGATTGCTTTATCGATAGGCAAAGAAGAAATGAGGGAGAAAAGGGCAAAAACGGTTAATTGAAAGAACAAAAAATTAATCGTTTAAACATTTGATAATAATTTTTAAGAAAATGCTTATTTTTTATTCACCCGGTTCATTGACACGAAGATACCTAATTTTATTACTTTTTATGTAATTATTATTTAGTACTCGATACATATTTATTAATTCGTATTTTACAAGTATGTATTAAGAACTTGCAGTCGTGATTTTTTATTGGTACCAATGGGCATTAACGTGTCGGTAAGTTCCACGTAAAAACACGAATCCCAAAAGTCCTCTCTGGTGTTACCAAGGTGTCAAAGTGGTCATTAAGAGTATCGCAGTCCCGTTAAAGGCTGATTCGCGGCAATATATTGTTCCTCCAGTTTGTTCATAACTAATTTACATTTATAAATATGACCATGTATCTGCTTCCAAGAATAGTGGCGCAGTCGAATGAAGCGGGTGTAGGCCAAATTCCCGACAATCACAACCCCGACACCGGACAGATCGAAATCCCGATAATTCAAAATCACAACATACAACATATCATGTTTTTTCGACTCCTTAAAAAGGTACAGCAATTTTAAAATTTCAAAAATTTAATGACTATTGTGAGACATCCTGTATAAATTTCATTTAATTTTAATTTTCTTTATTTAAATCAAGTATGCTTTGGATTTTGTTTATCTATAAGCGCTAAATTTTACCGAGGGAAGTTTAAGCTCGTCCTTCACTTCCAAATAAGAATATTATACAGGATGTTCCACAAAAATCATGAAAATTTATCAATTTTAAAATTGCTGTAACTTTTTAAGGAGTCAAAAATATTTTTGTTCTGAATGACATTTACTATCTAAAAACAATTTTTGCTGGAAAAAACTGGGACACCCTGTATAATGACCTAAAATACCTTAACTTTGCGCCTTTCTAATTATATCTGCATAAAGTTGCAATACATAAATAGTTATCAAGAGTTGCCTAATTAATTTACATCATAAGTCAGAAACAATTTTGAAAATCTGACATAGAAAACTAGAGATCTCGTGAAACCCGTAATGTTTGATTTCATAATTTATCACGATTTTTCTTCCCAAACTAGCGCGTCCTCTAGCGGTCCGCAATAATTATTATTAGTGATTGGCTGATAATTTTTAACGACGCTCCAGAAAAGTGGAGTGAATTTTTATCCCATTTTAGAATATGTGACCAAAAAAATATCGCCTAGAAAGATGCTCTTAAGGAGTGAACAAATGTGTTAGTTGATGGATTTTTTTACTCAGAAGGGCATTTATTAACTAAAAATGTTTTGCAGGAAAAAAAAAGTGGTGTACCCTATACCATCTAAAAGTTTCTATAAAATTAATCTGATGAATTTATTTAAATATTTTTCCAAATGTAAGTATACTTTACATACATACATTTAACAAATTGATTATTTTCGATGCAAAAATATGTAGTTTTGAAAAACTCTTTTAGGAAGAACTATGAGTTTATTTAGGTTTAAATTGCGGGCATTTTTTTAGATAAACCGCGAACAAAAGTTTGTGTGGGAATATTTCCCTAGCTATAATACTTTACAAATATGCTATCTATGAAACAATAATTGTATTTTGATATATCGAGTGTGATTTTTGTGTTTGTGTCTCCCTAAAAAAATGATGCAGGTTTATTTTCATTATAGCTCACGTTCATCAGAATTTTTATACATATAGTGTGGTGTAATTACACTGGCGTACACTTCATGCATACAAATATTTTAAACCAATAAATTACTTCTTTTCAGATTTTAGTAAAAAAAATTCTAGTGCGTACATAATTATGTATTCTCTAATTTATTTAGCGTCGGTACTGGATACTAATAAATCATTATTAAAAATAAATTAACATGCATTATTATAATTAGAAAACAAACTTTATTAAATTTCAATTTACCTGCATTATAAGTATCAAAAAATATCGATCCTTCAAAATTATTAGAAAACTTGCGGATATCACTACTAAACTTTTTATCCAAATCCCTATCTGATAGCAAACTCTGTATTTCAACTCTGCTCGGAATGGACGATTTTAATAAATTTCTTAAATGACTCCAAATAAAGGATCCCACTATGAAATAAAAGTAATCAAGAAAAGTTATTGGTAGTATAAAATTTTACCTTGATTAACTTCCTCAATTTCCAAGCTATGTTTTATTGTCCGTATAACCAAGTAATTAGGGCAACGCATTACTTGCAAATACGATGCAATTCTCACTTCTACATTTTCACTTTGATTACGAAAAATATTTTCGAAGTATCTTCTGCTGTCTTCACAGGATAGCCTATGATGTGCGTCAATAGCCGCTAGTCTTATAGCGACATTATCTTCTAAGCTTTCAATAATCCACCGAAGCGTTTCTGAGAAAGACTCAGAAACTAACCCAATATTAGATAACGCTTTTATTGCTACTAATAACTAAAATAAAAATATTATATTTTAATAGAAGAAATTATTGATGAAATTTTATATGTTTGTAATTGATTTAATGGTGTCACGCCACTGTTAACAAAAAATATTTGATTTGGGACAAATCCAAACTAAATTTATTTTATTTGTATGTTTAATTTAAAATTGTTTTACCCTTTTAATTTATAAGCTAGAATAAATACGATCTCGCAATTTTAAATTTCACAGTAAAATAAAAACAAAAGCTATATACGTTTATTATTTCAACAGTTTCTGTTTAATGCTAAGTTTTTCTCGTTAACTTACCAATCAAAATAGCAATTTATTTGTATAGCTTTTACCAAACATAAAAATAATTAAGGTAATAATTTACACTTACTTCAAATTCAGTATTCTCATCTTTTTCTTGGATTTGAATTAGCTCATTAACGCGATCCTCCAAAATTTGTAATATTCCACTAATTGAATCCTCTAAATCGCATTCATTATTCTGCTTACAATATGAATATGTTAAAGCTGATGTGGGTAAAACAATATGAGCATCATTTTTATTTTGTAGAAGTTCGTAAACGCTTTCAATCATACTTATATCAGGTCTTGGAATAAGTGATATAGATAACATCCAATCTTTAATCGTATCCTCAGGAATGCCCTGTTTTAAAATAATATCCTTCATTAAAGCAACGCTTGCACTACTTCCGAGATTTGGCAAAGCATCCAGTATATGTTTTCTATAAATATAAAAAAATCAAATAAATATAAATAAATAATATAATTTACTTACTTTCCAGTAACGCATAAAGAACCTGAATGACTGTAGAGAACAGATAGGGCGGGATAGGATAAGACCCTTAATGTATGGATAAATTTTGTAAATAAATCTGAAAAATCAATTTGTATATCATCGGCGCTTAGTTTGCATAAACTTTTGATTAAATCGCGTGATGTTTTAAGCTCTCCTGAAGTTGGTTTTGGTGTTGAGACAAAATCAAATTTTAAAGAAGTGCGTCGTTCTACTTCGGGTTGTTCCTCACTTATCTTACTTATTTCATCAATGAGTTCCAAGCTTTGTTCGATATTAGTCGTAGCACCTGCACTGTTACTAGAAAATGGTTTAAAAACTTGCGATTCTTTGCATTTAATATTTTTATAAATTCGATGATCGAGAGATAGTTCACAATTACTTGATGATTTTAATAAGCTTTTCACAGGATAGTTCTGTAATTTATATTTTCGATAAAATGTATAGTTTATTAATTTTATTTTAATCTTACCACTTTTGAATTATAAGGTGTTGATTGTAAAATTGAGTGTAACTTAGAATGATCTTTGCATGTACTTAAATCCTCTTTTGATTTTTCAATAATTAGACTTGTGCCTTTAGTTCCTAATACTCTGTAAGCCGTTTTACATTTTCCTCGTATATCCTCCTCATCCTCTATATTATAATCCAAATCTAATCTTCGCATAGAATTATGTAATAACGATAAAATGCCTTTTTTAAAATTTAATGTCCAACTTTGTTCCTCCTCATAGGGGCATACTTCTGTTATCGCCCCGTCTTGAAAAGCAAAACGTAAGGTATGTTCGTTGATAGCTTCGGAAAATGCGTTGCTGTTTTTGTGCAGCGAACTGTCTTCCTCCGACCATTCATTCTCTTGTGACTCTTTGTCTTCTACTTTATCCGTTTCATCCTTGGGATCATACGTGTTAGTGTTTTCACTTAACTGAATATCTGTTACTGTTAAAATGCCGTCGCACTGGGATATAAACTCTAAGTGAACCAGAGCGTCTATGTGCAAAGTCGATTCATTTTTACTAGTCCCTTGAAACAAAGTGCTTACATTTACTGAATACTTGTAATTATACTGCATTCCAGGAGTATAACTGAACTTTAAATCCTTTTTATCAATATCTGCAACAAATGCCTCGGTTAGAAATACACACTAAAATATTTATTTGTGAAAACACATATGTATTATTTTAATATGAAACTTTTTTAAATACGAGAATTTCTGTTCAGTACCCCTTATTTTTGGACTTGATTGTACATGATCTTAAAAAAGTTCCAACACAATCTTCTATTTTTTAAATGGATAAATGGATTGATAAAAGAGTACAATGAAGCTTTTCAGGGTAATTATTAGTAAAAGTATTCTCGAAGCAATTTTAATGTTTCGATAGACCAAAATACATGTATATGTAATATACGATCTAAATTTTTTTAAAAATATTTTGGTTTATAAGAAAGGACCATGTCGTATTCTGGGCCAAAAATCGATTTTCACTCACAGCATTCACATACTTGTAGATAACTATAAATAAATTTCCCAAAATCTTAGCTTTGAAAGAAAACAATTTTTAGATATTAGTGATCTTTAAAAAATATGTGTAAACGTCACTTGCCTGACATGTTGATTGTATATTCAAACATTAGATGTTAAATTTCTTAATTACTGGCTTGTCTATAGCGAAATTTATTGTTAATATTTATTATTATTTAACAAAGGTTATAGATATAATTATAAAATTAAATTTTACTGACATCTGTCAAAGTCGAAAATTACTTGCGTGTAATTTTAATAAATTTGATTTTTCTGAAGTACTAAATTTTTTACGAAAATGATACTTCATCGTTTTTCGGATTATCGTATATTTTGTTGTAAAAAGAGTATTTCTTAACCAACTTGATTTACACTAAAATGGTTAATTTCATTTCAAAGTCATTGTAGCAAGCTGACTTTTATTTCAGAGATAGAGGGTACTAATAAAGAGGATCGACGAGGAAATGTGTAACTCCGAATTCTGTCCATCTCAAATAGCATTTCGACCGCAAAATTAATGAAAAATTAGTTACTTCTAAGCAATAATGTGGTTACATCTTTGTATAAGTATACAGGGTGTCCAAGATTCAGTTTACAGGCCATATCTCAATTAGTTGAAGAGATAAAAATCAAATTAAAAAAATGCTTTCAACATCAACTTTTCTTTTTCAAATGGCACCCCCTCCTTTTATTAACAGAAATTGGAACTCAACTTTATTTTGAATACAACACGTTACTCACTTAAAAACTGGTATAAAATGAAGCTTATTTTTTATTTTATATGAAAACAAGTACTAAAATAAATTATAATGAATGTTCAAAATTGGCTCCTGCACAATGTAGGTACACAAGCTTCAAAATATTAAAAACGATTTTATTCATTTATTTATACATATGAACAAATCCACATTTAAAAAATATCTTTAATGACATTTGGCGATTTAAATACTAAGAAAATAATAACAATACACATTCACATTCTGTGTATCAAAAATAGTAAAAATAACACACCGTCGTATTCAGTATAAAGTCGAGAAAGCCAATAATATTTTAAGGATGAAATTGGAATACCAACTTGATGCTATTTAAAACTTTTGTTGATTTGATTTTTTATCTCTTTAACTAACGGAAATGGTATAGCCTGTAAACTGAGTCTTGGGATACACTGTATATTAATTTATTTCAAACTATATCGTTGAAATAAAACATACAACTAAAAATGTCTAAAGACTCTAGCATGTTTTAGCAATTTCAATATTTTTTTTCAATTTTGAGTAAAAAAATAGAAAGAATCTAGCGTACTAACACAAGAATCGTTCTTTCTCATGCAAATAAAATTTTTTATTTTGCTAAATTCTCCAAATTTGAAAAATCACGTAAAAATTTCGGCGAGTATGCTGTATGCTCTTAATTACACTGGTTTATCACAAAATTTGCTCAAATAAACTATACAGGATGAAACAAAAGTAATGTAAAAGGTAAAAACTAAAGTTTTTCAGTTAATTTAAGGCATATTTTGGTATTTTTAGTTTTTGTATAACTTTTTCTATTTTTTTTCCAGAGCAACCAACTGTTGTTTTTTAAATAGCGCTCTTTTATAACGTGCAAAGAATACATACTAATGCTATTTAAAAGATTAATTGGTTGCTCTAGTAGCAAAATATAGAAAGTTATACAATAACTTTTGTATTTAACTTCTTTTATGTAACTATGCATTACTTTTGTTACACCCTGTACATTCAAATATGAAAATAATATTTTATCCATCAGATACACTTTTGAAATTATTTAAATTTAAAATTTAAAAAATCCTCGAAAAAAGCTATTATTCCTTCTTGTTATTTTTCTATAGGGAGCTACATTTCGGTGGAATTGGACCAGACCGATGTTCTGTTTCTTTCAAATAGTCTGGGATGTCAGTTTGTCTATAAAAACTATAGATCATTCATCATTCGTTAGAAACATGAGTTTTTTATTTCATACCAAGCACTTGTCTTGTCTTATCTTCAAAAATTAATTTCTTGCACAACCATTTAGATTTTTCCCCGAAAAATTTCGCGCAGTATTTAATGAACATGGAAAAGATTCTATCAAGATATTGTTTAAGTGGAAAAACGGAAAATGTATCTACACCCACAATATTAGCTAAATTCTGCTGAAAAATAAATTGCAAATAACCTTGTACAAATTATAAATGGAACTAATTATAAAATTAGAATTATATTTATGAATTTTTAATGTGTAGAGTAAATCTGGTTACAGATTTGATTGGTCTTACAATAGTTATTAAAAATTGCCACTGCTATTGAGACAGCCTGTATTATTCATTATAGTTCAACCCTAGAACTCTCTATAATACAAGTTTTATATTCTTTTACACAAACTGTCATTACCCTGTTCCAAATTAAATCATGACACATAAAGCATTTGCCATTTTCTTTTTTATAACCTTTTATTTCAACTCTTTCATAAGATAGAAAGACTTAGGACTTTTTTAGAATATTTATAAAACAGTAAAAAATGTAAAGGAAAACTCAAAATACTCTGGAAATTTTCTATATAACGGAAAGTTTTTCATGCTTCTTTTAAATGGCGTGCTAATAATTCATCCACAGTCCATTTCATCGATACTGCTTTTTCATCGACAAAAACTTTATCGACATGTCCTTTTTATCTACTAGGACGTTTAATTGACTTTACGTTTTCATAGACACAGTCGTTTCAAGGACATTATCTTTTAATCATCAACCGTTTGTTAAACACTACCTTTTCAATCCTTTTTCGCCACTAGCTTTTTATCGACAAACCATTTTATCGACTATACCATTCCTTCGACAATCTTGTTATTATCGTTTCGATGAAACTGCAGTCGATTAAATTGCTGAATGAAGATTGTCGAAGAAATGTCATTGTATATGAAAGGGTCTGTCGATGAAATTGTAGTCGATGAAAAGTTAAAACTCCAAAAAACACTTGAAAAATATGAACTTTATTAAATCATAAATTGAAAGTAAATTGAATAAGGTAGTTTCCCAGTAGCCAGTTGCAATGGGAAAGAAGAAACTTGAAGAAATTAAAGAAATCTCGAGTGGGTTAGTCCTATTAGTGCATGAAGTTTAATAAAAAACATTTTCTTGTCGAAAAGAAAATACATATATTCTTTATTTATTATATAAATAACGTAAAACATAATTTTTTTAAGAAAAAATTTTTTAAGGGTGGTAAATTCACCCTCCAGCATCTTTCAGTAGTCGGCCATTTTACAATTAATAAAATATAATACTAATAGTTGACTACGTTTTCCCTCAATTTTTCTAATGTTTTAAAGACAATTTTGAAAAAAATGGTTAAATATAAGGCAGCCAACATTAGCTTTAATATCGGTACTATGTACTATGCACTAATGGGTTCAGGCAAAATGGTTTGGGCACAATGATATGAATTTTATAACCCCAGACCCCCGAAACTTTTCTTTAAACCCCAAAACACTGTGCGAACCAACCAGAAGCAAGGAATAAAAAATCTTCCTCCCAAAAAATAATTGTAGTTTTTCGGTTCAATTAAATTGAAAATGACTGGAAACGGAAACAGAACTAGAGCAATATCCTGTCCGTTCAGTGGAAATAAAGTTTTGAAATTGTTTAAGTCTTTCAAGCTGTTTGATCCATAATAATGTAGTAACTACGTTTGGTATTATACGGCTTCCTGAATCCCATTGTTTAAGTCTTGTTTTTCGTGTTTTTAAATTAAAAAAAACACAAACTCGTCTAGTCCATTTAGTAGAAAACCGGCATTATCCAAGTGTTTTGGATTAGTGCTACATTGCAAGCAGTGCACCCCTATAGTATAGGGCCTATATGCCGAATAACTCCAAGATTGTGAGTTTTAGGGCGAGAAAATCTTCATTATATGGACTTCGTCGCAAGTAGATTTTTCTTCTAGTGTGCCTACAGCAAAAAATAAATTTATAGTGAGCCAAGTGTGCAAACCAAGCAAATTACTCTATATGATGATATAGGCGATTGAAAAATATTGCAAAAATATATTAATCGTATTCGCAGCTTTTTAATCTATTTTTGACCATTTTTTCTGTTAAAACTTGGTTGCTAACTTTATTCATTATACCGGGTGGAAACGAAACACGGGTCACCTTTATAACTTTTTTATTTATGAAAATAAAAATTTGAAACTTAACTATGTTATATAATTCAAGAATACACATTTTAGGCACCAACATATTTTTCAATATGACTTCTGGTTTTACCGGATCAACTTTATTTTTTTAAGTATAACACCCATTTTATTTCTTCAAAAAATGAAATTATTTTATAAAAAGAGTATGTTTGTTATATATATTTTTTTAATGTTGAAAAAGACAAGGATGATTCTTATCCCAACTGATATCATAGGTGAATAAAACAAGGAATGTGCTACTAGTTTCGCCTTTATTGGGGCATCATCAGGCATATAGGTATATGTATTCACCCGCTACATGGCGTCAGAATAACTGTCAACAACTTTAAGCTCTCTATGCGTTCTATGATCAGTAGCTATATAAACTAAGCGAATTTGTTAAACAATTTGTGTTTTTACCAAGACTTTTAACCAAAATTGTGTAAGAGGAAAACAAAATTGTGATATGTAATCTGTGATAATTTCAATAATCCTGTGATAATATGTGATATTAATTTAACAAACAACGTTGTTTTATCTAATTTTAACAGTAATCGTCATTATTTATGTTTCTCTTCGTTAATACACGATATAAATTTTCACGTGTTTCAACCTCTTCATAGAACTCTACAACACCAATTTATTAAAACTCTTGGTACACTTATTATTAATTAGAAGTGCCTGATGATGCCCTAATAAAGGAGAAACTAGTAGCACATTCCTTGTTTTATTCACCTGTGATATCAGTTGGGATAAGAATCATCCTTGTCTTTTTCAACATCCAATTTAATCCCAAATCATCGTCAATCTTCATCATATTTTTTTAAATTTTTTTTTCTTCATCCGAAGTTGATAAAAACTACCAAAACTCATTCCAAATAATACAAATACCTAAGGAAAATTGTATTTTGTAAAATTATTTAAGAAGTTTTTGAGATATTAATTTATGAACTTTTTTGAGTAACATTTTTGCAAATAACTCTTTTTTAAATGGAAAGGTGCCGGGTCACTTCGTTTTTCAAAAAGTACATTTTAATATGATTATTTTGGTATTCCATATGTAGGGTGTAATCAAATTACTTGTGTCAGTTTTTCATATTTTTTGTTTGTTTTTCAAAATAACACAAAAAAAATAAAATATGTATCACAAACACACTGCTTTTCTAAAATAGTTTTAAATTATGAACAAAAAAATTAGGTGTTATATTAAAAAAAAGTGCCTAAAATGTGTTTTATTGAACCATACAACATAGTGTCAAATTTCAAATATTTATTTTCATAAATAAAGAAGTTATAGAGGAGACCCGTGTTTCGTTTCCACCCGGTAGATCCTATAAAAATATAAGAATAACATTTAAAACGTAAGTTTAAGTATGGAATATCTAAAAATATTCTTTACTTTTTCCATGTTTGATGAGCGGGAATTAAAGTACCACTATTGGGTACATTAGTTTACGTTTTCGCATAACGATCATTAAATACAAGATCGTCATAACTCAAAAAATATTTTTTAGGAAAATTCAACTTTAGTGATGAATTATTGTCATTCGCGAACATCCTATACATTACAGTTTAACACATTTGTAAAGATGAGGTTTTCTGTCAACTATAGATTTGACGTTTTTATATTTAAGAAAGATTAAAAAATTCTACACTTTGAGGTAAAAAACTGCAAAGTAGCCTTTTTTGAGTTATGACGGTCTTGTAATTAATGAGCGATAAGTTTAACTCCTACTTTTATTTAAAATTTTCAAGAAAGTTTAATCTGGCTTTTTAAAAAAATCGTCAAAAATGTATAAATATTTTTTGCAAAAATCTTAAACAGAAGTGTAATGATTTTAATGTTTTTGACTTGTACTATTATTCTCACCTATCAAAGATAATTAACCCTATGATGTTGCACAACGGTGAGATTTAAAAAGATATTTGGTCTTAATTAAGAGAATGGTCAAAATGTTTGCCAAGTCCACTTTTCTCAGGTAAGAATTTATATTTCGGGGATTTTTTAAAGGAACTTTAACAAAATATAGCCGTATAAACAATAAAGTGAATTGATTTTTTTATAAATTTTTTTGTTTAAAAATTTTCACTTACGTTAGCGTACATTTACGTAACCTTCACTCGTAGATAGAAAGAATTTAATATTAATTCCAATGCGGAATTCTTTGTTAAATATTCTTTAACGTGTATGGAATGAAACCTGTTAATTTTATAACTCCATCACCTATTTCCTTTATGAACATGTTACTCTTATTCCTGAATAGGTCCTATAATTGAAGTGGGTGAGAGGGCAATAGAAAAGGTGATTAAGGTTTAGGTGATAGAAATAAGACCATATGGAGGAACTTAACCCAATCGTTCGACATAATTCTTATTTGCATGTAATTTAATTTCTTCCATTTATCTCAAGAATACGTAAATACTTCCATTTATCTCAAGAATACGTAAATACTTCTTTTTTACCTTCTTTTTTCTTCTGAGATTATACCAAGAAGTGTAAAATTATTACAAACCAGTATAATTATTAGTAGAAGTGATTTTCAGAAGATAAAAACACTTTACTGCAAGAAAAATAACTAAACAATATTTTTAATAAACATAATTTAAGCAACTTATCGGATCATGTAGATAGTAAATGTTGGCTGCTGATTTTATTATTTTGCTGGAGAAGTGAGACGGTATCTTTGCTTCAATAAATTAAAATTGACATGAATTTTATTTTGATGAGTGTACCGCCACTAGGAAGTGGTCGTGCTCGAACAGTATCAAAGGGAGACGACCCCTTTTTTTGTGTAAAAAGTATTAGGAAATCCTAGACTTAATAATATGTTTTAGTCCAACAGCAGATTTGTGTGATCGTGAATTTAAATTGGAGACATACTGTGGTTCACGGATGAGCTACTTGGATGGACCAATCTTTTTTCTTTTAGACAGGACGACGTTTAGTCCAGGAAAGACCTATTTGGTTAACGGTATTTAACATTTAGCAGATTCTTTGCTACCTTGCCTTGGGTTTATATTGGCATTCTGGTAATAGTATTTATTATTGCAGCATGTAGTTCGGATGTAAAAAAAAGTTTGAGGGAATCTTCTTCCTCCTAGGATCATTCCAGAGTTAGAAAATACCATGAGAGTACATTCCACAAAATTTTATAGGTCGTTTTTAAATTGAAGGTCGTGGCTTTATAGTTTATACTACAGGTAAAAAAGACAAAAAATGTAAATGTAATGTAATTACAATGAAATTCATAAAATTTTCTAGCCATTTTATAAAAAAAGCCGGCAAAACGGTTAAACTAGGTACTTTTTCCTATTTAGGCAAATAGAAAACTACCGGGAGAATTTAAACAAGAGACCACAAATATCGTTATTGGTACGGTGTAAATAAATAAACTCGTTTATACCAGTATAACATAATTTATTTATTGTTACAACTAATTCTGGCATATTTTGGAACATAGATTTTAATTTTTAAAACAAGCACATATTTTTGTACAGTTGGTCCCAGCTGGAAGTAGGACAAAAGTAACCACGATCGCATATACTTTGTCCTACTTCTAGCTGGGAGCAACTTTACATCAGCGGTAGTACGAGACCAGCAGGTATATTTCTGAAAACCTTGTTCACCAAAATTTTATTCCTATGTTACTGTTTCTTTTAATGAAATTAAAACGGCACATTTTAACTGTTTCATTTTAGGCAAATTATAAATTACCTAAAAATAAGTAGGCATAACAAAATATAAAAAAAAAACCGTTTTGTGGGCTTTTTATAAAATGTCTAAGAATTTTATCAAAATATGTCAATATTTCTCTATATCGGTTGGATGAAAATTAATTAAAAGTAATTAGGGTAGTCACATGTGGCTATTACTTTTATTTCAATTTAACAATCCACTGGCGTAAAGGCGCGTAAAAGGTGCCCCTTTTATGATTCTTTTTTGATACGCCACTGCAATAAACAATGCAACTTGGATTTTTTAAATCTACATTCAATTTTCAATAATAAAGTACTTTTGTAAAATTTTGATTGGATTAACTGAAATTTTTGTAATTTTGAATTTAAAAATACAGGGTGTTTTCTCAAAGCATATTACATTTGACTTTGGGACATATTTTTATATGGACTTTTTGTCTTATTTTTACACATGAAGCCATGACCTCTATTTCAAAAATACACTTCATAGTGCCATTTTTCAATTTATTTAACTTTTCTATTATTTGCACTCTATTTTTCAAAAATTCTTCATTGGAATAAATAATAGAAACTTGGAACTACTTATTGTTCTCAATATGTTATTTTTCAAATTTTCAATAAAAAATCAAATCAATCTTGTTTTATTAGAAAATTTCAGCCCATTAACGATTACTTTGATGCAGCTTCTAACATCATATGTTCTCCCACGTCGATATGCATCCGCCCAATAACAAAAATTGTGCCTGGATACTTTACTATTCAAAAAGAAAACACCTTTGTCGTAGAACTAACGACAGAACATGTATCTCTTTTCCTACTTTTAAAATAAGTCAATGGAGTTGGTTAGGGTTAGAAGTAGTATTCATCCTAATCTACTAAATTCCCAATTTTTTTATTTCACCAAAACTTGTAGTAGTCCTTTAGGGAACTCTGAATAATGTAAGACTAAAATTTTTTTGTATCAAATCAATAAAACATCTTAGGATATTAATGGGCTAGTGTAAACCATTCACAAAGCTACAATCTTATAGTTCTTGATTTATGTTGGAACATTAATACGTTTGGAAACTTTCTACAGTTTGCATAATAGGGGACGATTGCAACACTTAAACTCTTAAGTGACACTTTAAAGTGACATATTATCCATTGTATTTCTCTTAATTTTTGAAATTAAGTCTTTCTGACACGTTGAATGAAAGTAGTTCAAACGTGCAAATGTGCCTCTGCTAGATTTAAAAATTTCGTTTTAAAACAGTGACACTTGAATTAACTCAGATTTTATGACAAAAATTGATTCTCACTAATAATCATTTGAGTTAAAATAATTTTTAAAACTGATTATGGGAAATAAAATTTAAGTTTTAAGTTTATAATATCAGTCAAAAACTATTTTTCTTTCAAATAATAATTTCACCCTGTATTTTATGAGGAGCTTTCAATGTATTTCAAAAATTAATAGATAAAATTATAAAAAATAATTTATAGGTCTCGAACTATGTAGCATGTCTAAAGACGCACATAAGGCTTGAAAGTTTGAATTACTTTTGCTTGCTTTGACTTATTTTCGGGTGACGTGCTGAAGCATTTGCAACATTTGTTACAGTTTTAAACTTAAACGGGGCTGCTATGCTGGAGGTACTTAAATGAAGTAGGGCCTGTATGAACATAAGATTTGCAGAAATGGCGTAATACAAGTTACCTCCTTAAACCTACGGTCATGTCATTCCTACTTCCGTAAACACGTACATCATTCCTGCATTACACAAAAAATGAAACTTCTTTAAAACTTTCTCTATAACCAGCGTTCATAACCTTGCACTAAATTAAACAGTCTTAGAATACGGTTGCTTTTCCTTGTCTATTTTCCTTTTAACAGCGCCAACGTACGAATAAATGATGGAAGCGTGAGTTTTACCCTGTGCACTACTTGTATCTAAATGTATTAATCTTGTATTAACTCTTGAACTTAGTCGATTATCAATGTCGTAGCGCTTGATAAATTCCTCCGTAGAATTGTTCAAAGTTTTCAACTTACTAGTGTCTAATAGCTTTTTCGAAAAATTGTTTTTCTTACCTTTACACTCTGGCCTTCCACATATGTTGGGGTCCTTCAACGGATCTGCAAAAAATGTGAATTATTACTCGAAAGAAAACTATAAAAACATATTTCAAAGAGAATTTATTATACCACATTATATTTTTAACCGAAAAATGCTTTAAATGTTTACCATCATATAAATTGTAGTGTAAATTTGGTCAGGAAAGCATAATTTACTTCGGGCTCAGTTAAAAGTGTGCTTTGAACTTATTATTGCATTAGCGATGAAACCTAAATAAATACGCTGTAACAGTTTAACATACCGTACGGTATTTATTTTTTAAAATATTTTTTATATAAACAAAGTCTATAATTAAAAATAACTTCATTTATTAGGGTTTTGTTTCATGTTTAATAAAACAACTTTTCCGCACATATTATAAAGTAAATTAAATAATTAATTAACATCAGTTATTTTATTAAATATAATTATACACAAAAATAAACTGAATTTGACACCGTTTTATAATGAAACTTTATTTATCCATTGGATGGCATCTCAGGAGTCAGGAGCACTTTTATGATGACACAAAACGTATATTCCTTATACAAGTTAAATGTTAAATGTATATTAAAATAAGTAACATTGTTGTCTTGTATTGCACGTGTGCGCCAAGGAATACAAAACTGCATTTTACAGCAAAAAATTTTTAACAATTAGTATTTTGTTATACGACGAGCTAGCCAGGGCATATCTCGAAAACGATTAGTACGATCTAAATGAAATTTTGTACATTACTATAGTTTCAGACAGGGTCCATTTTAGTATAATAATAATTTACTTCCGGTTTATTGTTTCCGGTTACGTAAAATCAACTTTAAAATATTTAATGGAACACCCTGTATATTAATGCATTTTTGAGAAAATTATTTCAATATAAATTCAACGATACCATACACTCTATGTTTTATTTTAAGGTAATGGGAATATTCTCAGTTTAAAGAAAAATAAAAAATTACTTTATTGTTAAATAAAAATTATTCAAAATACAAAAAAAATATTCTAACTAATAATTATGAACAAAATGTTACCAACAGTACGTACTATAAGAGATGTTCAAATTGACTTCCACCTTCTTGTATGTATTACCGTTAAAACCCGAAATCAGTAAAAACTAGTTTTAACTAGTCAAAACTAGAAGTAACTAAAGACGTTTGTTCAAACTAGTTTTAACTAGTTAATACGCGATCTAACTAACTACATTTGTAAAAACCCGAATAAATTGAAGCTTCAACATTATTTCGGGTTTTAACTGAGAGTTTCAGTCAAAACTAGTTTTACCTGATCGTTGATTTGTAAGAACTAGTTTTGACGTAAGAAACCAGTAAAAACCCATAAAAACCCGAATTCAGAATATTATTTCAAGCCAAAACATAATCTAAAATTTTATTTGTGTAGTAAACATTGATGATGATGATTTTCCTTATTTTGATTCCTTAAGAGCATCTTCCTAGACACCCGCGATAAATTTTCCGTTGGAGATAATAACAAGGAGTAGAAAATCAATCCCACTTTTCTGGAGCTTCTTTACAAATTATGACCAAATAACTGATAATTAATGCGAATCGCTAGAGGACGCGCGAGTTTGGTACGAAAAATTGTGAAAAATCATGAAATCGAGCATTAGTTCTGCAGTCATAACTCAAGTTTCCCTCGTTAGATTTTCAATTTTTTTTCAGATTTATAATCTAAATTGATTAGGCTACATCCTGCCAGAGAGTTGCCTTCTGCAACCTAGCTTACCTAGCACAAAATTAATTAGAGGGGTCCAAAGTTAAGGTACATTTTGATCATTATATTTTTTTTGTACATTCTCCATTTTTTTCCTTCTGGCAGGAATTAAAGAAATGACTTCTAAATCATCTATAAAAAAAATTATACAAAAATGTTGTTTGTACTAGCTTTTATGACTGCAGAACTAAACCACTATATTTTCCGTTTAGGAAATTGCTCTTAACGCAAGCAACTGATTGGTAAATTCTCGTTTCCAAGTTGCCGTAATATTATTATTTATCAGAGCACACAATGTTTACCACACAAGTAAAATTTTGAGTTATGTTTTGGCTTCAAACAATATTCTGAATTTCGGGTTTTTACTGCTTTCTTCATCAAAACTAGTTCTAACAAATCAACGATCAGGTAAAACTAGTTTTGACTGAAACTCTCAGTTATAACCCGAAATAATATTGAAGATTCAATTTATTCGGGTTTTAACAAATGTAGTTTGTTAGATCGCGTTTTAACTAGTTAAAACTAGTTTCAACAAACGTCTTTAGTCACTTCTAGTTTTGACTAGTTAAAACTAGTTTTTACTGATGTCGGGTTTTAACGGTAACATATGCAATATTCGAATCTTGACCGTAGGTTTCTGGTGCAAGACGCTCTAATCATATTTGGTGTAATTCTTTGACATGCTTCAATGATCCTGTTCTGTTAGTCTTGTATGTCAAGAGGTTGTGTGGTATATACAATTTCCTTTAAGTATCCCCACAGAAAAAAATCTAGGGGTGTAAGATCTGGTGATCTCGCAGGCCAATTTATAGGACCATTACGGCCAATCCAGCGTTCTGGGAAGGTAACATTAAGGTATTCCGTAACTTGACGAGAAAAATGTGGGGGAGCACCATCTTGTTACCACCACATTTCAGCCCTTTCATTTAGTGGAATATGTTCTAGCAATTCTGGAAGTACTTCTTGGAGGAAATTTAAATATCTGGCACCAGTCAATGTACCATGGTAAAAGTAGGGGCCAATAACTCGGTCATTGAATAAACCACACCATACATTAATACTCCAAACTTGCTGGAAATTTGTTTCTTTGACCCAGTGCGGATTTTCGGGTGACCAATAGTGACTGTTGTGGCGGTTAACAGTACCATTGTTATGAAATTTGGATTCATCACTCCATAAAATATTTTTAAGGAAAAATGGATCATGTTCAAGTTTAATTGATATTTCAGCAATAAAATTTAATCTTCGTTCGAAATCACCCGGTATTAAACCTTGCACTAAATGTATTTTGTAGGGATGATACGTATTATTTTTTAGCACTCTTTGAATAGTAGTTCTGCTTAATCCTAATTCTTGTGAAAGAAGTCTGGTGGATGCATGTGGGTTCACTTGAACATAAGCCAAAATGTTAATGATGTTGTTTTCCGTTTGAATTAATTGTCTTCCAGGTGTTGCCAGTTTGCCATTTGGTAGCGAACTATTTCGTAATTTATTTTCGATGTGGGCAAAAGTATTTTCATTTGGTCATTTGGAGTTATACGAATTGGATATCGAATTCTATACACATCTCGAGCAAGTCTCTTATTTTTTCGGCATTCGCCATAAACAAGGAGCATGTCTACATATTCATCATAAGTAAAATGAGTAGGCATTTTGGAATAATTTTGAAAAACAACAGAAGGCCAGTCGACAATCCAACGCCAACGATATTTATTTTTATTTGTTCACCTACATTTAAATTCCCGATTGGCCAGTTTTTGTTCATAATTGTTAGCTAGAATATTTTTTTTTGTATTTCAAACAATTATCATTTAACATTAAAATATTTTTTATTTTTATTTAAATTGAGGATATTCCCATTACCTTAAAATAAAACGTAGAGTGTATGGTATCCTTGAATTTGTATTGAAATAATCTTCTTAAAAATGCATTAATATACAGGGTGTTCCATTAAATATTTTAAAGTTGATGTCAAGTAACCCGAAACAATAAATCGGAAGTAAATTATTATTATACTAAAATGGACCCTGTCTGAAACTATAGTAATGAACCAAATTTCATTTAGAACTTATTAATCGTTTTCGAGATATGCCCTGGCTAGCTCGTCGTGGGCCACCCTGTATGTATAAAAAAATAAAATATACTTCAACACTGTTTTAAAACGTGTGCATAGTTGTAGAATCATTTCAATTACAAGTTGTATATGTGTTGAATTGATAGCGTATGTACAATCACGCGCAAAGATATCGAGGACACAAAAGAAATAGTCTGACCCAATATCGAGCGATCGCAGACACGAAATTTGAAAGAAATTATTGCCACTTAAGATGCGGACGGGGTCGTTTGAAATTTCGTGTGATCTCGTATTTCTGAAGGTTTTTTATTGGGTCAGAATATGTCTATCTTTGCGCGTGATTGTACATACCAAATAGTAGATAATACTTGATGATAGTAAGCAATTAAAACCTCTTCCCTGGGGTAATCTATTTCCATATTTATTACTTATTTATTTGTTATTGTTTGTACAGTAATGTAATAGTATCAATTTGTTTTGCGTCACTTTTAATTTATTAGATACAAAATATTATATTATTTATTCTATGCAATAATAATAATACATTGTTTTTAAGTAAATAAATGGATTTTATTAAGTTGGTTAACGTTTTAAATAAATATAATTAATAAAATTGATGTTATCAATTTTAAAAATAATATCCTTTTAATGGATAGTTTAATTTTACCCAAAGGCAATTGTTAAGCTAAAAATCACATATTAAAAATATATTAAATAAATAGAATAGATTTAACTCAATTTATATGCTATGGTTAATGACATAAATGGTTAATAACGTGAATAAAAATATTTACCACTAGGCCCGAGGCGCCCGTTGAAAAATACAGCGTTACATAGTCAGTCAGTGATTATGTCAGTGAATCAATCAGTGAGCCGATCAGTGATGAGGGTAACTGTAGTTTATATTGTAACTGAGGAATATCGTTATTAACCGGTTAATAACGTGAATGCCCGTTATGGATAGGACAATAATGTTAAAAATTGAATTACTAACAACAATGACCGGTTAGTCACGTGAAGTATTGCAAATATTGGGTAACGTTTATATACAGGGTGTTTCACTTAAGATCTTCACATTCCTGTAGAATTTTTATCGGATTTAAACAAAATTAGGTAAAGTCTTCACAAAACCAAAGTACTGAATTTGTAATATGTTTATTGATGTATAGCATACAGAAGTATTTTACACGAGTCATAAAGAAAATATAAAAACATAACAAATTATAGACATTAAGAGGAATTCATTGTGGTTATAGAAAATGGTTTTTTATTTCACTTTTAAATTTCTGTATTGGAAGAGTTTTTATCCCACTGGGAAGCATATTAAAAAAATTTATCCCTAGAAAATTTGGGCCTTTTCGAGATTTGATTAATCTACTGGCGTTTTTTACTATGCATGTATTATGCCTAGTACTGTAGGCATGTTGTTCCGAGAATGTAGTGAAACTGTGAATATTTTTACTAACATATAGTAAACATTCCATGATAAAGATTGATGGCAGAGTCAGAACATTCTCAGTTTTGAAGGCTTGCCTACAATCCGCATGGTAAGGTACATTTGCCACTATTCTTATAGCCCTACGTTGTAAGGAAAAAACTCTCTCCGACTCGCGTGAGTGCCTCCATATTAGAATTGCATATTTAATTAATTAACGACATAGACTATAGTAAGCGGTCTTACAACTGTTTTCTCTACATTATTGTTTAAGTCTCTTAACAAAAAAAGTATGTTTGCTAAGCTTTTTTGATAGATTAGATACACCTAAAAACCTAGTAGGTTCATATGTAGAGACGTTTAGAGGATGGGGACCTTGGGGTACCTTTCGTAACGTAAATACGGTATTTTGAGTTTTGTTAACATTTAATGTTAGTTTGTCAGCTGAGAACCAGAAAGATAGTTTGTCCAGGATTTTGGATATTCTTGAGATTACCTCTTCGAAGTCATCACCCCTTACTGAGGCAGTTGTGTCATCAGCAAAATGGATCACTTCAGCCTCTGGTATGTATGCTTGCAAATCATTTATGAAGATAACGGCCCCAATATGCTTCCTTGAGGGACACCCAGAGATACGGGTAATTTTTCTGACATTTAATTATTTATTGTAACACATTGAAAACGGTTTTTCAGATATGACTGAATAATGTTTAGTGAAGTATCATCGAAATTGTACTTTCTTAGTTTCCTCAGCAAGATATCCGGTGACACACAATTAAATGCCTGAGGTCGCAGTAAGTTGAAAGGCAATAATATTTACTGTGTTCAAAGCATTCAACGGTATTCCGAATGAACTCCAATACTGCATCTTGGGTGTTACTCTCAGATCTAACGCCAAATTGGTTAATGTAAAATAGGTTTTCACTTTCAAAAAAGTAAGTGATCCACCCAAGGTTTGGTCATTATTTTTTTTCTCACCTGTTAAGGTGATAGCGAGTCAAATGTTGAAAAACCGATGTTTTTATCTTTCCTGAATTTTTTCAAAGTGTTTCAAATTGGAAACTAAAAAAAATAATTAAATACCGAACTTACGTAAGAATTGCACTTTTATGTGCAATTTTTATTTTTCATTTATATAGATTATACGAGCATAGTTTTGCAAAAATTAAAATATAAATATAGAAGTTTTTCTTGCAAAATTACACAAATGTAATTATAGATACATAAATAACAAAAATTAAAAATGAAAGTAAAATTCTTAATTTAGTTTGGTATTTTCTAATTTTTTTGACTTTCCAATTCAAAACACTTTTAAAAAAATCATGAAAGGTAAAAACGTCGGTTTTTCAACATTTGACTCCGTATCACCTTAAGTGAGCTGATCTACCGTAAACACGGTGGACCAAATAAATAAAAAAAAACGATGAAATACCGAGGGGGGAACTAATTGGGGTTATTGGTTTATTACTGCATGGACGATGTCAAGGTCAGTTGAAGGTCAACTTCTTTTCTTAAATGGCAACCTATATTGTTTGTAACAGATTCATAGTATACGTATAAAAATAAATATCTTTTATCTGAAAAGTTTTTTTTAAACGTTAAGTTTTTAAAATATTACAAAAAACCTTAATTTTTTTTAAATCTAGAATATTTAGAAAAAAACTGAAAGAAGCAAAACATGTTTGTTTTTAGGCTAGAAAAATTTAAAATGTTTTTAATGTTCTTGTAAAATTAATTCTTATAAAAATAAAACCTTAATAAGCATTCGTTGAAATAATTGAAACTTCTATTTTTAATGTAATAAATGCTCAAAATGATGGCCTTCAACTTCAATACATTTTTCTACACGCTTTACAAAACAATTGGTATAATGCATAATGTCAATCAATTTTTATTTCTTATTTCTACACTTTTTGCAACTTTGAACCTCCTGGCTACATTTTTATTTAATTTTTACTGGAATGAGGAGAGTGGTTAGTTTTGAGTTTAAAATATCCACAAAATGTGATGTTAGTAGACTTCTAGAGTCGTCAGTTTTTATTTTAGGTTCCCCATTTTTTGCAACGTTAGACTTATGGAATAATTACGCAACGAGCTAGAAAGTGACGAATTTTGTGTGAGTGAAAATAGACGAGCGAGGCGCTGGCCGAGTGAAGATATCACGCTTTCTTGCGAGTTGCCTACGCAATTTTTCCGAAGACCACGGAGATTTTGCAACCATTATTAATATTTTGCAGTAACTAAAAGGTCATAACATAACCTGTGTTGACAACAGCCGACATTGAAGTTATCGAATATTTTTAGTTAAATGTACCTAATTGTAGGTGGCGCTGTATTGACAGAAGCAACTGATCGAAACGAATAAAAATTTTCCTATTTTATTTAAAATTTACACAAAAGTTAATTATATAATGATTTTAATAATAAAATAAGTAATATTAGCGGGGTTAAATATAAATTTTTATTTGAAATGTCCTTTTTTTGCAATTTCAAAAAATTCCAAGAGAGGGCTTTCGGAATTCCTTCGCAGCGCCTCCATCCAAAAATTACAAGAAGTATCTCAGAGTTACAAAACAGAAACCCAAAGTCACTAGTGTAGGAATGATAGATTTAAACCACCAATATGAATGACATGTACGATTTTCTCATATGGTCGTCGGAAAAAGTAAAATAGGAAAATTCGTTTCGATCAGTTGCTTTTGTGAAAACAGCGCCACCTACAATTAGGCATTTAGCTAAAAAGAATCGATAACTTCAATGTCAGCTGATGTCAACACAGGTTATGTTATGACTTTTTAGTTGTTACTACAAAATATTAATAATGCAATAATGGTCGCAAAATCTCCGTGGTCGTCGGAAAATTAGCGTACGCAACTCGCAAGAAAGTGAATTTCGGGTTCGTGTAATATCCTCACTCGGCTAGCGCCTCGTTCGACTATTTTCTCGCTCGCACAAAATTCGTCACTTTCTAGCTCGTTGCGTAATATACTATATCGAACTATCTTTTTCCAAAATTTGGGTTAAAGTTACCTTTAAGAGTCAAAGTTACCTTTGTTTACGGTATACAAAATTACTCATAAAAACATTGATTTAAAATATGTATCAATTCAATGTGGACGCCCTAATTAAGTTTGATGTATTTGCGATCAATACATTGGCAAAAAAATTCAGTTACCTTTTAGTGAATAGTACACAAAAAACTGCCTGCATCTAGTTCGTTCAAAACAACTTTTGGCACTGCACAAAATAAAAAGTTATGGCAATATTTTAAAACACATTTTCTTGTTTTTTCAAGATATGGCAGAAACGATGTGAACAATACAATAATTTTTATGGCATTATAGATACAGTAAAAACAAAAAATATATTGGCATTTAAAAAAATACAATTTTAAAAAAATCTATTGCATTTCAATCTATTTTTGCAATTTTATACTATACTTTTTTATCTTATTAAAAGATCTTTTTGTATTTGTATTTTTACTTTCAAGAACTAATTGCTATGTAATATTTTAATAACTGCATCAAAAAAATTAATTTAGTGTGTCCTTATTTTAAACATATTTTAAACATTTAATGGCATTTAATTTTTGCATTAAGTAGATCCCGATGTATTTTGACATACATATTAAGTGTTTAATATTTGTTCTCCTATAACGATAACAATTCTAAGAAAGTTTTTTTTAAATTAGAAAAATCGGCTTTTTATAAAGACAAAGTACATTTAATAATTACAAGTTAGATGCTCAAAATTCTTTAGGATAAATTGAAAAAGTATGGTTTGAGAAAATGTGGCACAATTATATTATCGAAACAATATTAGTAATATTATTATAGATATAATGGATGTGTAAAAGATATTTTATAAAATCACCAACTACTTTAGAGTTGCTATGGAGTTGCTGGTTAAACCATGAGTAATTAATACTTTAATATTTGAAATATTGTATCAAATTGTGGGGTCAGTTTAGAGAAGTTAATAATAGCTGCTTGCATATCTTCTCCCCGCATACTGGCTAACGATTGTATTAACATTGGAGTGGTTTTAGTTTGAAATGATGTGACAATATCTTACATTTACATTATTACATTTTGTTATACAGGGTGTCCCAGCGCTGCGAGGAAGAAACATTACTCTAAAATGAAAAAAGATATCGACATGCGGTTTTCGATAGAATGTACAATACTTTTAAGCGCACATTTTAAAAATATTTTAATAATATACCGAGTGTCCATTTCAAGATGGCCGACCAAAGTTATGTTTTTTTAAATGGAACACCCAGTATATTATGACATTTTTCGATTCCTTACAAAATAATAGTTACACTCTGTATAAATTTTTATGGGTCTATCTTCACTCGTTTTGCTGATATTTGCCATATAAGCCAAAAAAGATCTATTTTTGAAAAATCACTGCTCTAAAATAGATGAACATTTTCGGTTGAAATTTTGTCAAAAATTTTTTCATCATCGTCCAGTCTACAACTATCATGTCAAATTTAAGTTTGTGATAATTTTTTATAAGGGTGCCTTGTGAAACGCAAATTGAACAATTAAACTAAATTTTCAAATGGAACACCCTGTATATTGTAACATCATTCGATGGCATTTTTTACAAACTTTCTACTGATATAATGGTTGTATGGTCGCATGTCACATGTTTAGGAGATATTAATATCCAAACTGAAAAACATTGAAAATAAACAAAATAGCGCTCTTGATGGATTTTTTTTTTAATTTGGCTAACATTTATTTCTGTCTGTCTCTATTTTGTATTTTTATAATGTTGTTTTATTACAATAGTAGTTTTTGTAGTGCTGCAACAAATATAAAATCGAAACTTGCAATTATGAATTTTGGTCTCAGTATGCTTTGAAAATTTAGCAACTGATGTTACCAAGCAAACCCTTATTTTGTTTAATTTTGTTTTAACGCCCTTTTCTGTACTTTTGATAATAACCAAACCGAAATAGTGAACTCTTCTAAAGAAGAAATGATAAATATGCTGTAACCCCTTGGTGAAGCTGAAAAAAATCTACTTCTAGCTATCAGAAGAGAGCGTAAAAACGAAATTCAACAAAATAGGGGTTTCCTTGGTAACATCAGTTGTTAAATTTTCAAAAAGTACTGAGATTTAGAAAACCAAAATTGATAATTGCAAGTTCCGATTTTATTTGTGTTGTAAAACAACAAAAACTGCTATTTTAATATAACAACATTATTAAAAAAAAACAAAATAGAGAAAGACACAAATAAGTTTTAGGCAAATTAAAAAAATCCTCAAAAAAATTCATTAAGAGTGCTATTTTGTCTATTTTTCACTGTTTCTCTGTTTGGATATTAATATCTCTCAAACCATTGATAAGCGACCATACAAACATTATATCAATAGAAAGCTTGTAAAAATTTCCATCGATTGATGTTAAAATATACAGGGTGTTCCAGTTAAAAATTTCGTTTAATTGTTCAATTGGTATTTCATAAGGCATCCTGATAAAAAAATATCACAAACTCAAATTTGACATAATAGTTGTAGACTGGACAATGTTTTTTTGACAAAATTTCAACCCAAAATGTTCATTTGTTTTAGAGCAGTAATTTTTCAAAAATAGATCTTTTTTTGGCTTAAATGGCAAATATCAGCAAAACGAGTGAAGATAGACCCATAAAAGTTTATATAAAGTATAATTATTTTTTGATAAGTATTCCATTTAAAAAAACATAACTATGGTCCTCCATCTTGAAATGGACGCCCAGTATATTACTAAAATATTTTTAAAATGTGCGCTTAAACGTATTGTATACCACATGTCGATATCTTTTTTCATTTTAGAGTAATGTTACTTCCTCGCAGCGCTGGGACACCCTGTATATTATACTAACAGAATCAGTAAATTTAAACTAATCTTTAAAAGAATAGAATATTAACGGTTACCCACTTTTTTATAAAGAATTATAAAATGTCGTACATGCGATCCAATTTTATCGGGTGGTCGGATACAATTTGGTTTGGTTAAGTACAGAGTTGGGTCGTGATTCCAACCAAGTTGGATGCATAATCCAAACTCCTTACGATTTTCTTGGTTTTGTTAAGTGATACAAGCTTCCAATACTGCTCTAGATATTCTATAAAATACTTATGACTATTGAGTTCTATAATTTAAGCCACATTTTATTTCATTGAATCATATTAGTCCACTTTTTTCTTCTTTTCCTCTGCCATAATATTAAATTGTTGCCGATAACCTCTCAGTAGCAAAAGTTAACTGATTATATATTTTAGGTCGTGTAGATGCTGCATCCAATTTGGTCAGAATAACCAAATAGGTGTGAATTAAGCATTTCTAAATATTAAGATAAGGAAATAATAAGGGGTCGTTTTGTTTAGATCATTTCGGAATATTTCTCACGCTCCCAGGGTGAGAACGCGTTTTTATTACTTTTTAAAGAAAAAATTTAAGTATCGTCAAGTTAAGGGATTTGTTGTTCTAATCCACATATGTTAACTATAATATTTGTATTTTATTAAGTCTAGACATCGGTTGAGGGGGTGCCCTTGTACGCGTTACAGGGGATGTTCTCACGCGTTGTTTACACAATGATTTAAAATCATTTTGTTTAGTTAAAATATGAATTAAAAATTTAAACAAAAACGACTTTGATAATATTGTAATTTTATTTTTAATTTACTTAAATTGATAGATTTAATATTTCTATACATATATATTGGTTAAAACCCCTGTTGGATGGTTTTATAATTAAAATTGGTAATACAATTAATTGTATTTGTAATTTCAGTAAACTAAAATAGTAATATTGGTTTATTTTGTTTTTGTAGGTATTTTTAGTAATTTAAGATAAAGCTCAGAAGTCAGAAATACATTATTACAAAGAACTTAAGTAAATTCGTAAATTCGTGCGTAGGGTTAGATCATAGGCAACCCCCTTTTCTAGTTTAGTTCCAGGGTAAAAGTGGTATGCTCGTGTGTAGAGGGCGTCTTAAGTCAAGAGACTTAGCGCCATGTTTAAACCACCCCCTGACTAAGCTATAAAAGGGAATGTTCTTTAATTTTAAGGTAATTCACGCCGTGATTTTAACACGTTGTTAAGTCATAATGTAGTTTTGTTTTATTTTGTTGTTCTTAAGGTAATAATTTGTTTCTGACCGTTTTTATTTTCAATTCATTTTTTTTTTGTAGTTTTTTTTTTTTATATTTTACTCTTTATTTTAATTATATTTTTTGTTGTTGTTATTTTTAATTGAATAAATAATTTTTATTGCTCAATTTATTTGATTTTATTTTCAAGCTTAGAATTTCATATTCTAATTTTTTTTTATTGTAACTATAAGAAACAAATTACCTTAGAACAGTTTAATTGGTTTAAATAAGTGTCACCCTTCAACTCTGCAGGGGAAATAAGGTAGGTGAAGTTTTTTTTTTATTACTAAATAAAAGCAAGAAAAATACAAATTCTCAGCATTGGACGTTTAATATTTTTTTTTGTACTTTACATTCTCAAAAGGGTCTATAAAATTTTATTTATTAAAATTTTTAGTTATTTGTGACGTTAACCCAACCATTTAAAAAAGAACCCATTAAAATTAATAATTTTATTCGCTGCCTTTAATCTTTTCGTAATTTCTTTTTTTTTTATTTTAATCATCTAGACCCAGGGTTAGCTGAGGGGTTAACGTAGAATTCACATAGGGTTGAGTGTACTCTCTTTAACCAGTTTAGGTTATGGGGACCACTTGATCGGAAGTTATAGAAAGAGGTGCCGAAGTTTCCCCATTCGATAACCGAGGAAATTTTACCACACATGCGTAGTAGATTTTCCTATACATGTATAATGCTTTCCACGTAAATTAATATCCTAATAGATTTCTTTTTATTACTTCATAACTTCCCTGTTCTACCAAATCTGGAGGAAATGCGTTCAAAGTTCCAAAAAACTGAATAGGCAAAAACATACAGAACTAAAGCAATTCTTGTCTTTTTTAGGCTTCTAAAGGCCGTTTTAGACGACCGCATAATTCTTGTGAAGGAATAACATGGGAAAGGAAGAGCGGGAAAAGGCGAGTAAATGGTGTAGATGTATGAGTGAGAAAGGTATAGGGCGAGAAATTTAAAAAAAAATGTGGAAGAGTTAACTATGTTTTTTTGTTGTAATATATTATTTTTTATTTTGCTTATGTGAAATGTATGTAAGAGAATAGGTATGCCAATAAAGATTTCTAAAATTAATTCTTGTACAAGATCGACTCAGATGCTACTGCACATTGCGAATTTCTACTGCGCAATGTGCAGTAGTATCTGAGTCGATCTTGTACAAGATTTATGTGCTCGTCTAAAACATCAATTTCAATTTAAAATATTTGATAATTTGCTTTTGAATTTAACTTACTTTATTTTGACACCTAAAAATTCATAATGTTTCCATTTTTAGTCCTTCGCAAATTGCGGATAAGGTATTGTCACGTGACCTTCCCATCACTCTACCCTTACTCTGACTTTTCGAACGCACTCCATACAAAGTAATAAATATCTTCGCAGTTCTATACATTAAATATAAAATAGTCTTCTGAGTACAGTAATATTAAGAGGATAGCCGGTGTATTTGGTAGGGTCTTGTGATTTTGATCATAAAAAGTTTTCTTCGAAAGATTTTTTTAATTTTCATTTTGGGGTGCAATGTGGAATCTTCAGGCTATAATTTTTTGCAGTTTTTGTCTTTATGAAGTGAATATCGCGCGTATTTTGCTATTTTCTTTAAAAACAAACCCCAGAAAAACTACAACTTATTTTCGATTTTTTCAAAGTTAATTTAGAAAAGGATAACCTAAGGTATTATATCATCGTTATAGGCTTTTGAAATTTAGAAATTTTTTCGCACTTTTAAAAATCACCCTAAATAAATATAAAACAAAAATTTACGAAAAAAAGGAACCTATACTTTCTCTTAAATGTCTGGAAAAGATATGTGGAAGCCGATTTTGGTTTTTTGATTGGTATGGCTGTACTTTGTCTTTGAAATCGACAAAAATTACATTGAAATTGGTTTTACCCAAATTACACCTTCTATCCTCTTAACACAAAAACAGCCACAAAACGGAAAACATTGAGAATTTATTGGCTTATTTGTAGTTTGACTTATATGTATAGATATAGTACCTGGTTTTATAGATATTGGGGGTAGAAGGTGATTGAATTCCTTCATTATTAATCTTACGATAAAATTATTTATTATTAATTCTATAGAACATAAAATTTTCTACAACTTTTGCTAAAAACTTTTTTTTGGGGGTAAACTCATTTTTAGTTATGGAGGCTGAAATGTCCCATACATACGAAATATAAAAGAAAAGAGGGTCAAGGAAGGGGGTAGTCAGTTTTATGGGAAGAGAGTTGAAATTTTGCGAGTAGGTCGATGAGAAAATTCTAAGATCAAAGTCGTCAAAAGGTTTTTTTAGCTTCCTCCCAAAAAAATTATTCAATCCCGAACGGAAAATCGCTTACACCCCACCAAGTGTCCGAAAATCATCCTTAATCGCACCAAATTTTAAGTATGTTATAAAGGACCAAATTGTAAAAACCGTGGTTTTGACATATCCATTAGGGGCTGGAGATACACCCCTTTCAATTTTGTAATATTTTATGAATAATTTTTGTGTTTTTAAACCATAAAACATAAAACTTACATAGATATTTATAAAATCATTATTGGGTCTAGACTTTTTAATTTTAATATTTTAAACCTTTAATTAATTCATTTTTAGATTTAATTTTATTGACTATAAAATGATTTGGTTCGTAGCTTATGGTGCCAATTTAAGGATGGCAGTGATTCAGTAAAATAAAATTGACAAGAAGATCGGTCCTTTATTTTATAAAAAAGCCTTTAAGCCATTTTGTACTTCATTTAAAAGTTATACCTAAATAATTATTAAATTCATTTGGTAACTTTTTATTAAACACATATTGCATGTATTATAAGCAATAACTAAACTAGCAAAATTCATTATGAGATACTAAATTAAAGGGTAAAGGGCAAGTAAATAATTATTACACCTAATCGGCAATTTTACAAAATCTTCTTTGTTTTAATTTATTATACAAAAGCTCCTGCTGCGCAGCAAAGGAAACACTGATAGAATAACTCCCGATAAGTATGAAAACTAATCGCCTATAATATATTTTCCAAGAAATAGTTATATTGGCTTTATAATACAACTTATACAGACTGTTTCCAAATAATTATTTAAATTTACTTTCTTTAAATTATAAACTGGCATCCGGAAAAACCTGTTTTTATTATTGTTAATAAAAGGTAAAAATACTCTTCGGAACATTTTCTACAAAAACAATTTCAACTTTTTTCATTTTCAAAGAGAACGTTGTCTAGTACTGATTTGCATGGCTAAGTTCATCTATTTTGTTAAAATTAATTAAATTCTATTAAAACTTTAAACCCCCATAACTCCAAAACTAAAATTAATCTGACTTATGCTCATAGGACCATTTTTTTCTACAAATGGCATCAGTTTTCACAGGGCAAAGTTTGTTGCTGCGCTAATGAATCACTCTGTATATTGAATCTTGACATTTTATACCATAGGTTTTTGGTCCCTTCTCCTTTATCCTTTATAACCCTGGAAAATTTGGTACGGTTTTCAGAGAGACACAGACTACGTTTATCTCGTGTAACTCGATCGGGATTGAATTGAAAAGCGATTGACTCAATCCGCATTTTTTGCGATATAAACACGTAGGATTGGATTCACTTTCAGGATTCAGTTTAATAATCCAATCCTATAAAATCATGGGATTGGACTTCGTAATCGCGATTGGATAAAAATTTGTAACGACATAAACGCGATTGACTTTACAAAAGTTACTAGTAAATTATGTTATCGAAGTTGGTACATTTGACTGCTGTCAGCTGTTACAGTGCTGCATTCATAACCATTAACCATGCAACTGGCTATAACCTAGAAAACTTGAGAGTTTGAGAAGTTATTTTATTAAATTTAATACTCCTAAATTAAACATAATGAGTGATATTGAGGTTAAAAAAGCAAACGTCGGAAGGTTTGGAGGGATTTCTTTCTCTTTAGTTGGTAACTACGAATAATCATGGATTGAAAATTTCAATCCAGGCCAAATGAACTCTGACGAGATAAACGCGTTGTTTACGTGATTGACTGAATCCTGTCATAATCCTATTTTCAATCCAATCCGGATCGAGTTACACGAGATAAACGTAGTCACAGTTTAGCACTAAATATCGATTAAGTATGTTAAACATACTGTTATCCACATATTAAATAATGAGTGTATTTTAATGCCACCAGTTAGTAATGTTACAGAAATAACTTATTATGTATTACATGATAAGGCGAATAACTTTGAATGAATTTAATACTAGTGCTTTTTTAAGTATTTATCAAATAATTCATTTTAATCTAAAGAGCAAAATCGTTAATTTCAATAAATATGTATGTACGTCTTTAAATAAACAAGATAGCAGGGGTTAAAACGAATAATTGATTATCATCCGGAAACGTTTTTGGAAATGTTGTTAAGATGTAGACGGGGCAAAAAGTGAGAATAAGAAGCTGCCGTAACCCTAATTAATACATAAGATAATGTGAAAACAGTATCATCCTGTACCCTATTATATTATAGAGCAATATATTACGAATGTATATTAGTTTTGACGTAAACTCGTGTAACAAGCACCCTTAATAATATGCACCAAAATATAAAATACGAGACCGTAACTAACTTGTAATATGTTATGAAAAATATGCGTAAATTTTTAATATTTATTAGCGTGTATTTCCGGTGAAATTTTGCCTGAAAAATATTCCCCTGCTTTACAAAGTCACATCATTCGCAGTCGAAATCACTGGCGTACTATTGTGACATAAATTAAAAAGAGTGTTTTATGGTAAAGAACCGCATCTAATTTTTTCGTTAAAAACATGTATATGTATACGCAAATGTAAGAATAATCTAATTCGTATGTAATTAGAATCAATTTACGGTTTAAACGCGGTAGTTATAACCATACAGGAAAAGCCAGGTATTTGCCGCCTAGCCGAGTCCTTGTTTGAATAAAATTAATTAAATCCGTCTAACTTGATTACAACATTATGAGGTAAAATTTCCTTTTTAATAATGGAATAACATTTCAGGTTGTCTAATTCCAGCGCCTTGATGGGCTGCCAAATTTTTCTGATTAGATAAGTAGTATTTATTAAGGGTTCAATTTAAAACTTTTAAAATTTTCATCAACCCTTCTAAACACCTGTTAATCTACTTTATTAAACGACTTATATTCGATGATCGTCATAAAAACTAAAAATAATGATTTTCTTTTAACTATTACAAACATATTTTTTTCTAAAATTTTTTAATTACTTCAAAGTATGATATTAAGGCCGGTCCACACTTCGCAATATTTTTGTTAAAAATATTTTAATAACAAGTGTCCGAAATTTTGGTAAAAAGTAACATGTTATTTGTTACCCAAACACGTTATTTTTTACCACAGGTACTTGGTTAGATATGTTTGTCTTGTAACATAACCATTTATAATACCTTCTGACCATGCTAGGAACCTTTGGAATACTTGCAAATTTGAAGTATGGAGGTAAAATAAACACTTACATGTTCCGTCTTAAGAGGATAGAGTCAAATGTTCAGAAAGTAGAGTCTCAGTAAGGGTGAAGTGAGGTAATTGTAAAAATGAGGCAAATGTGATACCTTAAATTACATAGATAATCGAAACTACTTTAATATGAAAGAAATCGCTCGGTACCAAAATACAGATAAATTTGCAATCAAACTAAAAACATTTGCCCCTGAAACATATAACAACTTATAACAATCCTTATTGAGAGTCATTTATCACAATTACCCGAAATAACCGGGCAAATGTGATACAGTCGCAATGTTTTAAAAAAGTGGTACTTATCTGAACTAAAACATTTTCGTGTTCTATAAAACCTCCTTTATAAGTCTTTAAAAAATCACCGGCAGAAAGTTCCACATTTTTTATTCAACTTTTTATTACATCCAAGGCAAGGATTCAGAAACTGCTTGTCGCTTCTTTAAAAATGCAAGCATTTCGTCAATAAACTGGCGTGGATAAAACCTTAAAAGGTGTTACGAAATTTTACAAGTCTAATACTGTAGTTTTCTGATGAAAATAAATATGAAGAATATTGCTTAGAAACGGCTCCCCGATTTCTGAACAAGTAGAGGAAGCGTACAATAAATACATTAAAAAAAATAACGAGTTCTTTGTAATAGAACGAAGGTCAATCGACATGTGTATTTAAAATTAATAAAGGTAATCTTTGTTTCTAAATATAACTTACTAGGGTCAATGAGGTACTTCACTAGTCATACATTTTTTCTGTGATAAACTGTGATAACTAAACAATTAATTTTAAAAGTTTTTTAATTATGTGTTCAATTTTAACCAAATTCTTTTACTCTTGTACAATCCTATTTGTTAGTCATGTTTTTTCTTTTTGTAATTTTAATGTTTTTCTAGCCTTGAAAAAGACAAAATCAATTGTCGAAACGTTGGCATAATGTATTAAAAATAAATACACACATAAGGAGTTCGTAAGCCGTTTTAATTCACCCTCTACAAATTAAAAAAAATCTACAAGATTTGGCGTGAAAAACTAGCCGAAACAAAAATATTGAAAATTATTTTTTGAGGCTCATGGTATCGTCAGATCCTTTCATTTCGAGTACGTAAATACGACCGAAAAAAATTAAGTTTTGTTATCCGAAGCGGTAGGATCTGCACCGAAACAGTGACGCGTTATCATATAGGCAATTGCCGAAGGCCTCAAACAAAGGAGGGGCCTCCGAATAAATTTTAAGAAATAACGTTGTCTTCCTCATTTTTTTAATAATGTCGAACTTGTTTATAACGAGCACGGATATAAAGAATTCACGGATATAACTAGGAAATCCGGATACATATTTTGGTTTCAATGAATTTCAATTCAAAAAGTCACGGATATTACGACCCTTTTCACGGATATACCGACTAAATATTTTTTCGGCGAATTTCGTTAATTCCCTTTTAATGGGATTGCCACCCCTAGGATTTAAAATATTTAATAGTATATTTTTAAACTTTTTACAACATCCCAAAAATTAAGTAAAATTTTGAGAAATTTTTGGGATGCTGTAAAAAGTTCAAAAATATACCTAGAACAAAAAACTTCATCGATACCTTAACTTATTGCTAGCGTTGGAAAAAAATATTATTTTAATTAGTTTTTTATCTGTGAGGAGAACTCCGGTAAGCGAACGTATTTTGTAAAGAGCCCATTTTACTACTGCCCGATGCGTATTTGGTTTGACTTACTAAAACAAAAAAAGAAGAAATTGATAGCCACAAATCTCACCTGTGTACCAAAAAAAGTTATGACCAAAACATTTGCGGTTTTGATCAAGAGAATTTCAAAATCAAGCGCTAAAATTTGCCGACAATCGCCTTAAAAGTATTGTATATTCTGTCGAAAACCGCCTGTCGATATCTTTTTCATTTTAGAGTAATTTTACTTCCTCGCAGCGCTGGAACACTCTGTATATGTACAATAATTAAATTATTTGTTGAGTATCTACCTCTCTATTCCTCCCCTTTGCGCCAATTAAAAAAATAATAATTATGTCTAAATGTTTCGCATAAACCTTTACCAAATTCGAAATCAGTGACCCCAATACACGCAATAGAATTATCATGAAAATCATTTTGGGAATGAAGAATAGTAGTAGAAAAATTTGCAGGTACTTGATTTCTTAAAAACTTCCAAATTTTTATGTAAAAACTCCTAAATAAACAAGTAAAAAAGTCCGGTCACTAAAACATAAAATGTGTGTGTCGATAAAACATATCTTTATCGATGAAAAGGTAGTGTCGATAAAACTGTAGTCAATGAAAAGACTCGAAAAAATGGCATTGTAGATGAAATGTTTTAACGACGAAAAGATAGTGTCGATGAAACGATCTTGTCGAAGAAAAGATTTGTAGATGCAAAGGCAGTGTCCATGAAACGCCTTGTCGAAGAACAGGTTTGTCGATGAAAAGGTAATATCGATGAAACATCCAAAGTTCTATCTATAGAAAGGTAGTGCCAAGGAAACGTCTGTGCCGATGAAAAAGTGATGTCGTTGAAAAGATTATTGAGTAAACTATTACAGATGAAAAAGTAGTGTCGGTGAAATGAACTGAAGGATGAAGTGATAGCACGTAGCACACTGTTACCGGCTGATGAGTGGTAAAGAGAAAAGAATATTCAGTAATTAATTTCTCCAACATGTTAGCGATTATGTGAACTTGCAACAACATCAGATGGGTACCTGTTTTGAATCATTTCACTTAACACTAGGGATTACAATACTGAGCCAAAAAATCAATATTTGTATTTCAGTATTTCAATTTTTACACCGATATCCCTTGGTTACTCTATGCGATGGTTGTTATATAAAGAATTACACGCAATGTTTGCCATACTTGTGCAATACCATGCAGTATTTATGCAATACCAAGTAATAATCATTAATTAATTTCTCTAACATATTAGCGATTATGTGAACTTGCAACAACATCAGATGGGTACCTGATTTGAATCATTTCACTTACCATTAGGGATTACAATACTGAGCCAAAAAATCAATATTTGTATTTCGGTATTTCAATTTTTACACCGAAATACCTTGGTCACTCTATGCAATGGTTGTTATATAAAGAATTATATGCAATGTTTGCCATACTTGTGCAATACCAAGCAGTATTTATGCAATACCAAGTAATAATCATTATCTTTTGCGTAGTTTTTAAGCTCATTTCAGCACAAATGAACCACAAAAAAGTTTACTTTATTCGTTTTATTCACAAGACTTTATGTATAACTGAACTCTAAAATACAAAATATGTTGTGCCCAAAGTGTAAGAATTACAATAGAAGAATATTTGAATTTTGCACCAGCAGTCTTTTAGAAATTCAAAATAAAGTTACTTGGATGCTCTGGGAACGATTTTGAGATATCATATAATATATTATTACTTATTATTACTATAAACGTCATTTTTTATTTTATATTTTACACTTTACACAGATTTTCAAAATAATATTTTACATTTTAATCCCTATTGGCATTTGATATTATTAAGGTGATGTCAATAATCCGTAAAATTTCATAAAATACTCATGGGTGTCTGTAAAAGGTATTTACAATAGCTTACCACATATTCGTTAGACCAAAATAAATCGATTTAAGTAAACTTACCTTAGTATAAAGTTGCTTAGTTTGGGCGCTATATGGTTTTGAAGTTACAGTTTTGAAAGTGTGTTTCAGTTATAAATTTAAAACGGCTCTTGAGATTTTGTTCAAATTTTGTAGGTTTGCATAGTTTTATGACATAAATAAAACCCTTATCAAAATTTTGACTAAAATCAATCCAGGGGCGTAGAACTTGATTTTTTTTATAAATAAGTGTTTTTTCTAATTTGTTTCTACGCCAATGGAAGAAAGGGGGTTTAGGTATGGTTTTTAGATTAAATAACTTATTTACTAAACAAAAAATACTCTTGATAAGACTCGATTACTCACACGGTTTTCGAGAAATTTGTAATTTAATAATTTGCAGTAAATTTTACAAAGAAAATATTTACCAAAACACGATACCAATATACAATAATTTACACGACGTAGAAAATTAATATGCACTCTTTGCATTATTTCTTCCTCACCTTCATTTATTGCATTTTGAATTTGTTGCCAGAGTTGTTCTTCATAATTTATAGGTGTCATGTAAACCATATGGATTTAAGATGTCCCCATAAAACATAATTCATTAGCGTTTGCCGGTGCGTCATTGTCTCTACCTATCCATTTTTTTGGGTACTGTCGATTTAAATAATTTCGAACATCTAATGTAAACTAAACTACATATCTCTCCGAAGCTGAAATCCTCTATCAAATCTGGTAACGTATTTTGTAGATGTTGCAAATTAATTTCTCCAGTTAATCTCGGGGGAAGGATGACATGATCAACAATAAAATTACCAATTATGCCCGCCCACACATTAATTTTAAAATCGTGTTGTAAATGGTTTACCTTAATTGCATGCGGATTTTCTTCTGCATAAACATGTTCATTATGGAAATTTATTATCCCCCTTCTTATGAAACATGCTTCATCCATAAACAAAATATTGTTGGCAAAATGTAAATTTATTTCTCTTTGGTTATTAACGAACCGAGAAAAACCAAGGCATATTTCAGGATTCAGGATCATGAACTAAGAGATCTTGAACTGGCATTTTATGGTATGGATATAGCATCTGTTCTTGAAGCACTTTATGAACGACATCTTTTGCTACTCGCAGTTCCCTGCCTATTCGTCTAGTACTTAGTTCTGAATCTTCTTCAACACGTTCTAAAATTTCTTCTTCTACTTCAGGAACCCTTAAAAATCGCTGCCTTCCAAAGCTACCGATCTTGAAGACTTCTCTCGATGGTGGCAAATGTTGGGTGGCTTGCTGTGCGACGATTTGGAAATCTTTCGGAGTACACTCTAATACACTCCCGTCCATTTCCATTTGTATACTGGACGGCCATTATCATTTACGAAATTTTAATAACTAATAACTCAAAATACTTTTGGAATACCCCGAAACAAATAAGCATCTTAATAAAGTAAAGAATATGTATTTGTTACAATTTTAAATAAAATTTTATTTCAGTATGTCTTTATTCGAAAAAATACTGTTCAATAGGATGAGACACATTTGGCGATTTGGCGCTGTAAATTAATGTATTCGTGTATACGGTGGACATTTTGAACAGTTTTTATGATTTTTTTATTTTTAGTATTGTATCTAGGTAAATATTTTTTTGTGAAATTTACTCGAAGTTATTAAATTACAAATTTCTCGAAAACCATAGGAGTAATCGAGTCTTACCTTTTGTTTAGAAAATAAGTTATTTAATCTAACAACCATACCTAAACCCCCTTTCTTCCATTGGAGTAGAAATTTGAAACATTTATTTATTAAAAAAAACCAAGTTCTACGCCCCTGGATTGATTTTAATAGAAATTTTGGTGTGGGTTTTTTGTCTCCTAAAACGCATAAGCCATTCTAAATTTATAACAGAAAAATAGTTTGAAAATTGTAAATTCAAACCCAAACTAAGCAACTTTATACTAAGGTAAGTTTACTTAAATCCATTTATTTTGTTCTAAGGAATATGTGGAAAGCTGTTGTAAAGACCTTTTACATACATCCTGTATATTATTTATTATGACTCAGTATTCTTGTTTATAATATACTTATAATTACTCAACCTTATCACCTTATGGGTTATAAAGGAAACAAAAATTCATGAAATCGAATCGAATCGAATCTCCTTGAAAAAGCTTTAACAACAAACCTCGGTGTCCACATTAATTACTCTGGTGTCCACTCTAAAACGATATATATTTTATACATGTGCATTATCTAGCTATAAGTATATTATAAATAAGGATAGTATGCATTTTAGAACACTACTAAAAGTTATATATGAAGGGAAGACAGGCTTAGACAGGATATATAAATATCGTTTATTATGTTATAAACTATTTCATAAACAATAAAAATTATAAATATATTTATATTTAAAAATATTCATATGACACAAAATATTTTTTACCAAAAAGTTACAGTTTTAAAACAGAATAGTCTCTTATTCTCTTATTCGATTTTACATCATGTTCGGTTAGAGAGGATTACTTTTAGTTTTTACTTGATTAAACATAGAAATAAATATATACTGACATCTAAGTTTAAACAATGCTATTACATCCACATCCACATCCAAAAATTTTTATTCATGCCCTATTTTTTACTATGTTTATGGTTTAAAAAATAAAAGATACTACGAAATAGAACGAAAATAAGAAGGCTGTTATTAACATAAAAATTGTAACTTTATTTTTATTGTATAAAGCAAATTGAAAAAATATGTATTAAATTATATTTATTAAAGCTATGTGGACATATTCACCTTTAGATTTGTAGTCCTTTTAACTAAAATATTCATGTAATTTATATGGATCTTAGTTAGTTTAGTTAGTTAGTTAGTTAGTTAATATGATTATAAATTTTTTTCTATGACCAATTAATTTTTAAGTACTCACATTTGAAATATTATAATTACATATATTTACCACGTCATTTTTCAATTAAGTTTTTTTTTTACATTCCAATCTAAATTTATTGTAAGAATTTTATTGCAGTTTTGCGTTATCTTAATTTTTTCATATTTATGTATACAGGGTGTCCCGTAATTATGTGGACAGACATAGCGGAACGGGTTTATCACCTCAAATTAAGGGGCAGCCGGAAGCTATTCTTGATTGAGATTTTTGATGATATTACTAAGTAGATTTGATTTTTTTTTTGTTTCCGTGATTGCTTATCCACAATATCTTTCCATTAAATTTTTTTTTAAACTTGTCAAGGCTATAGTATTCATTAAAACCTCAATGAAAAATCCAAGATTTTTAGGTATATTTTTGCGTTTTTTTGTTTTGTTCTTAGTAGTATTTTCAAAATTTAATTTACTTTTAGTAGATTACGTTAAGGAAGCGATATACGTTTGTTCGCTGACAAAAAAATATTTATTTGTTAATAGTCTCAGCTAAAAATGATAAAGAGTCAATTTCTTCCTTCCGGTTGTCCCTTAAGGTGACAAGTTCCTCTAATGCTTTGCCCAAAAAATGCTTCTCTGTAATGTTATACCTAATTGAAGTTTACTTTTAAAAAAACAAAAACCGACGTACTTTTCTTCCTATGAAAACCGCCACGGCGGCTAATTTTAAGTTATTCACGATATGGTATTGTAGTTTTGCAATTTCTCATTCATTTATTACCAGTTTATCTAAATTTAGAATTTAAATTTTACCATAACTTTTTCGGTTCTCAATTTTTTTGCAATTTAAACTGATTTTCTTAAAAAATAAATAATTTCCTATGAAAAAGGTATTGTTTATAATCGGTAAGTCCAATCGTTTTCGAGATAATCACAATTAAAATTTCGTAATAAAAATAAAAATTTGCTTTTATTGTTAAATCAAGTAGGCTATTCCCTAAATACCATTATTAAAACAAGGACTGTGTGTACATTATTTTTTTCAATTCACAAAGGAATGTAGGTAAAGTCTTAATTTAAAACCAAATTTCAAATTAAATGAAATTATTTTAAACTAAAACTTTATCTACATTCTTTTGTGAATATGATAAACCAAGTTTCTGAAGGTTTGCTGCGTCGATTTTTTTAATATTTGGATGAGATATTCTCTTAAAGGACACAAAAAATAATACCACTTTTAATAATGTGCTAACGTTTCGGTCTAATTTTTTTAAACTTCATCAGAACTCACTAAATAAAAATATAAAAATAGAATTTTAATATTTTTGGAATATTTTTGTTTTGGCATATTGTGGGACAATAAAAACGAACCCTAACGTATCATTGTATTAACTTCTTTTCTAACCATGCTTTTTCACATAAAATGTTCTTTTTTGGAAACATCTCCAAGATTTTAAGATAAACTTTTCTAACAATAATATAAGAAAAGCATTGGCAAGAAACAAAGACAGGCAAGTACATGAAAGTGGTACGGTGAACGGTGTTTATGAAGGTGTTCTTGTGGTAGTTCGAATATTGGCAGAGTTTTCTCTACCAGAATCAAAGAACACATTAAGCACATAAAATCCAACCGTCTTAAATCAAATTTCGTGTTTACAAAATTTTTAGATTCAGTACATAACTTTGATGAGTCAAAATGTTTTAAAGCTCTTCATTCTATTTATAAAGGGATAAGATTAAATATCGCTGAGAATTTGGAAATGGGCGCCAGAACTTATTTTTTTTGAGAGTTTTGACGAAACTACTAAATAGAATTTGATTTTTTTGTTAATCCCTGATTGCTTATGCACAATATCTTTCTATTAAAATATTTATGAATCTTGGCAAGGCTCCAGTATTCCTTAAAGCCTCAATGAAAAACGTTGTTTTCATTATATTCTCAATTTTTTTTCGGTGTAGTAAGTTTCGGAAGCAACATACTTTTGTACGCTGACAAAAACACAGGCGAGAAGTTGGCCATAAAATTTCGAGCCACAGTTTTTTACATGTATTTCTCCATAAGAAGAAAAAGCATTATAACTTTCTTATTTTACATTTTATAACAAAACTAATTATACCACTGGAAACTCAAAGAAATATCTATATAACAGTACAACTGTCAATGCTTGCCTCATAATAATAAACCCGCAATTTGCATTTAATCAGATGAATACCTTAATATATCAAAAACACTTAACACTTAAAATAAACTGACAACTAAAATAAAATAATCAGTAGAATCTGCATTAAATTTCCTACATTCTCATGTATAAAACAATGTCAACCACTAATTTTTAACTTATTAATTAACCAAAAACAGTAATTTCTGAGTAATTTTTTATTCTAATGTCTACCAAAAACCGGCCATAAAAAAGTTATTGGTTCCATTTGATAGAAAATGTAATAAACTTTCCAACGGTATATCACTCAATGCTAGCATCATCACGATAATTAAATATTTTAACTTTTAATGAAATTCGCCGCATAAACTAAATAATGCATTATACGCTCTAACTTTTGAGAGAATGATAGCAGAAAAAAACTAAAACCATTTTTGGAATCAGTATTAGAAAGTAAAAACAATGATGCATCACATAATGCTAGCCTCTAATTATTGACTTTTTAATTACCCAAAAAACACTAATTTTTGAGTAAGTTTTGGTTCTAATGGCTGCCAAAAACCGGTTATAAAAAAGTTATTAGTTCCATTTGATAGAAAATTTAATAAGCTTTCCAACGATATATCACATAATGCTTGCCTCATCATGATAATTAAAAATTTCTACTTTTAATTAAATTCGCCGCGAAAAGTATATAATGTATTATGCGCTCTAACTTTTGAGAAAATGATAGCAGAAAAAAAGACCACTTTTGCAATCTATATTAGAAAGTGAAAATAATGATGTGTAACACAATGCTGGCCACTAATTATTGACTTTTTAATTAACCAAAAACACTAATTTTTGAGTAATTTTGGTGATATACTATTGGAAAGCATTTATTAATAAGTAAATAATTAGTAGCTACAATTATACACATAAATGCTTTCAAAATCGAATACAGATTCAAAAAGTAGTTTTAGTTTTTTCCTGCTATGATTCTGTCAAAAGATGCGTTAATTAGTTTTTGCGATGAATTTAATTAAAAGTTCAAATAAACAATTATAGTGATGAGGCTAGCATTGTGTAATATACCGTTGGAAAGCTTATTAATTTTTTTATCAAATGGAACCAACTTTTTATGGCCGGTTTTTGGTAGCCATTAGAACCAAAAATTACTCAAAAATTAGTGTTTTTGGGTAATTAAAAAGTCAATAATCATAGGCTAGCATTATGTAATGCATCATTGTTTTCATTTTCTAATACAGATTCCAAATATGGTTTTAGTTTTTTTCTGCTATCATTTTCTCAAAAATTAGAGCGCATAATGCATTATTTACTTTTCGCGGCGAAATTAATTAAAAGTTTAAATATTTAATTATCGTGATGAGGCTAGCATTAAGTGATATACCGTTGGAAAGCTTATAAAATTGTCTATCAAATGGAACCAATAATTTTTTATGGCCGGTTGTTGGCAGTCATTAGACCCAAAAATTACTCAAAAATTAGTGTTTTTAGGTAATTAAAAAGTCAATAATTAGTGGCTAGCATTGTGTTATACATTATTGTTTTTATTTTCTAATATAGATTTCAAAAGTGGTTTTAGTATTTTTCTGCTGTCATTCTCTCAAAAGTTAAAGCGCATAATACATTATTTAGTTTTCGCGGCGAATTTAATTAAAAGTGTAAATATTTAATTATCGTGATGAGGCTAGCATTGAGTAATATACCATTGGAAAGCTTATAAAATTTTCTATGAAACAGAACCAATAACTTTTTTATGGCCGGTTTTTGGTAGCCATTAGAATAAAAAAATACTGAGAAATTTGTGTTTTTGGTTAATTAATAAGTTAATAATTAGTGGTTGACGTTGTTTTATACATGAGAATATAGGGAATTTAATGCAGAATTTTAATAGAAGTTACACCCATTTAAGTGTTTTTGATATTTTAAGGTATTCATCTGATTAAATGCAAATTGCGGATTTATTATCATGAGGCAAGCATTGACAGTAGTACTGTTATATAGATATTTCTTTGAGTTTCCAGTGGTATAATTAGTTTTGTTATAAAATGTAAAATACAGAAGTTATAATGATTTTTCTTCTTATGGAGAAATACATGTAAAAAACTGTGGCTGGAAATTTTATGGCTAACTTCTCGCCAAAGGCAAAAACATATTTATTTACCATTAGTTTCGGCTAAAAACGAACAAAGGTCAATTTTACCTTCCGGCTACCCCATAAGTCTTATCACCAGTAGTTCCATTGGAAATATAATTATAGTTTTATCATCGACATATTTTCAATAAGGAGTGTGAATTTGAATTGGTGATTTAGGTTAGCCTTTTGTTTATAGGTTTAGTTTTTTTACTATTTATTAATTTTATTGAACACCTTGGTCTCCTTTGTTATTGCAAATATCATTATTTGTTGTTGAAAATTTCATATGTATATGTAAAAGTTTGTTAATTTACTTGTTTAATGTTCTTGTTAACTACTTGTTTAATGTTCTTGTTAATTACTTGTTTAATGTTCAATTTTTAATTTGTATTATTAAAAATCATCTTTTAAATTTCTTGTCACACTTGATTTCGTTTTTACAGTCGATTTATCAATTAACACATCTGATGATGATCGAATAGATTGTGTGAAATTTGCATGACCTATAATTTAGTGGAACATTAAAGGGCTATAAAAGTCCAGAATTATTATTTAATCATGTTCCTCAACACGGATTCTTCAATGTTAGAAGTATTATGTGATATCATGCAGCATGACTCAAGCTTTTAAACCTTAAACTCGTCCAAATATTTTCATAGAAGTATATTTTGTTAATAAGTACGTATACATATACTTTTTTCTTTATCGACTTAAGTTTTTTGTTATTTTTCTTTATTAAAAATCTTCATCTTTTATAAGTATTATTCAACATTAGGATTATTAGAAATAATTAATTTAATATAATTAATAATTTTTGAGTATATATTATTTTAAAAGTATACTATATTCAATTCGTTAAATATTATTTATTATTATGTACCATTACTTTTCTGTTATAATTATATAATATTAAACAAATACACCTATCTTCTATTATTTATTTATCTATTTTTTGGTGTAGTACTAAAAGCATATATGATTTTTATAAATGTTATGCTTTATAATAAACTAATTTTTCAATTTTTGTTTAAAATTACTTTTTATTAAAATCTATTTTTAGAAAATATTTTTTTACCGTTCATCAATTTATTAAACTTTATTAAAAATTTCAAGAAATTAGATTTTCGAATAGCTATTGTTTACAAATATTTGTATTTAATTCTAACTAATTTAAATGCATTAGATAATAGTGAACGAATCGTTTCTTGACATTAAGAATGAATGCTTGGTACATTTTCAAGGAAGCCCATTAGAATGCAGTTGCTTTCGAACATTTAGAAAAAAGGGTTTAAAAGAGTAGGACATATAGAATATGAAAAAAGAGGACGCCAAAAAACAGCTTTTACCAAGGAAATGGAATTTGCTGTAGTGGCAGGTGTAATTGAGGACCCACATACAAGCACAAGAAAATTAAGCGCTCAATTTGATATTTCCCAGTCGACTGTATCAAAATTGTAAGGAGAAATAAATTTCATGTCTAGAATTACTGGGATATGCAAAGAATAAAAGAGCTGAAATGATTTTCTATATTTCCTGACCGTTTGTAAATAGAAGTTAAATTAATAATATGTTTTTAATAAGTTGTCAAGTGTGAACCGGACTTCAGGTTGAATCGTACGTTCGCAACATTTTATGAGTGAAACATAATCAATATTGGTTAACGTGGATGGTTAATGTAATAAAACGTACTTAAATTTAACAATTTATTTCTCACTTTTGCCGGTTTCGGCTTTGGATCATCTTCAGAAAATGTAATCCAAAAATACATGATGGTAATTTTGAGGTGAAATGTTAGAATAAAATACTTAAAAATAATTTTTAGAGTAACTTGTTAAAATTCATAAAGTTATTAGATAAAACAATTTTTATTAAATAAAATGTAAGAGTCTTAAAAGATTTTCTTACCGTCATCAATATTTAATTGAAATATTTTAGCCAAAAATTATTATCATGTATTTTCGTAGTAGCCTTTCTGAAGATGACCCAAAGCCGAAACCGGTAAAAATGAGAAATAATTTGTTAAATATAAGGACAAGTACGTTTTATTACCTTAGTCAACTCCGTATAATGGATCACACCAACCTATACAATATCAGTTAATTTATTAATGCGATAAGACTTCCAAAGTAGCACAGACAATCGAAAATGAGCGTCAATCTGCATTTTATATACAGGGTGTCTCTGAATAACTCTGACAAATTTATTGGGGTAAATACTTCCTTAAAAAGTTATACCACTTCAAAGATTTCAAAAAAAATATTTTTTTGTAAATAAAACAAATATTACAAGAGATATTAATTTGAAATTTTGGCGATAGTTTTTTCACACAAGGATACACATTTACGTCACGAAAATAAAATCTACGATTCGTGACCTGGTAAAGTTTCGTAAATCGACGACCGTGGTTCACGTTCGTTACTCACTACCCATGTCAACGAGGATTTTTATACACAAATTTTGTTTGTTGGGCACAATTTATTACAAGATGAAATTAATATAGGTTTTATTTTATATCTAAATTAGTAAATTGCAAATCCGTTATAAAAATTAATTATTTAAAATAAAATAATATAGCAAAGCTCACTTTTATATTTTAAATGGAATTGAAATTTTAATTGGAATTTTCCTTTATTACCTTTATATTATTTATATTATTAAGTTATTAATTTGCTATCACCAATAATAAATTTTTTGTTTTTTTCAAGAATTAAAAATTGAGAAAATTTCAGTTTATAATGTATGTACTTTGCGGTTATTTTTTATTAAAATCGGGTAAACAAAAAGTTCTAGCTCTGGCCCCCTTTCCAGTCCTTTGTATACAGGGCGTTGACGTATAAACTCGTTGTTAGTTTGTTGAGACGCAAAATTACAGTCATTATAAAACATAAATTTGTAAAAGAAACGTAACACATTATATGACCAATATTGAAAAAAATTCAGGCTGTTCAGGGTGGTCCAAAGAAAACTTCACAAACCCGCTTTTTGAGCACAATTTTAAAAAGATTACATTCAAATTTTTATTATTTAATTAACGAAAATAAACCTATTAAGTCTGTTTTTCCGTATTTCACTTCAGTTCTTGACAAAACTCTCAGTCGAGTTGATTTGAGTTTCTGACAGAGCATATTTTTTTATAATCAACCCTTAACTGGTTAGACCCCCAATTCAACTATTTAAAATGCAAAAGGGGTCAAGATATAAAACAACATAAATGACAACTCATATGATGACGTCCCGATGTTAAATTCACAAGGATTTTGATGGCATGGGGACAAAAAACTAGGAACTCTATTACTTCTTTTATTCTGCGACTAGTTTCGAGCCTGTTTTTGGCGCGTTTTCAAGATATATAAACAGAAATAAATATGTTACAATAAAGAACTTTTTAACATAATTAATTAATTTTTCTTATTAGATCAAAACATAATATTATCAACAATTACATATTATTTTATGTTATAAGAATTATTTATTACCTTTGAACTAATGAAGCATCGCATCACAATAAAAGTTGCAAATAATTCAGAACGTTTAGCTAGCCATTTTGTTAGCCATTTTGGGTTCCTTAAATGTATCACGCAATTGTTGAAATTATTCGTATAACAATAGTTTATAGTTAAACATAACTACGTGAATAAGTGTATAAGTGTAAAGTAAGGTCTATAATATTGTAAAGTTTGAAATTGTTAGTTGTTAAAGAAAACCAAAGAAAGTTTATGAGAATTAACATAAATGAAACACGCCACCATAAGCTTAAAATCCTCGAGATGTCAAATACTTAAGGCGATAGTCGGCAAATTTGAGCGCTTGAGTTTGAAATTCTCTTGATATTTGCGATTTTGGTCATAACTTTTTTTCCAGTGGAGCTTTTTTAAAATTTATTTTTTTGGTATAAAGAAGAGTCTTCTGGCTATCAATTTCTTCTTTTTTTGTTTTAGTAAGTGAAACCAATTAATCAAACGGCAGCAGTAAAACGGGCTCTTTACAAAAAATGTTGGCTTAGCGGCTCCTTGAAACATTCTAAAAATCTAATTGAAATAATATTTTTTTTTCCAACGCTAGAAATAAGTTAAGATATAAACGAAGACTTTGATGTTGCGTTTTTTTGTTTTAAATATATTTTTAATTTTTTTACAGCATCCCAAAAATTTCTTAAAATTTTACTTAATTTTTGGGATGCTGTAAATAGTTTAAAAATATATTTAAAACAAAAAAACGCAACATCAAAGTCTTTGAAGAAAAATATAATTTCAATTAGTTTTTTAGAATGTTTCAAAGAGCCGCTAAGCGAACATTTTTTGTAAAGAGCCCGTTTTACTGCAGCCGTATGACTATTTGGTTTGACTTACCAAAACAAAAAAGGAAGAAATTGGTAGCCACAAGACTCTTCTGTGTACCAAAAAAAGACATTTTAAAAAAGCTTCAATGGAAAAAAAATATGACCAAAACCACAAATATCAAGCGAATTTCAAAATCAAGCGCTCAAATTTGCCGACTATCCTCTTAACAAAACTCACTTCATTAGTTCAAAGGTTATAAATAATTCATATAACATAAAATAATATGTAATTGTTGATAATATTATGTTTTGATCTAAGTAAGATTAATAAGAAAAATTAATTAATTAGGTTAAAAATTTCTTTATTGTAACATATTTATTTCTGTTTATATAGCTGAAAAAGAGCCAAAAACAGGCTCGAAACTAGTCGTAGAATAAAAGAAGTAATGGAGTTGCTTGTTTTTTGTCCACATACCATCAAAATTCTTGTGAATATAAATGACAAAGAACTACTTTTACAACAGTGTTCTTATTTTTAAAATCAGTCCATAAACTTTAAAGAAAATCGCTTGTGCCGAGGCTAATGATGAATTAAATTTAAAATTCAATTTTGTGAATAATGTATGTATCGATTTTTAAACTAAGAGCACTGGTATAAACCTAGTTCCTTGTATTTTCTACACTTGTACATTTTGACCCTAGTTTTGACCCCTATTACTATTTAGAAGTCGATATCGACCCCCGTTAGTGGTTGAAAGTCGATTAGGGGTGATTTTTTAAAAATATGATCTGCCGGAAACTAGAATCGATGTGCCTGAGGGTTCTTCCGAAAACTAAAAAAAAACTAAAGTAAAATACAGAAAAACAACTTGATAAATTCATTTACATAAATTACCAATTTTCTCTAAAAATTGTGCACTGATTTTTAAAATAAAAGCACTGTTGTAAATCTGGTTCTTCTTACTTTTTATTTTTATGTATTTTGACCTTTACAAGTTGAAATTATTAAGTTGATATCAACCACACAATAGGGGTTAAAAGTATTAATTTTACCTACTGGTAAGAGGTAATTATTTAAAAATCACCCACCTTGAAAAGAAAACTCTACCTGTGCGAGCGTTTTTCCATAAGCTGAAGTTAAATAACAAAAAACGGACCTTTGAAGTTTGTCATTCTCCAATTTTATTTTATTCTGTAAGTTTTACTAATTTTTTAAACCAATAAACTTTGTCTAAAAATGTTAATGTTGAGCAAGCCGAATTGTAATATAGGATTTATCCAATGTATAATGTATGAATGTGTTATGTATGATCAATTTTGGTGAATTCATTAATGTGTTACGTATTAAGAGGATATGGAGTTTACAAAATGATATAGGTTTTTCCCTGTTTTTATGTATCAAACTACGCGAATATGTATTGAGCTATGTACAAAATAAAAATATTATAAAAAAGTGGAACCTCTGCTTAAGACTTGGATATTAAAATCTGCTAATTGTATAGTTGTATCTAATGCATTAAGTATGGATAATATAGACGTAGGTCGTTATATTTTAAAAGTTGATTTTCGAAAATTCATAAAAAATAAGAACGCGCATTTTAACCGTAAAAGCACCTTCGTAGTCTAGGCGATAGAAATTTTAAAATATAACAGAAATGATGATTTTTAGGGACGAGACGGACTGTCTCCCGTAATTTCAGGTAGCTTTAAAAGAGGACCGGATTGTCTCCCATAATTTCGGGCAATTCCAAACTCCGCCAATAATCAGGTAAAGGGATTAACGATGCGGTTCTATCCTTTTTGGTGAGCAGGAAAATGTTAGTATTTGGGGGAAAGTTCGGCCGTGCCAGATTTATATTGGTACTTTCAGCCTAATTATGTGGGATGTACTTGGGTCAAGATTTCCCCAAATTCAAGAAGAAGCTCAAAATATACGTTAACTATCGGAGCGCGCATCTACTTAGACTCCCAATCCTCTTAATAAAAATCGATTTCCAGTATTCTATTTGTACAAGTCCAAAAAGAATTTGACAACATCTAATAACACCTACAATAACAATTTTTTTTTAATTTTGGCATAAATTAAATTTAAGGTTCCTGTATACATATTCATATTTATTTATAAACTTTAGGTTAAATCGCATATTCACAACATTTTATGTGTGAAATTTAATTAATATTTGTTAATTAATTAATGTACTATATGGATTCTACGAATTGATGTTTTGCAATAATTTGCATAATACAGAAAGAAAGCCGCTAATGTAAAGGGTTATCATGACACGCTAATGAAATAATTGTTCGGCGCGTTTGTAAACAAAAAATTAAAAACTTGCTTAATCCCATATGCAATTTTTGTTTTTAATTTATCTTTTCAGAAAATAAGCTTAATTTTGAAAAAAATCGGTTTTCTTTCGACCTCATACAAATCATTGCAAGACATTAAATAGTTGGTACTGTGTAGCATGTAGCATATTTTTTTCTATTGGCTACTGTATACATTGTTGACACATCTAATTTGACATCTTGTACAAAGCAGGACTTGTGTCCCCTATACAGTGTGTTTCTAAAGTGATGGTCATGGTTTCGTGTGCTTATACTAGTTAAAATTAGACGAAAAGTCCATATAAATTACAGGTTTTCCCAGTCCTGCGAGGAAGTAACATTATTCTAAAATGAAAAATGGTATGGACATGCGGTTTTCGACAGAATATATAATACTTTCAGTTACGTTTTTGAAATGAAACACCCAGTATATTATGGCATTTTGAGATTTTTTATCAAAAAATTATCATATTTTGTATAACCTTTTATGGGTCTATCTTCACTCGTTTTGCTGATATTTGCCATTTAAGCGAAAAAAGATCCATTTTTGAAATATCACAGCTCTAAAACAAATGACAATTTATTGTTGTTTGACAATGTTTCAGCTATCATGTCAAATTTAAATTTGTGATAAGTTTTTATCAGGGTGCCTTATGATTTAAATTTAAATTATTTCAACATCAATCGATTGCATTTGTTACAAGCTTTCTATTGATATAATGATTGCATGGTCCTATGTTAATGGTTTAGGAGATAATAATATCTAAATAGAGAAACAGTGAAAAGTTTGTCTATTTCTATTTGTTACCATAAATGATCGTAATCAATAGACGAATAAGCGTATACTAACCGTATGCTTGAAAAATAACGAGATATTACAAAAGATAAGCTGCTAAACTGAAGTTAGGATTAAATGATCAAAAATAATAGATTTATTTAACATAATTATAATAATGTACATAAATCTGTCCATTTTGCTCACGACAAACAATAAGTCTATGTGCAAATTAACGTCTGACATTATTGAGAATATCCGATGTGATGGATTGAAATGCTCGTCTAATTCGATCTTCCAAGTCATCAGAAGTTGTGGGCTGAATCTGCGCTACACTAAATATTTTACAAGATCCCAAACAAAAAAATCTATCGGTGTTAAGTCGGGAGATCTGGCCGGCCAATCCAGTGTTCGGGTAGCGAATTGTTTAAATATTGTCAACAATCGGATGAAAGAGCACAAGGGTTCCATCTTACTGAAGCCACTGAAGTCAATTTTTTAACAATAATGGTAGTGAATCTTTTGAAAACTCGAGGTACATTTCCGAAGTTATGATTCCATCAAAACGTGACGGCCAATTTAGATAATTAACTGTTATTCCTCCCCAAACGTTTAAGGACCATTTATTTTGATGATCAATACTGCGCATTTAGTGCGGGCTTCCGTTGCATAATAGTGCATATTATGGCTGCTGACAGGTCCATGGTTTTGAAGGTGATTTCGTCACTAAACGAAATTTTGTATATTAAGGTAAGTGTCCATTTGAGATAAAATCTGGAGAGAAAGTCTCGAGATTGGACCCAAGGTGCTGTCCATTTGAGATCACTTGCAGTATCAGGATAGTTGTCGGAGACTCTAAAGTGACTTTAGTCTCGAGACCAGGAAAATTCCGTGTCGACTTCAGATTCAACAATACGCAGTCCGCTGATTAACTTGGTCGGAAATTTATACGTTTTTAATTTTATTTCTGAATATGGAATCACGTCAGGCTCTATTATAGAGCTATAGCTTTTCTAGTTGCTTTGAAAATTCTGCAAAAACGAAAAGTAAAAAGAAAGTGTTGGATAAGAAAATGGGTGGATCGAAGACATGAATTGGGAGTATGTTCAACACTCGTAAATAAGTTCCACAAAAATTCATGTTCCTCATAAAGGTGAATTAATTGGAAAACTTCCGCATCTGTCCACTCTCGTACGCTCATTTTTATAAACACAAAATATTATTTATATTGAAAAAGTCTCGACATGTGGTCTCAGTTTTTCCAACCAAACTAGAAAAGTGGAGACTTATTCACGAGAGCAGAAATTAACATGTCCACTTGCGAAATCTGCAGTATCAGAGATCAGCACCGACTTGTCTCGGAGAGAGCTCTCAGACCCGTATACATTTGTGAGTTTAGTCTCAAGTGGACACTAGGCTTTAGATTTACATCGGCGCTCATCATGTTCTGGATCAAAACAGAAAATTTATCTCTCTTCTAGAAGTCATTAGTCATTACCATACAGGGTCTAGTGCAATTCAATATGATATGGATGAAACCGATGTGTTTTCAAAATGCGGTTGACTGAAGATTTTGAGACATGAGTCTTGGCGGATACTTCTCTTGTACTAATCGACTGATTTTCTTGAACCATTCAGAACAGAATTTGGGCTAATACCTTGATTAGTGAATAGTTTTTTTTAGTATAAACTGCCTGAATTTTCAAAATGCTCCATCAAATTTCTTGTTGCTTCAACGCTCGGTGATCTAGCGTTTGGATTACGTGCTTTATAAATTCTGATAGGCAGGAGAGGATTTCGGTTCAATATTTCGGTCTAGCTATTCTCAAAACTATAGATAAGAGCTTAAAAACTAAATTCACCAAAGTTTCCTTGGTAATATCAGTTGTTAAATTTTCAAAGCATACTGATAAACCAAAATTGATACTTGAGAGTTTTGATTTCATTTGTGTTGAAAAACAACAAAATCTAGTCTTCTAATAATACTGCAGTATTCAAGAAACAAAACAGAGAAAGACAAAGACAAAAATCCTCAACAAAATTCATCAAAAGCGCTATTTTGTCTATTTTTCACTTTTTCTCTATTTGGATATTAATATCCGCTAAGCCCTTCACATGCGACCATACAAACATTATTTCAATAGAAAGTTTGTCAAAAATGCCATCAATTGATGTAAAAGTACACAAGGTGTTCCGTTTGAAACTTTCGTTTAATTGGTCAATTTTGGTTTCATGAGGTACTCTGATAAAAGCTTATCACAAAAACCCATTGAGACAGTATTTTTTATAATGTGATTGGGCCTATTGGCGCATATTTTCGGTATTTATTTTTCATTGGATAAGAATGAAAAAAATATATTTCAAAATTTATTAACGAAAATGCAGAAATTAAGATATATTTGTAGCAGTAAAAATATAAACTGAAGTAATTGTGTTTATTCACAATAAAATAATAACAACTGACACATTATAATTAAAAGCAATAATAATTACAATCCTTAGGAACACCACCAAGTCACTTGATTTATTGACCCTCAATTATACTCCCCTCCAGAAAGCAGAGCAATAAGGGAAAAATAAAAAAAAATACCGAAAAGAAAAAAAAATAAGTAACTTGATAAAAGAGAAGTGTAAATAAAAAATTATCAAAATATACAATTATAAATTTAATTGAAACAAACGTGTTTAAGGGCCGCGAAAGATAGAACATGTTCCACTAGAGCTGGTTTGATTCTGTCCAGCGAACATGATCTTCTCGTCCATCAGGAAACTTTAAAAAAAAGATTTGAGTTTAGAACCATTAAAAACCAACAAACATTAGTGAGTTTATACGCAGAACTTTCAACAAAAAACCCATAAAATCCCACATAAGTATAACATGGGAAAGCCAACCAAAAACCCTATATAACCAGGGGGGCAGAAACCGACCATAATCTTGTAAAATAATAGAAGCTTTTTTTTGTACGATTTTGGTTGGCTTTTTTAGTAGGGCAATCTTTGAAAAATTCTCTTAAATTGATTATGTAATCACTATTAGGTGTGCGAAGCACTTCTGAAATGGAATTGTCAAAATAATTGACCAGGAAGTCGTAAAGTTGTTCCATAAACTAATTCAGCTGATGTACAATTTAAGTCTTGTTTTACGGTGTTTCGTAAGCTAAGGAACACAACAGGTAAAATGGTAACCCAATATTTAGCATCCTTATAAGTAGTCAGAACTACCTTTAACTGACGATGAAACCCTTCTATTAATCCATTTGACGAAGGATGATAAGCTGTTGTTCTAATAGATTTGATACCAAATAACTCCACAAATTGTCGATATAAAGTAGACAAAAATTGTGCACCTCTGCCAGAAGTCACAGTTATAGGAATTCCAAAACGAGAAATCCAACCAGAAGTGAACGCTTTAACAATAGAAACTGCAGAAGTATATTTTAATGGGAAAATTTGACTAAATCAATATCAAGATTTGTAAAACGACCACTTGGAGTTGGAAATGTTGGTATGTCTGAATACTTTGAAAGAATGACATGATCAACAATTGTTTACATAAGTTTTAATGTCCGTAATCATTTTAGGCCAAACAAAAGACTAAACTAAAAGTTCTCGTCCAAAAGTGCTATTTCAGTATTAGTAAACTTTTTCGAGAAAAATGCTATGGGTTGAAATATTTTATCAACCTCTTGTTGTAGACAGGCTTCTATAGGCACATCAGAAGCGTGAACGAACAAGCTGATATTTGCATTAGCTATTAGGATGAGTTAATAAAGTAATCTTAGCGAGTTCTGATTGCTGTGTTGGATATAGAATTTTTATCAATAGGAATTTGGTGATAAGCTTTTTTTAAATCCAATTTAGAAAAAAAATTAGCACCAGCTACTTTGGAATTAAAATCATGTAAATGTGGGTTTTCGGATAACGATCCGGTTGTGTTATAAAGTTTAAAGCCCGATATTCTCCACAAGGTCTCCAAGTAGATTCTTTCTTAGAGACCATGTGAAGAGGAGGTGACCAATTACTATTTGAACGGCGAATAACACCCTGTAAAAGTAAATCATCAAATTCAGCTTTGGCTGCTGATAAACGATCAGGAACAAGTCTTCTACACTTAGAAAAGGCTTGAGTGCCATTAGTCTGAATGTGATGTGTAAAAGGCTTATGTTGATCCAAATAAATTGTAAAGGAACGCTCACCTAAAACTTTGAGAGATGTACCATTGATAGCGCGTAGATATAGTAGTGCACGATGTAGATTGAAAGGTATTAACCAAACACTTCCAATGATACTCCTATCAGCACTGGTGTCGATCAAAAACTTCAAATTCGACTTCAAATTGGTAACATGGAAAGTGTGACTTTTTGAAAACTGAATGTCAGCGAAAGATGTCACAGTTTTTCACCGACATGTATACGGTGAAATGCATCGCTGAGGCTTGTCACCATACTTCTTATGATACCAGCAAATACCATGTCGTAACCGCGTTTGTGAGGAAGATCTGGAATTTCTAGAATTTCGATGTAATAAATTCGTTTCAATATTTGTAGAAGAAGAACTTGAACGTGACAAGACTTGTGTAGAACTATTCCTTGAAATAGGATAAACATTCCTCGAACGTGGCGATGTCAATTTAAGGAGTAAAGTTTTAATGTCATCTAATGTAGTACTTGACGTTGATGTGATACCAGAAACAAAATATTACAAGATGTGTTAGAAACGGTTATAATATTATCTGCGAGTTTTTCTAAACCTTTTAAAGGTGTGCCAGGAGATGCAGCCAAAATACGTTGAATATGTACAGAAAGCCGTTGAAGAAAGAGTTCTTTTAAAATAGTTTCGTCCATAATCTGGCAATCAAGTAAATTCTTCATAGTTCCTAATAATTCGGTAGGTTGACGATCACCAAGTTCTTCTGCTGACAAGAGCTGATGAAGTTTCGCTTTTTCATTTAAAGATATGCGGGAAATCAATGTCTCTTTAAGGACGTCATAGGAATTGTTGACAGGAGGATTCATAATAACGTCGTTAACTAAAATGGCCGCTTTAGGAGCTATTGCCGAAACCAGATGGTGATATTAGTTATTCTTTGGACGGTGAAAGTCGAATTAACTTGAGACAACCAACATCTGTGAACCCGTAGGCGGGTAATTTAACAGAAATAGCACCAATTTTTTTCTCAATATGCGGTTCTGTCATGATCAAGTAGGGGTCACCAATTTGTAGCAGTAAAAATATAAGCTGAAGTAATTCTGTTTATTCACAATAAAATAATTACAACTGACACTTTATAATTAAAAACAATAATAATTAAAATCCTTAGCAACACCATCAAGTCACTTGATTTATTGACCCTCAATATATTTGAAATATTAATGTGAAAAAATAATAAACTTAATGTTAGATCATTTTAAAACCAAGATAAACCAAATTGAAAACAGCCAAAAACCAAGACTCTTATTTCTACGTTTGGCAAAAGTTGGATACCACGAGTTTCTTTCCCAATGGGTAAAATTTGACATGATAGTTGTAAACTAGACGATATTGAAAACTTTTACTCAAAATTTTAAGACAAAATTGTCATTTGTTTTCGAGCCGGGATTTTTCAAAAATGGATCTTTTTTTCGGTTAAATGGCAAATATCACCAAAACGAGTGAAGACTGATGACCCATAAAATGTTTTACAAAGTATGTTTAATTTTTGATAAGGAAAAATATCATAATATACTGGGTGTTATAATTTTATTCTGCCATCTTAAAATGGCACCCGTTATATTATTAGTATTGTATATTCTGTCGAAAACCGCATGTAGATATCTATTTTCATTTTAGAGTAATATTACTTGTTCGTTACGCTGGGACAACCCACGTAACCGAGTGTTAAAAATTTGTCTTTTTATTTTTACTTTTTATTTATTTTCTCTTATGTAAAACATTAACTAGAAGTAATTTGAAGAGTTTTTAATTTTTAATCTGTATTTGAATTCACCCTAATTTTATTTTAAATTTTTTTCCAGGCGATCCGAAAAAAAATAAATAATAAATAAAAAGTAAAAATAAAAATAAATTTCAACACCGGTTAGAGTTGAGTTTTGGACATTTATTTATATAAACTTTTACTTGTAGTGTAAGCACGCGAAGTCTTGACCACCATTTTAGAAACATCATGTATAAATAATTTAAAACCAAACTGGAAATTTTGTTTAATTGTTCAATTCTCCTGGTATTTTATGAATGCTAGTAACAGTTTCTAAAAACTTTGCCTTATAAAGTTGTGCCTTGTTTTTTAAATATTTGGATCGTGTTGTGGATATTTACACCCCAATCACATCGTGTACTTGCAAAGCGCTTTAGAATGCTTTGGAAGTTGGCCGTATAAAATTTAATGAACAAGAAATTATCCACAACACGTTGTCGGTGAAATTAACTATATACAACTATCTGTGAGTATAAAATTAGGATGAAACCAAATATGACAAAAATATTTTTCCAAAAATTACGTTGGTATTTTAAATTAATATAATCTTTGTTTAAAGATGTTTAAATGTCGCAAATTTAATCAGTATTGTGAAATCGTTATATTTAATAATTATATTATTTTGCTGTTATATTTCTGATTTACATTATTAATATATTTCGAGAAATGTTGAGCGGAAATTTTAAATAAGGGTATTTTATGATATTTCTAAAATAAACGTTAAAACGAAGGAGATCCATTATTAGCAATCTACTCGGGACCAGCATGATAATATCCTAAGAATATTTGCTATTTCATTACCATCAGAATCAGTAATAATAAACGAGGTAGCGACAACCAGATGTTTCGTTTAATTGTTTATTATTTTAACGGGACGTATATTCGCGCGCTTTTATGTATCGCTCGCTGGTTGGAATTACGAAAATAAATATCTGAAATACTTACTGTTTTGTGCAAATGACGTTGCTGCAAATGCTATTATTGAGAAGACGATCCAAAGCTTCATCTTGAAGCTCACCTTAAGGTATTAACTATTCACTGAAAATAGGAAAGTATGCACTGCTGAAATATTAAAGTTAACAACCACTTGAAAAGCTGATTGAGTACTAAGTGACAAACTAGGATATTATTTTTTAACCAATATTAGGAGATTTGCTTCGATCTCGCTGATACAAAGGTCACCCTCAATACAGCCCACTTAGGCAAACTGATAAGAAAAGTTCAATGGGTCGAAGGTCGACACGTCATTCCGGGAGTGGTGTTTTAAACCTTAAGATAATTTAAAGATTTTAAAAAGGGATATTACTTTCAACTTCTTAATCTTTTGCAATAAGATTTGTTTCAATATCACTTAGAGCGAAAGGTGCTTTTCCAAGTTTATTTAATTTTCTATTCTTCTTTCATCGCCAAGCTCAAGGGTGTTTTTACTTTATAGCGCACGTTTAAATTGTAACAACGACTAAGAAGGGCTAACAATTGCATTGCGCTTTATAAATAATTTAAGCGAAATTAAATTTGCAATGCAATTAGTATTGGTGTTTACTCGCACTACTTGTGATTCACGCGAAGAACCCACACGAAAAAAAGCCCTAAGTTGTTATTGCCGGGACGAGCACGACAAGGGGCCATGAGGTCGTTATGGCCCGGACGTAGGGTTAATTGTACACATAAAGCGGTTCATTACCAATGCGGAGCCGCATCCATATCTACTTTGATCCAATCCACTGTCGGATTTTAAATTAGACCTCATATTCATCCAGAAAAGATTTTTTGACATTAATTGTAATAATAGACTTTTTCCCTCAAATTACTTTTAATTCTTCATCAAAAGTTCTCATCAATATTTAAATTTAAAATAATCTCAAGTGCAGATATGTGAATTAATATTTAATATTAAAATAAAAAACTTTAATTAAAAATTTAATGAGCCAGAACGTTTTCGTCAACCAATGTTGACATTATCAATGGCATTAAATGACAGAAAAATACAAACATGGTTGCTTAGGAAATAATTTTTGAAAACTTAATTTGGAAAAAGAAATATAATAAATACATCCGAAAATATAAATATTATATTATGCGTCTACAGGCCGACTTAAATACTGCTAAGCATTCGCTCAAGGATCCAAGGAAACCTGTAGAAAAACTTGGACCTAGCAGTCTGGTTCAAAAAGAATATCTAAAAAGCACGATTGGTAAATTTCAATTTGTTCGTTCATTAAAGGTACATTTTCTTTTTGACATTTAAGAATTTCTTATTGTTCCAGAAAATTGAGTTTTAATCTATTATTAGAAATGTGTAAAACATTAAGATTTTGAGAAATATCATCATTAAGTTTATGTTTTACTTCAAAAATATGTTTGGCAAAATTTGATTTGTTTAAGTAAGGTTTTTTTAAATGTTCACCGTATCTAATTTTGATATTACGGATTGTTTGACATATACATCAATTAAATTAGAATTAAAACCGTTTAAAACTGCAATGTTTTTGATAGTTTCAATTTCTTCTTTGAAATTACTTTCGGTCATAGGAATGTAAATTGCTCTATGAATTAAACTATAATATGTCGAAAATTTGTGAGAAATAGGGTTATATGAATTATTTTGTATACTTAAATTTGAATCAGTATCTTTTCTAAATATTTTAAAATCAAATTTCTGTTTAATAATATTTTCGGAAATTGTTAAATAAAAAAAATTAATTTGGTCATTTTCTTCTTTTTCTAAAGTAAAGTCAATATTTTTATGAACCTTGTTAATAAAATTAAACAAAATTTAATTTAATTATTCATCAAAATGAATATAAACAAAAAGTTCAGTTTTATGGATAGTGAAAATATTACAATTTTAAATAAAGATCTCACCACAAAATTTCAAAACCAAGTTAAAAATGCTATTAAAGATAGCTCGAGTTTATTTTCTGATAATGTTAAAAAAAATTTAATAGTTAAAAATCCCAATCCCCTAAAATTGTACGGTACAATTAAATTACATAAAGATAATTTTCCAATTATATCATACATTGATACTCCAAATAAATTATAATCATCAAATTTAAACAAAATTTTACGTGATTATAATTATAACTCAAAATATTCTATTAAAAATTCTGTTGATCTAGTTCAAAAAATAGAAAATATACCGTGTATGAAAAATTATATTTTAGCATCATTTGATGTAAAAAGTATGTTTTCTAAAATACAACCAAAAGAAACTTTATTGTTGGTTAGAGAGTTTTTAGATCAAAATAATCTAAATGTTCAAATTAAAGATGATTTTGGCCAATATTTTTATGAATAATGTTGAAAAAAATATTTTTCAAAATAAAGTATTATATTAAGACGATAGTCGGCGAAATTTTGTGAGCGTAAAATGTGACTCTACGGAATACCATTTTTTAGACAAACCAGTAAATGAAATTCTGTTTTTTTTGTAGTAGTAGTTCATTAATACTTGGCATAACATGTCTATTATTTTGTTTTTGTATTTTTTATTGAATTTTTAGATTTATAGACAATCAAATCTGACCTAAAAATGAGCAAGTTTTGCTTGCTGTTTTAAACCTTATACTCGATATAATCGGAAAAACAGAATAACACTTTTGTGAAGTTGTCTATTTAGATAAGAGAAAATTTTACAAATCTCAATTTGAAGGTCCCTTGTTAAAGAAAAATGGTATTTTCTAGGACCAGGTTTTTTTAAAAGTGCCAATTTTACTGCTGCCGTATGAGTATTTGGTGTGACTTACAAAAACAAAACCAGAAGAAATTGGTAGCCACAAGACTCTTCTGTGTACCAAAAAAAGAAATTTTAAAAAAGCTTCAATAGAAAAAAAATTATGAGCAAAACCCCAAATATCAAGCGAATTTCAAAATCAAGCGCTCGCATTTGCCGACTATCGCCTTAAGGGTCATTTATGTTACTCGCGCCGCGCACCGATTTAAATACTAAATACTCAATTTAAATAAATAATAACAGCAATATCCACAGTTTTACATAATAATTGAAAACTATTGTACATATTATTTATGTTTATGAGTTTTTTTTGTTGCTGCGTTTAAATTGGGGAACTTTTGTTCAAAAACAATGTTTGGTACCTCACGAATAACTAATTAAAGAAATTTTTCTTTGGCATGTTTATGGTACCAATCGATTCATATTTTATGCCTTACCTATGTATCACGAGTTTAACTTGATACTTCGATTGGTTTTTGAGTAAATTAACTGCAAAGTAGGAGCACTTTAAGGACCTTAAAAAATACACTTACTGTTAATATTTTTAATTTCTTTTGTGATACATTGGTCATTATAAATATTTTTTAATGCTACCAAAATTTGGTACAAAAATATTAAGTAGTTTATGAGTTATTTATGAGGGAGTGGTTCCCTATTTAGCATACTTAAAAAATGACTCTTAATTTTTTGGTATCGTTATGTAGATGATATCTTAATATGTTTTGATGGTACTCATAACGAGCTAGATGTTTTGTTTAATTTTATTAACAAGGTTCATAAAAATATTGACCAAATTAATTTTCTTGATTTAATAATTTCCAAAAATATTATTAAACAGAAATTTGATTTTAAAATATTTAGAAAAGATACTAATTCAAATTTAAATATACAAAATAATTCATGTAACCCTATTTCTTACAAATTTTCGACATATTATAGTTTGATTCATAGAGCAATTTACATTCCTATTACCGAAATTAATTTCAAAAAAGAAACTATCAAAAACATTGCAGTTTTAAACGTTTTAATTCTAATTTAATTGATCAAATTTTAAAAAAGAAGCAATACAAAATTATTCTAAATAATATTTTTCCTAAAGAAAGTAAAAAGGAATGTATTTATATATTATTTACTTATTTTGGTAAAGTCTCTGAAAATATTTCAAAAATCATTAAAGCCAATAATAAAGATATTAAAATTTCTTTTAGACCGTATAAATCAATTAGATCAATATTTTTTAATATTAAACCAAAAACAAATATTTTTGATAACTCGGGCATTTAAAAATTAAACTGCAATTCTTGTAATGCGGTTTATATAGGTCAAATAATTCGTAATTTCAAAATTAGATACGGTGAACATTTAAATGCTTTAAAAAAAGCTTACTTAAGAGGCATTTCCTAAACGGAGAATATAGTGGTTTAGTTCTGCAGTCATAAAAGCTGGTATGAACAACATTTTTGTATAATTTTTTTTGTAGTTGATTTAGAAGTCATTTTTTAACTTTGGATCCCTATAATTAATTTTGTGCTAGGTTGCAGAAAGTAACTCTCTGGCAAGATGTAGCCTAATCAATTTAGATTATAAATATGAAAAAAAATTGAAAATCTAACGGGGGAAACTTGAGTTATGACTGAAGAACTAATGCTCGATTTCATGATTTTTTACAATTTTTCCTCCCAAACTCGCGCACGCTTTAGGGATTCGCATTAATTATCAGTTATTTGGTCATAATTTGCAAAGAAGTTCCAGAAAAGTGGGATGGATTTTCTATTCCTTGTTATTATCTCCAACGGAAAATTTATCGCGGGTCTCTGGGAAGATGCTCTTAAACAAATCAAATTTTGCCAAACATATTTTTGAACAAAAACATAAACTTAATGATGATATTTCTCAAAATCTTAATGTTTTACACATTTCTAATAATAGATTTAAACTCAATTTTCTGGAACAATTAGAAATTCTTAAATGTCAAAAAGAAAATGTACCTTTAATGAACAAACAAATTGATATACAAATATTCCTAGCTTTTGAAGAAAATAGTTTAGTAAACGCTGTTAATCAAATTAATATAGATCTTGAAAACCTAAAGAATTTTGCTGACACACACCAACTTATTATTAATCCAACTAAAACGGAGCTTATTATTTTTGGTCCAAAGAATAAACGTACCAGAGTGCTAAACTCAGAGAACTTAAAAATTGTTTTAGATGGAGTTACTCTTCAAAGTAAGGAAGAAGTAAAAAATTTAGGTGTAATAATTGATAGCAAGCTTAAGTTTACATCACATATTACTAAATGTCTTCAAAAATCATTCATGGCCTTAAAAGCAATATACTCCAGCAGGGTATATCTAACAAAAAAAGTAAAAATTACCCTTTGCGAATCCTTGCATAAATTACTGTGATACTATTTTTCATAACTTTTTAGATCAATATAACTCTTACCGTATTCAAAAAATTCAAAATGCGTGTCTTAGATTGATTTTCGGCATTAGAAAATTTGATCATATATCTCATAAGCTGGTAGAGTTGTGTTGGCTAAATATGAGAAATAGAAGAACACTTCATTCTGCAACATTTTATCACAAAATAATTATCCAGAAAAGCCCCCGTACTTATTCAATAAACTAACCTTTCGTACAGATGTGCACAACTTAAATGTAAGATTTAAGGGATTGTTGACAGCTCCTCAATACAAAACTAGCTTAGCTCAATGCAGATTTTCTGTATCTATCACGGCATTATATAATATGATTCCGAACAACTTTAAAAAACTGTCCCTTAAGTCTTTCAGAAAAGAACTTAAATCGTGGTTGCTACAAAGACAAAATTTGTCCTAAAGTGTGATGAAAAGTATGTTTAGCTGCGAACTCTCTTAATGACTCGAATCATTCTTTTGTTTTTTTTGTGTGGAAAGATTCTATTGTATATTATTTCTAAGCTCTGATGTGGTATACTTACTTACTTCTTTTTTCATTTTTAATTGCCGACTGGGTTAAGTGGAAGAACAGACAACAGTCTGAACTTCGCCCAGGGATTTCGAATTACAAATAATATTTGCTCTTTTTTAATTCATGCTCTATAATGTATAAATTTGTAAACTATTTACTTGTAATTATGAAATAAAGACGATTTATTATTATTATTATTATTATTATTATTATTATATTTACCAATCGTGCTTTTTAGATATTCTTTTTGAACCAGACTGCTAGGTCCAAGTTTTTCTACAGGTTTCCTTTGATCCTTGAGCGAATGCTTAGCGGCATGTAAGTCGGCCTGTAGACGCATAATATAATATTTATATTTTCGGATTTATTTATTATATTTCTTTTTCCAAATTAAATTTTCAAAAATTATTTCCTAAGCAACCATGTTTGTATTTTTCTGTCATTTAATGCAATTGATAATGTCAACATTGGTTGACGAAAACGTTCTGGCTCATTAAATATCTTTTTCGTTGATCGTTTATTAAGGAGTATTTTTAATGTATACAAAATCATTCACTAATGACCCCTATTAATGCATGATATATGTTTAATGAATGATTTTGGAGGTGCCCTTTATAACGAAATTTTCTACAAAGTATACAACAATTGTGAATATAAAGTTAATTTAATTTGTTTTAACCTAGTTAAAATTATAAATTAAATAAATACATGTAATTTTAAATACACCTCAAATGGTTGGTACGCCAATACATTTTATTTTTATTTTATAAAAGTGAGGTTATGTACACATCAAGTCATTATTAATTGACTATAGAACTTTCTGATAATAGACAACCCTGTTCGTTTAATTCGACTTCGGCTATGACCGATCGGGTTCCTTTTTTTTATGGTGACATTTCGAAAAAGTCTTGCAAAAATGATAGTTTTTTTCTAGTTAGTCAAATGCACAATCAACGAAAAAATATTGTAAACAACTTGTAAACAACTTGTAGGTTAAAAAGCGATTAATAATCTCGTAAATTAACGCACTCGCGTTCCGCTCGTGCTTTAAAATTTCTCGATTATTAATCGCCCCTTTTAATTAAATAATTTTTAGATGGATCTATCACATATTAATTGCAGATATATGATTTAATAATGAGACATAAAAAGTTTTAGTAATATGGATAATATTAAATAGTTTTAGACAGGTAAGATTAATAAAATAATAAAATAAATCTTATTTCGACCAGTAATTTCCAGTGGCCTGTTGCAATCAAGCGTGGTGTGATGTTCACTTACAGTTTATCAAGCATGTATATTATTGTTGCGTAGCAACGTACAGATTGTATATTTGATGACTAAGCAGATGACTGTCAGTAAATTATTGTTTAATTAATAATTATTTGTTTGAGCAACATTTGCAATAAATAAATTCTACCAACAAAAGAGTTTATAAAGGTCACTTCAATTTGATTTAAATTGTGAGCGGTTTCCCGTTTGTAAATTTTATCGCAATCCCTATAGAGTTGTATGTTCATTAAAGAAATAAATTAAAAATCTCTTAAGAAGATAGTCGGTGAAATGTATGAAAAGCGTACTTTTCGCTAGTAAAAATTGTTTTTTTGGGCATTTGTAATCAAAAATTTAACAAAAACGAAGCCTAGTGCCAATCAAATTGAATTTAGTTTTCATATAGAATTTTTATTTTTCATGTAGAGTACTTTTTGAACAGTGATAAAAAAATGCGTTTTTATCATTGTTCAAAAAGTACGCCCCTATCACACTCTACGTGGAAAACAAAAATTTTATATGAAAACTAAATTCAATTTTAATGGCACTAGGCATCGTTTTTGTTAAATTTTTGATTACAAATGCCCAAAAAACAATTTTTACAACATGAATACCGAAATTCTTACCAAACTGTCGAAAAAAAATAATCGCATGGATCGCAAGAACAATTATTTTTTTTTTAGTTTTTCGATTTCCCATAATCCTAATTAAGAGGATGTTTTTGTCTTCTGAAATATGATCACTATAAATCATGAAGATTTTGAATGCCGCTTGTTTTCCTTAACTTACCAAAAAAGAACGATGCATTTTCGTACCACGAAGTTTGACCATTCACGGACCTATCACCGTGTATGTACATACAGGGTGAGTTTAAAGTAAGGAATAAAAATCGTAACTACGTTATCTTTTGGAATTTTTAAAATCCGTAAAAGACGTGCCGCATTGTTTTTGAAAACCTTTATTTTGAACTCAACAATATTTTTTACTCAGTTGACATGACGTCACTATGACGTCATAATTTTTTTTAAATGGATTGATATGGTTTTTATACCATAAAATAATACCTTATTAATACTGTTTTACAACGGTACCAAAAAGATTATACCTGCGCCATCTTCCGGTTTTTATAAAAATTATTAAATTTCCTCTTTAAGATTAGTTTAAAGTAAGGCATAAAAATCATAACTACGTTATCTTTCGGAATTTTTAAAAACCTTAAAAGACGTGTCGCATTGTTTTTGAAAACCTTTATTTTGAACCCAGCAATATTTTTTACTCAGTTGACATGACGTCACTATGACGTCATATTTTTTTTTAATGGATTGATATGGTTTTTATACCATAAAATAATACCTTACTAAACTTATATGCTGTAAAAAACTATTTTGATGTAGTATTTTGATTTTCGCGAATGGGTACTTGAATTTAATTAGTGGAAAAAACACGAACCTGTAAAAAATAGTTTTTAAAAGTTTTAAAAAGTTTTAAAAATTAACCTGTTTTAACTAGTATGGCTTTTAACCCCACTCGATCACTAAGGCATTCCGCTTGCGCCGATTTTTTTTATTGTGTACCTGAAAATACAAAAATCTTTGTGTAAAAAATCGTTTAAAATCCGTAATTTTAACGACAATTTCGATGGATCGTCTTGTGATTACGTCCCAAGCGACGTCCAGCGGTAAGGCTATCATTTTCGTTTCATGATTTATCATATTCGTCAACTGTAGGGGTGCAATACTTGTAAAAAATGACTCCCATGTTTATGTCAATATTTCCCGGTCTGTCGTAATGTTTTCGTCGTTGTTTTCAATAAAGTTTTGGCGAAGAGAACAATGACGGGCAGCACATATCGTTTGTGCGAGTTTTAATAATTTGCACTTGCAGTGGCAATACAAATGCCTTAATCTCCTTTATGGTTTGTGCGAAAGGCTCTTTGAAATGTAATTTGGACTTAGAGTTTATTGAATGTTTTAGTAAGTTGCTTTCTCGCGCAATTTGCACCTGAATTTTATGGACCTTATTAGCAGATCGTGCAAATATCCTATAAGATTACAAACATTTTACGATGTCGCACTAAACATAGCCAGTTGCGTGATGGTTTGGCAAGATGAAGCGCTTCTTCTGAAAAACGAAATACAGGGTCTGAAACCATGGTAAATGGTCAATAATTAATTCCACAGACCAAACAACTCCAATTTTCAACTTTTTGTTGATAACAAGGAATTTATTATACAGCCTTGGCACCCAATAAAACTCTACCAATTATAATAATTTTGAATGGAAAATCCAATTTCAAATTATTTTAACAAAAACCTATTTAAGAAAAAGAATTAATATTTTTAGTAGGGTTGAAGCTAAACTTCAAATCTTACATCCAACTATATTATGTAAAAAAGTTGTGACATGTTTTGTCTTTTCTCACGTGTGAGAAACTAAAAACGTAAAAAATCTTTAACAACCACCTAACAAACTGATATCGATTTCGGGCCGTTATTAAAATTTCATCAGGTATGCATGTGTATACTCACAATTAAAATCTTTTATACCTAAAAACAAGGAAAATTTTTACCAGATATCAAATATGAAGACCAACTTACCAGAAATTTGGGTGCAAGAAAAGTTAATTATAACATTGAAATTTAGAAAGGTACTATAAAATAAAATTTTGCATTTTTTAACAAATGTACAATTTTGTTTTATTTTCCTCCGTATAACTAGTCAACTCCTCGGTTTTTTAAGTACCCATGGGGTCTTATAATTTTCAATGTAAAAGAACTTAATTGTGAGTATACACAATACACATGCATACCTGGTGAAACATCATTAACGTCTTATTTAGATTCTTCATTAAGCTTGATGAAGGGACTACAAGGCCCGAAATCGATAGCTGTTTATTAATGATTTATTACGTTTGTAGTTTCTCACATGTGAGAAAAGACAAAACAAATGACAAGTTTTTTACATAATAAAGTTGGATGTAAGAAAATTTGAAGTTTTGCTTCAACCCTACTAATATTAATAGTCCAAAGCATCGTGTCAACCCCCCTTGTTAAATTAATATATTTGTTGGTCCTACAGTTTGATTTTAAAATAGCTTGTGTTTTTTGAAGCATACTATCTACTAGCATTTTGCAATATTTGGTACAAATTATTTCCCACTCTTTTAAAGTATATTTAGAGCAGCTTTTGAAGACTATAACCATATCCTTGTGTATGTTCGAAAGGTGCTCAATTGAATTAAGGTTGATGGACATGAACTTGTCGCTGTTTTTAGCGACCATAAGAAATGAACATTTCTTCGACACCATCAGAATGCTCTTATCACAATGCTGCCTCCCCCGTATTTCACTTTGGGTACCACACACTCAGGATGAAATTTTTCACTTTCACGTCGCCTCACGTTGGGGAACACGGGAAGGAACACCATTAGATGTAAAAAAATATTCATTCTGGGGTGCAAAATGGTAAACTGGTACATACAACAATAGTTTTATTTGTTCATCTAGAACTAAACAAATCCTGCTACAAAGTTAGACACTTCTGACCAATCCACGTTAGATTGTTGGTGTCGAAGAGCCCACTTTAGACAAGACTTTTTGTTACGCTCTTACAACTATGGTTTTATTCTCGAGGTACACCCCTTCAGGACTGTTTCTAGAAGTAGTTATTCGAGCGCTGATCGGCCTGCTTATGTCTGTCGACAAGCTCGGATTTTTAATAGATTCAAGTATCAATTATCGGTCTTCACATTTTGTTGGTATGCATTTTCGGCCTACTGCGTATTATTTGTGTGGAAGCATGTCTCTGAAAAAGGTTTAACTGCAGTTTGCACCGCACATGTGCATTTCACAGGTTTGGAAATCTCTGAGATTTTCCATGATCTTCTAAAAACTAAATTTTTAGACGAAGGTATTTGCTAAGGTTACTTTTTCGGAAGAAAAATAATTAAATAATAACGATTTATACATATACATATACAATAAGTAATAATAATAACAATAAGTAATCGCACATAAATTCTTCATTGCCTTGTGCGCAGATACAAATGACTGACTAAAGTGTTGAAAAATCAAAAATTTTCATCATTTTAAAACCAGATGATTTGGATCACTCTGATAGGTGTTTGTTTATTCTTTAAATAACTTTTTAAGGTATAAACTAAAATACACGGACTCATACTAGCTACTCGTGAAAATGATTTATTTAATTATTAAAGGGTGCCTAATAACATTGGCCAAGGCTGTAAGTATTTTCAAAGTGGAAACTTTCATGACCTCATACTTAATTTAGTGTGATACATTTCAAAATAATATGAAAAAAAATCGCTAAGATTTTTAAAAGGAAATAGCATGTGCTCATGAGATTTAGTCGATTAAATCAAAATTTAAGACACTTCTTCTACGCGACGCGACGAGTGAAAATACAAGAGGATTTTAAAGTTTAATGAGTATAACACAATATTCTCACTTTTGTAAATTGATATTTTCTACCAAGCACAAGGAGAAGTTTATTCGATTTATCAATCCCAACTGTGTCGATTTTGTTTATTTCGACTGTGCTACTAGTTTTGCCTTAATTTGGGCATCATCAGACACTAAAATTAGAATAAAATGTTAACGATTATTTACTGAACATAAAATAGGTCTTCCAATTATATTAAATTCGTATAAATCCATTTGAAACAATTGTTAAGACCTGTAATTAAAATTACAAGTACTAAAGTGCAGCAAGGCCCTAATAAGGCGAAACAAGTGGTACAATCTAAATAAACAAGAGACAAGAGTGATACAGCTGGGATTCGATTTATTTCTTCTTGTGATATTACTAATTCCTATTCGAAATCATCGTCAAACATTTACTTCTATATACAAAATGTTCCGTTTGTGGTTCATCAAATTTAGGGTTGAAAATTTAATGGACACAAAACTTTAAAACTAGAGGTCTGATTTTTTTAGTTTTGGAGTTGTAGCGTTTTGAGTTTTAGGAAACTAAAACCAATTCCTTTCAATTAGCAATAACATTAATACAAAACGTTGAAAATAATCGTAATAAAAAAATTAAAAAGATACATATTCGTGGATCACGACAACTGGTTTATTTACTGTATTTACACAAAATATCATAGACCAGTAAACCGTCGTAAAACGTTAGTTAGAAAGAAAAATTTGCGATCAGTCGAAAATCGCGATTACTCGATTTTCGCGGCTAGTCAATTAATTCGAAAGCTATTTAAAATTCAAACAGCCGAAAATGACTGTATTAATAATCGACTAGTCTACAGGATACAGGGTATTCAAAAATGGAGGAAAAGATCTCTAGTACCCCTTCGGGGATCTCCAGGAAAATAGTTATCCTCTTGGCCAATTAACCGAGATATGAAAGGTCAACGTTTAATATTCAACTTTTTTATATGATCTAAATTTATTTTATTAGTAAACTACGAAAAAGAACCCCAACCTTACATGGCAATTACTGATTTTTCAATATTCAAAAAAATAAGGAAGTACAATGTACAATTCCAAACTTTGACCCTACATATATCGTTCAATTGATCAAGAGGATTTTTAACTATATTTTAGGGATCCCCGAAGGGTCCCCAACAACCAACGTATGGAGAACGTATGGTATCACTTTACATAGAATTCAAATATAATTTTAACTGATAGCTGTCAAAGTGAAAATTATTTGCAGAATTGCCATTTGGGGATGCTGGTTGGGTCCAAAACCTTGTATAAAGTCCACATGGTCCGTTGACCACTCGTGATATTATACACATACACATATTATTACACAAATAATAACTCTTAAGTACGTTATTGGGTAACCTCTTGGCTTCCTCAGAAAAATAGTAAAAAAAATCTAAGAAATTAACTTCTCTTATCATGATTTTAAAGTTTTTTTTTTCAATTTTTAACGTTTATGAGTTTCAGTTTAATTTGTTTTAATTAGTTTTTGTTTCCTTTTTAACTTATTAATATTCAATTAGTTAGTTTAAGATTGATAAAAATGTGTACAGTAATCTGGAATACAAATGAGATAAGCTGAGTAGTAATGCAGAGAATCTGCAAGAGTGAAGAGTGAAAGGTATTCAACAAGATATTAGACTTACCGTGGACATAACTTTCAGCAATTTTTGTAGGTGTTTTTTAGTAAATACAACCATTTAATATCCCTTCTATGTTGCATGCTGCCACTTCGACAAGGACGTTTCATCAACGTTACCTTTTCATCGACAACCGTTTCATTAACCCTCTAGTTCCCAAAATCGCCTTGAGGCGGCCGATATAAAATCTTATGTAGAATTGTGTTTATTGAAATTTTGGCGCAATACCCGCGTCCTTGCCTGGTAGACGATTGTTTACAAAACAAATAAAACTGGGTCCTCAGACTACCAGGTACAGTTTCAGTTAAATTTTAATACAAATTTAGTATTAGTGACCTTAAAGTAGCCTACTGTAATTTTATTAGAAAGAAAAAAAATTGGGCATTAGAGGGTTAATTAATTTAGTTACCTATCTTATTTTTATCCATCGACAAACCTTTTGCTTCGACAAGGACGTTTTATTGACAATACTTCATCCACACTACTTTTTCATCGACACTCGACACAAACGTTTCATCGACATTACCTTTTCATCGACAACCGTTTCATCGACACTACTTTTTCATCGACAAGGACGTTTCATCGACATTACCTTTTCATCGGCAACCGTTTTTCGACAGTACCTTTTCATCGACAAATCTTTTCTTCGACAAACCTTTTCTTCGAAAAGGACGTTTCATCGATACGACTTTTTCAACAACGAGGAAGTTTCATCGACGTTAGCTTTTCATCGACAATAGTTCTAATTGGAAACCTGTACCAATATTTCCAAATTTACCTTTTAGTTTTTTGTTAGTATCTCAAGAATTATGGTCGATAATTCTTTTTTACTATTATCTCTAACCATCCTGTGAGTAGTTACTGGAGAGCTCTTCCTTATGAGAATTTTGATTTGTTGTATTTTAGGATTTCGTTGGTGTTAAAAAACAATGCTAAATTCTTCAGCAATACATTTTTACAATATTGTTTTTGAAAGTAGTATTCTTGAACAAGGGTGCAGTGTTTCAAATTAAAAATTTGAAATTTAATAATTTTAGGTTGCATTATAAAGAAATAAGAAAAAGAAATTAGAAAAATTCAAGGCTCTACGACTTTTTGTTCAAAAGATATGAATTTTTGTATAAAATATGGCATTCCTACAAATGAGTAAATGTGTATTGTTAAAAATTCATATTTCGCTTAATAACTAAAATTAAGAAACAATAATTCGTACAGATAAGTTTCTAAAAATTATCGTTATTATCTTATTTTTTCTTAAAATTTTCTCCTCCGTCCACTTTCAAAATTTCAACTCGATACGAAAAAAAAGACCTTCCACGTTTCTTACGGTCTTAGTATTATAGAAGAAGATAAAATATACAAAGTTGCTCCTATGCGAATCTGGTAGAAGGCAGTTTAAGAGAAAAAGGACTTCAAAAATATGCATACATCATACATGAAACGATTAAATCCTGTATACAACTTTTCACAGATTATTTATAGATTTATAATTTCAATGTATGTGTTCTATGTACTTCGGACACCGACAACTCGGCACATGACAACTCGGTACGAGACGACTTGGCACTGGATAAGTGGGCGCCGGATATCTCGGATTATTGGATAAGTCGGCACTGGACATCTCGTCAGCGGGACATCTAGGTATCAGGACATCTTGGTACCAGGAATCTTGGAATCGTCATATCTCCGCACCGGGACATCACGGCACTGGGAAATTATAACACAGATCGGCACATTTTATTCACTTCTCTTTTAATGATTTTTAATTAGACTTTAATCATAAATACCTAGTTTTTTCTTGATAAAACACTTAATTTTCCCTGTTAATTAAAGTTAGTATTCGCACATCCGCTTCTTCGTAGAATTTTTTTTTCTGAGAATTTAGATTTTCAGAAGCAATTTATTTGTTGTAACCAAATAAAAATTTAAATCAACTCAAGATTAAATGTTCAGATGAAAGGTCTTAAAATATTTATACCAAGAAATGATATAGGTAACTATGACTACAGTCACATGAAATCATAAAAAGGCGAGTGAATAAACAATGAGGCAAAACTATTTTTTTTGAGTATCGATCTATCCATTGCCAATAATGGTAAACGGTAAGTCAATGCTTACGGATCGCTGTGAGTTGTTTTTAAATTATAAGCGTGAAATAATTCACTAAAGCAAAATACCAAGAATAAATAAACTATGATTTTTACATTTTATTTAAAAAATCATTTGTTCCTTCATTACTAACACAAATTGATCCATTATTTTAGTTGTTCTCAGATGTGTTGGTACTCTTTATTACTAATTGTTTCTCATTACTTGTTGTAACACGGGTCATAAAATGCTACAGCGCAAAATTCCTTATAATAAAAAAGCAGCAGAATAAATATGAAAATCTTTAACGTTTATGTTATCATTCACAACAATTTAATTTCCCAAACAACATAAAAAGAAACAGCTTTTTTAATTAAGTTCCAAATAAAATAAATGCAGGCCATTGAGAGAATATATGGGAGTATGGAAATATCCATGAACTACTTTAATTATTTTTTTTCATCAAATTTGTTACTGTGAAGTAAACACCTTTCACGCAAATGGTGGTCGTATATTTCTGTTTATATTAAAGTTTTAATCGGGTACTTTTATATTTTTACAGTTTTTTTTTCGTGAATTCATAATTACGTTTAGTTTAGTTTGTATCTATAACAGACAAGTAGATATTAAAAAAGGTTATTTTAGCTTTTCTTCATAGAAGTATCTAGCTTGGAGAAGCACCAATAACACATAATAATCCCTATTTATAGTAGACTATAAAGTCATTAGTCACCTAAAGTATTCAGAAGCTCGGTGATAAAATTCATTTGCCGCTCAAATCTTTACCTTCGACCAATCACCGCTAATATAAGCATTATGCTCATTTATTATCATAATTTATGATTCAATTCATATTTTAATCTCGTTTTTTAGGTTTAAGAACTGTTGACTTTATTGTCGACTATAATGCAGAGATATGATTTTTTGGAAAGCGAGGCAGATGGTAATATCCTTACATCCAGTGGAGATTATTTCAGCATTTGAATCCTTGTACCTTATATTCCTTTTCTATTTTGCGAAATTATCACTAATAAGGGAGTTCTTAATTCTGGTTATTATTTGAGGAGCAGAGTTTCTAAAGACATTAAGTCCATTTTTTATTTTTTTTAGTTATACGTGTCAAGGGTCACTAATGACACATAAGTTAATAAGAAAATATGTTGATGTTTTTCTTATTTCCTGAACATTCTTCTAAATGAACATAATCCGTTTAGAAAGTCTGCTCCTCATTTTATTATCACCATTCAACATTCCTAAATCAGAAACGGCCAAATTTAAAAAACGGCAATAAGTAATTGCGAACATTTTCGCCATTTAAAATTTTTGTTACATCATCGCCCAACGCCCCGCCCCCGTGATGGAATAACAGGTTTTTAAAATGGAATTTTTTAATTTTAAATATTTATCATTAAGAAGATAGTCGGTGAAATTAGGTATAGGATTTTGCAATGTAAATTTCGATTTCTTAAAAGAATCAGAAAAGACGAACGGTTAGTTGAAATCGAATAATTTTTTTGTACTGCTTAAAGATTCTATGGTTCATCTCATGACTTTTTTAGTTTTTAAGTTTTTTTTTTAATTTTCACTTTTTGGTTGATTTGAAAACGTCCAAAAATACGCAACTTTTAGACTCAATTTACAACCTTATTATGAAACTATTTAAAAAAATTAAAAATGTCATGAGATAGTCTCATTAATTTACTTTCAAGATTAATTTACAAAATTCAATTTGATTAATTTTTAATTAAGTTCTGTTTCTGTTTCAAAACGACCGTGTAATCGTAGGTGCAAGTATTGGCATCTCTTTCGCACAGTTACGTTTCATACGCACATCGCAACGGAGAAATTGGAGTTACACATTTTGCTGACTATCATCTTAACCTCATAACCCATAATTTGAAATTCACAAATTAAAATAACGTCTAAACCTGAATACCCATACAACATATTATTTTATTTCCGCTCGTTCCGAAGATACAGCCAATCAAAAATTGCATGAAAATTAGATGACATAATGGTGGCCTTTTTTTTGGAAAATCCAACTGTCCTTGACTTCTTTATTTAATTCCTTATTACCAACTCAATTAAATTTGTAATTTTTGATTGACAAAATATCTTTGTATATGTTACCGGCCAAACCCGTTTCTGGACAATCTAGTTTGGCCTAAATACTTTAGGCTTAACTAGTTTGGCCTACGCCGAAAAGATTTTGTGTAATTCGACATACCACCATAGTACACCCTGTAAAAATAAATAAAAGATTTACGCCCGTTTTCACCAACGAATCTTAAAACTTAGGCATTGCTTATAGCGCTAGTTGCTAGGTATTTGTTATTATTTAATATAGCAATGCCTAAATTTTAAGTTCATTTTTAATTTTAATTTAACTCTAAAAATTATTTAGTAATAAAGGCCAAAGAAGACAAACTGAGAAGTACTGATTCTATTTTATAGTTTTAAAGAAGTGTTGTGTCACATCTAATGAATACTGTTTTTTTTTATATAATTAGATAGTCTATGTCTAAATAAATATTGCCATTTAATTTTTAACATTAATTTACTTGAATAATAATTCAAAATCAATTCAGCCCAGGCCAAACTAGTTAAGCCTAAACTATTTAGGCCAAACTATTTTGTCCTGGGCTAAACTAGTTTATCCTGACACGCTTAGGATGAACCGGTTTGGCCCAGGAAAAAATAGTTTGGCCTGAAATCGGGTTTGGCCGGTGACATCTACAGACACTTTTCGACGTGTCCAGTTATTTTATTTTTTAATCCAATCGTTCTTCTTGAATATATTTCATGTTACAAACCCACCTTGTAGAAGCAACGTGTGAAGTTTCGTTTGTATTAACACTTTCCCACATTTTTCTGTTAATCACCAAGAATTTTACTGATAATTTTTACATACTTGTTACCCGATATTAATAAATTTAGATGTAAATTTCTAATACAAACCAGAAACATAGAAAACTTACAATTTATAAAAAAACCGAAGCCTGTTTAAAATGCTGAAATTGAGAGGCGAGCGGTTTTCTAAATTTATTACAGTTTAGAAAATAATTTCATTGTGGCTTGTGGCTTATAATGTCTCCTATTAGAATTATAGGTATAGTAGATTTTACATAACTAAATTTATATAATTTTATGGTCTGAAAAAATAAAAAAATTTCTTTTACAAATAAATATTCTAAAGAGCCCTAAGACAAATTTAGATAAAAATGTTTGCTCAATATCCTTGACTATGACTATAATAATTATTAAAAAATCAGTTCTAGCAACAAAATATGTCCTAGCCAAATCTGTTGTATCTCGTATCTCGTGTAATTAATAATTAATGGATTTAAGGGATATGGTCGTCTTCAGACGATTAAGAACTTTGGATACCCAACCACAAATACCCCACGCTTGGATCCTATAATTTTAAATATAACCAGAAACGATATTTTTTGTCTTCTGGGCGTAATAGAGTGCAAATTAAGGAAACCATGACGTAGCTTTCAGGACAGTTAGGAATCATCTGATTAAAGGAGAATTGTTTTGAGGAAGACCTACCGAAAAGCCATTTCATTCAAAGAAAACTCACAAAGTTTGACTTGGTTTGCTGAAGATCATTTGACCCGGACTCTAAATACTGGAAAAATATAATTTTTAGTAACGAATCGAAGTTTAATTTGTTTTATATATATTTCTGTGATGGTATGTGGATGCTTCTCTGGATTTGGGATCCATCGCAAAGAATGAAAACTGGATAGATTTATTTATAGGGTATTTTTAAAATATTTGCTATATTGCATAAGTGAAACTCGATTAACTTAAAGACACATTTCATTCCGTGATGATAGCTATGTTTTATTTATTTACATTTAGGTACTGGTTTTTTAATAGAAAATTTAGTTTTAATGGTTTGCCTCGATAAAATACGAGTAAATTAATAAAGTGAATGTTAAATATTTTTCACTCCGAAAACTTCTTATAGTATTGTATATTTGAGATGAATATGAATTAATTATTTAAATGTAATAATTTTCTCGTGGCAAATTTTTGTTGAAAATATTTTAAGGCGAAAGCGTGTGAGCTTTAACGTTAAATGCAAATGCGTTTGAACATTGGAGCTTAATTGTAAGTAAATACTGTTGATTGGTGTTCCAATTTAACTCATATTCAAGGCTGTGCCAAACCCTAATTCTAACGCCTTAGAGGAATATAATAATTAATTTGGGGTAAATTTTATTTTCGTGGAGGAGGCTATTTCTAAATTAAATTAATCATATTTGATTAGGTCTTTACGGATTTTTAACTATATTTAATGGAATAATTTTTTTCATAAGAATACATTTGTTTTAATTTCTGCTGGTACCAACTTGAATTTCTATTGACATTAACTTGGTAATTTAGTTTCTAATTAAACTTTGCAAGATTTAATATGTGCTGGATGAAATTTATTTGTTTTATACAAAAATAATGCGCCGAGTTAATGTTTTGATAACATGTTTGGGTGTTTGGGTAAAATATGAAGATATAAGAAACAATTCCCTAATGATAAAATTACATAATAAAATTACTCTTTATTGTTTTTGCCAGGTGCAATTTAAACAAGGTAATTAAATCGCAAAATAAACTCAAGTGGTTCGAAATAGAGAACATCCACAACGTCGTAAAAGTACTGTTTTGTTCGGTTCATTTTTATGAAATTGCTATAATAAAACTGTATGTGACGCTCACAATTAAAGTAAAAAATAAAGTTAAAATTCGCCATTTGTTTAAATTTTACTTGTTTACGACAAACACTTCCTTATTTTGATAGCATTTATTTAATATACATGTTTTCATATAAGTTTTCTTTCTATGTTTATTATCTTTTTAAAAAATAACTTTTCTATTATCTACGTAAAATCTTTATTGTGGTTATTACAATTGCATTCAGAGAACTTCATGTCATTAACATTCACATTTAATTACCATATCTAACAGCTGGAGGTACAATTATTGATGAAGCAAACTGGCAATTAATCTAAATACTAAATATACTATAACTTTGCAAAATCTTTGATACATCTTAAAAAAATATGAATTAAATACATTATTTCAAATATCTATATTAATTATTTCAAATATCATTAAAATCAGTAGTTTTTCTACACATAATGACGCAGTAATTCACGGGTGATAGGGATTTATATTTAGTCCAGGCAGAAAAATATACCAAATCCCGTAAAGGAACTTAACGTTTTCATATGAGAATTTGGGCGGAAATAAAATTAAAATCTAACTTACCAAAACGAACTATAATATTTTAAATAGAAAATACCTTTAATCTTGTTTAGAAGATGCTGTTAAATAATTAAACTGTATGGCAAAAATGTATTATTAATCTGGCAACTGCGGCTATTCAAATTTTGACAAGTGTGACAATTATTGTCAAATTATATATAAGCTAGTTTACCTGTAATTACGATTTGCAATTTTAAATATTCTTCTTATTAGTTGTTTTTGCTATGATTTATATATTAGGTATCGATTTAAATCGTGGGTAAAAAATATTTCAATATATTTATTTATTTTTGAAAAAAGGGCCGTACAATGGTTTTTCTAGAAATAAATCTGTAAATTAATAAAATCATACAATCGCGTAAGAAGAGTACGGACAAAATACTATCCATCAGCAGTGGAATAGTTGGAGGCCCTAAAATCAATTGTCACATGGCGCAAGAATTGGGAATTGAAGGGGTCAAACAAATCACTAGCAACTCTAGAAACAGTAATTTTCAAATGAAAATCTAAAGTGCTAACCTTGGAATCAATCAGCAGATCGGTTAGAGAGCAAAACAAGCGTGTTCACATAGACCCACTCACCACTTTCCAAAAAATTTGTATCACAAAACACTCTGACAAGGAGTTGAAAAAACTTTGTGTAATAGCCAGCTAACTACCTGGTACCGCAGTAATTCCATCAGATAAATTGTGGTGCTTGATGAATATCCACATGTTTGAAAAAACTAATCAAAGTGCCTCGAGAAAAGCTATTATCCAATTACACCAATAAACTTTCTGTGCTCAGCATATTTGAAAACTAGGCCATTGAAACCAAGAGAGAATCAGAAGATGCAGACAGCAGCAATGTGTGAACCATTCACAAAAACATACGTCCTTTGGTTCTTCTCAATGGCTTGGGATCGAGCATTGACAATGTTTGTTGTGCAAAAGGGGACTCACATTACATACAGTTTTCCACCACTTGATTTAATCGAAGAGAACTGGAATTCATCCCTGGTTTCGAACTTTTATTACACGTATTCAGTGGGTACGACACCACCTCGGAGCTTTTCTCGCAAGTTAAAAATAAATTGTGTAGTGTTCTCCAAAAGAACGACCATTTGGTAGACAGTTCGGTTTACCTGCAGCAGTCAGTCACGACGACATTGCTACAGCCGTATCCCATAGCTCTTCACGGAGGGGATGATTACTACGACTTGTACACATCCTACGGTGTACCCTAATCGTGAAGGCAGCAACTAATGCAAATGTCAACTTGCTTCGTTTACCCATAACTGAAGACGATACCTACCGCACCGACCAGCAGGTCTGCAAAAGTGGATGGGGGAGGAGAAAGAGGCGATTGGGGTTTGGGGAGAAGTCGGTAGGGGTTAACCATAATCACAATGATAAGCGATCCATCTCTGCAAGACCTCCTCAAATTTCTGTCAGGCAAATTCAAGAAAGGGTGCACTGGGACCTGCACATACAAAAAAACCGGGCTAAGGTGCTCTGTTTTGTGGGCAGAGATGGAACTTTCAAATTAGCATAGAAATGAAATTGAGCGCCAATCTGTATTGAATATACATGTAAGTAGATTAGACTAGATTATATACGAGGGCGATTGGCTGCAAATGAGCCTTACCGAACTGCGACCATTTTGATATTTTGTTCAACCCTTACTCTAGTGGAGTCCTGGGATATCTAAATGCTTAATAAAGCTGATTAGAGTCTTAGGAGGCATAGCCTTGATTTCGTCTGAAATTAGAGTTGTCCAGCCAAAGTGATCAAATCTAATGCGAGCTAATGCGTCGCATTCGCAAATGATGTGCTCCGAAGTTTCATCTTCTAGGCCACAGAATCTGCAAGTTTTAATTTCTGACTTGCCCATTTTGTTGAGATGATACCTCAATGGGCAGTGTCCAGTTAAAAGGCCTGTGATGAGCCTCAGTTCGTTCCTACTTAGGTCGAGAAGCTTTGTGGCTTTCTTGGGCAAGTACTCAATGAATTTCTTCGCCTGTCTTGAACCCGGAGTATGACTCCAGTGGGACATTATACTATCCCTTTCCCACCGTGTGATCTCCTCCCTTAGATGTGTCTTGTGCAGCCCACAGAACGATTCTGGACCACTCGGTGTAAGGATTGAGGCCGATCTTGCTAACTCATCAGCAATTTCGTTGCCTTCTATTCCCTGGTGCCCTGGGACCCACATTAGGACAAGTTTCTTTTTGCCAGTTTCTTCAGGGGTTGTCGACATTCCCAGGCCAGTTTGGACACAAGGGTGTGAGCCTTTAAAGTACGAATCGTTGCCTGACTGTCGGTCAAAATGTATATTTGTGCTCCTTTGAGTCTCGGTCGTAAGCACTCCTGGGCACATAATTCCACAGCCAGAGTTTCTGCCTGCGTAATGGTTGGGAAAGTTCCCAAGGCCATGGAAACCCTATTACCGGGTTCATATATGTCTATACCTATTCCTCTATTGGGCATATAAGTATAAATAATATACATATAATATAAAATAAAATAAAAAAAAAAACACTATAAAAGATGATGGAACGGACGACGAATATGATGATGCACCACAAACCGATGGAGCACGGCGACTTACAACCAGAACCCTCCAAGAAATTACTTTTTTTGTAGAGCTCACACTTTAAGAGATATAAGGCAAAAACTGAAAAGAGACCGAAAATTTCGTGCTTTTACACGCATTATTCAGGTAGCACAGGACTGATCCTAACAACATATCAAAATATTGGAAATATAGCTTTTGAGATATTAATTTTTGAACTATTTTGAGGAGCGTTTTTGGAAATACTGATTTGATCCTACATATGGGATACCAAAATAACTATGAACAAAAAATAAGGTTTTGCATAGAAAAAAACAAAGATGATGTTATTTCAGGCAAAACTGGAAGTGATGTTAAAAAATATTGCACTAAATGTGTTTTTTGACCCACACAACATGTTTCAAATTTATATTTTCACAAATATAGAAACTACAGAAGTAACCCATGTTTCGTTTAACCTGGTATATACTTTTCAAGGATTATTCAAATATGAATTGAATTCATATCATAAGACTTTGTGTACAAAGTTGTCAAGCACATTTTTTAATTAAATTGGTCAGTGTTCAGTGCAAGTTTCGTAAGTAATAAAACCTTTATTGCTTTTGGTGTGTAAATTACGTCTAACCATTCTATTAATTAATTTAAGGTACCTAAACTTTTTGTACCGAACACCTTTTATTTTAAATTGATATCCAATTTAAACTCTAAACCATTCTTTAAAACGTTTATCTTTCATACTTTTGATGCGTGTATGAAAATTTCATCGCAAAAAATTGTTGAATGGTCATATAATAATTATTCTCTATAATCCAAATTTTCTGAAACAATTAATTATCCAATTTTGTTAAGAGCTGCATTTAAAGTAAAAATTAAATTTTAAATTTATTAGTTGTTACTAATATACACGGTGTTTACGGTTGACCCGTTAATATTTAAACCGGTGAAAGAGTCTTATAAACCAACGATTTCAAATAGCCTCAATGCTGTTCCAAAAAAGTCTGATATACTTATGCGTAGAAATGTCCAATGAACAAATCTCCCACAATTAAAACCAAAAAGTTTAATGAAAATTGATGCTGGAAACAATCTTCACATGTGGGTTCTCTTCGGCCCATGAATGTTTATTATAAAAATTAATTATTGCGTTTGTTGAAATTGCATCAGTAAAAAAATAACTTCCGTAATTCGAGGATTTGAATCAATACTTGACTAAATGATTGAAATTGAATTTGTGGTGGAAAAGCGTGAGATGGAAGTGTCTGAATGCGTTGAATGTGGTAGGGGTATAACTGTTGCTTTAAAATTATTCCCAGTCACATTACTTACATTCAAATTATTTGCAATTTTTCATTTAGAAGTTTCAAATAAGCCTGTTTCGTGCAAAAGTTTTTATATCACAATGGCAAGGGTTTGGAAATCTTTTACTATAAATATACGAATCGGAAAATAATTCCTTAGACCGGCCTTTAATTAGTTCTGGAGGTGCACTAAGCAACATTAATTACACAACCTGCAGAGTAATGGACACTGCGTTTCATGCTAATTGATCAGCATCACATACCACTTGCTACTGTCCATTCCGTAAGGATCGGACTGAATTGTCGATTGTGTACCTTCCACTTATAAAGCACAATACGAGCATTTTACTTAGCAGAAAAGAGGAGAGCCAGTGAAGGCTTGTGTAGACCGATACCAACACCTATATGGCTCTGTAAGGCATCTACTAACGCAAAACGATACTTTTAGACCTTAGACCAACAATTTAGATAGATGGCTCTGGTCGTTTTCATTTGATTGCGGTATGTGATTGCTAACGATCACGAAACGCAGCGTCCGTCACTCTGCTTGTATAATTGTTGCTTAGTGCACCTTCACCACAAATTATTTGTAGGCAGATCTAAGGAATCTAGAATAAGGATAATTTATTTGATTAATAAACTATAAAATCCAAGTCACAAAGATACCAAGAAATATAATTAGAAAAACAATTCAACATTTGATCACATTACAATAAACTAAAATTTAATTTTAAAGAATTCATCATTCTCATATGCTGATATACATGAATCCACTACTGTTTTGGGCCCCGCAAAAAACTTTAGTCTGTTTCAGGGAATCATTCCTCGAGACGATTTTCTGGATTCCAGGGAAAGACTGTGGCGTTTGATGTGTTGCCTAAACATACAGGCGCATCCCTTGTGACTACATAGTCCTTGAGTCAGTACAGTACCCGTCTCCATAGGGAAAGGACGCTTTTCGTGAACGTATGTATTTACGTTTCATTCATTGTTATTACATTTTGACATAAATAAAGTGCTACGTTAATTTGTATTAATGCCGCATATTTTGTGTTCAAATAATTAGCAAAAGATTACAATTTATTAAGAAAGCTATGATTTTTTTTTCAGAGCAATATCATGAAAATAAATCTGGCAAAAATATTATTTTATCTGAATTTTAATTTTAAAAATCCAGTAAGTTCGTTTTCCATTAAAATAGGTAAGTTTTTTAAATTGTTTCTATGAATAATTAAACCATGAATAATTTATAACGTTCAAGTGTTGTCATTCCTTTTTTGGTTAATAACTATAAATCTTGGGTGGATAGAATTTCTTTTAATTTTCCAATACTCTATTGTAGGTGATCAACAACGTAGCAAAGAGCTTGGGAGCCAATTTAGGGACATCCCGTATAATGTTTCCGGATTTGGAGGCTAAGCTCTTCGCTACATTGCTATTAATACCTTACTAAATAAAATATTAATTAAAACCTGCAAAACACACAATGATATCACATAACACCATAGAAAAACTTACCTTCAATTACACAAAATAGTGTTTTCGATCTTAAAAAAGCGGCCTTCTCATTAAAATCATTTTTTTCTAATATTTTATGAATATCATAACCAATAAAGAGCATGATTAATCCTATTTAATGATGTATATACATATACAAGTTGTAATGTTTTAATATCTTGTTGTAGGTGGTAAATTTTTTTTTGATTGTATCTTTTAAATGAGTAATAAAGTAAATGAGACTTTGTTACGTAAACGATAGTTTAGTTTATAGTAACGCATAAAATTAACATAAAAATAATATAATAACATAACGACCTTATTTTTTCAAATTTTCAAAAAACCGTAAAAGACGTTTCGCATTGTTTTTAAAAAACTTTACTAAGAAATCAACAAAAAAATTTCTCGGTTGACATGACGTTAGCGCTAGTATACACTTTTTGGTACCGTTGTAAAACACTCTTAATAAGGTATTGTTATATGATATAAAAATGGGAATAGGGGTCGAGTGATACATCACTTGAAAGGTCTTTTGATCCTGATAATGGCAGCCATAACTTTTTTGGCAACTTTGTGATTCCTAACCTACCTAAAAATTTAAAAAAGTACTTAGAGTGGTTTTTTTTTCTAATAACTGTATTATTTACGTACTTCTAAATCAGATTTGGATAAATTTTTAAGTTTTTACCATGAAACAAGTCCTTTGACTTAACACAAGCTAATTACTTATAATTATTGAAAAACAAATCAGTTACCATATTTTTTTATAATTTTTTTTTGTTATAAATTAATTGTCCTTTTCTCTTTTATCGATTCCTGTAAATGACTAACTTAAAGTAGGGCCAAAACAAATCTTATTTCTATTTTCAGGATAAATAGACCTTTAATATGATGAGTAACTCGACCCCCATTCCCATTTAAAATAATCAAAGGGGTGGTCCTGTGGGGTAGAGGGTTGCAAAGACAACTTTAATTTCATTGTAAATAGATGTCCCCCTAAAAATAAAAATTGACCTCTCACGGCATTTTTACATTTTTTATTTTTTCGAGTGTTATTTGGGGTGGCTCCTTTTAAAATGAACACCCTGTATAAAAATTTCAATAAAGTTTTTTAATAAAGATGTTAAATCAATATTCTACATGATCAATAATTTAAAAAAATTAATATAAATAATGTGATTGAGTGGTATTATTTTGTTATTGACATTTAAAATTATATATCCTTTTTAATCAAATCAATACAGGATTTTATAAATATTGAGAAAAAATTTAAATTTAGGTAATAAGTAGACATCGTGAGAAATTTATATTGAAAATGAAATGTTTTAGAATTCTACATGGCCATTATTTTATATCTTCCTTATTTTTTCAAAAAATTTTACGTGGTTGGCAACAACCTGATTTGATTGTTTATATTTTATCTTTAAAAACTAAGCATTATGCGAATATATTACCATAATTTATTATTCAATTTATACTTTGACCTGAGAACCGCCACGGGCTGAACTGCTTGTTCTTTTCCGTTTTCTTCATTAATCCTTTAGGTGGCTGTTGACTTTATAATCGACTATATGAGCTATATTCGCCCACTTATTTTAGGGAAGCCCGGAAAAATATTATCCAAATAACAATATAAATTTACCTGTTTTAACATTAATATATATTTTAGTTATACTTTTATGCCAAATATCTAACAACAGCTATTTGTGAAATGCTTTTGTGTCAAAGCCTCAAATTTATATAAATATATATTACTTTCATAAATGTTTTTTTTTATAACTTACTTCCTCATTTTACTTCCCCATTTTCCAAATAATTTAAAAAAAAAATGTTTTTTATGTACTTTTGAGCCTGGGGTCCTCAGTACCCCAGTGTGGGTTTTATGAAACAGAATTATATTTGTGTGAGCGAAGGGTTAAAAAACTTTATTTTGAACTTAACAAAAAATTTTTTTCCGTTGCATGTCGTCACTATGACGTCATTAATCTTTTTTTAAATGAATTTATATGGTTTTCATACCATAAAACAATACCTTATTAAGAGTGTTTTACCACGATACCAAAAAGTTTATACTAATGCCATCTAGATGTCATTAAAAAAATTATTAAATTTCAGGATAGTTTTAAGTAACGCATAAAATTTATGACTACCTGAGTTTTTAGAATTTTAGTCGTTTCGCACTATTTTTAAAAAACTTTATTTTACACTCAACAAAAAAACAATTCTCGGCTGATGTGACGTCACTACGACGTCATCAATTTTTTTAAATAGAGTACCTTATTAAGATTGTTTTACAATGGTACCAAAAAGTTTATACTAACGCCATATGTATAGATGTAATTAAAAAAATATCAAATTTTATCATAAACGAGAGTTTAGTATAAAGTAAAGACGTTTCGCATTGTTTTTGAAGAACTTTACTAAGAAATCAACAAAAAAATTTCTCGGTTGGCATGACGTTAGCGCTAGTATAAACTTTTTGGTACCGTTGTAAAACACTCTTAATAAGGTATTGTTATATGATATAAAAACCATATCATTCTATTTAAAAATAAATGATGACGTCATGTCAACCGAGAAATTTTTTTGTTGAGTTTAAAATAAAGTTTTTCAAAAACAATGAGACACATCTTTTACCATTTTTTAAAATTCCAAAAAATAAGGTAGTTATTAATTTTATGCGTTACTTAAAACTATCCTTTAAGAGGATAGCCGGTGTATTCGGTAGGGTCTTGTGTATTTGATCATAAAAAGTTTTCTTCGAAAGATTTTTTTAATTTTCATTTTGGGGTGCACTGTAGAATCTTCAGGCTATAATTTTTTGCAATTTTTGTCTTTATGAAGTAAAAATTGCGCGTGTTTTGCAATTTTCTTTAAAAACAAACCCCAGAAAAACTACAACTTTTTTCAAAGTTAATTTTGAAAAGAATACCCTAAGGCAGCGTTTCCCAAAGTGTGGGTCGTGACCCAGCACCGGGTCGCGGGAAAATTCTGCTGGGTCGCGGCAAAAATTGCAAAAAATGTTGTGTATGAAGTAAACAAACAAATAACTTGATTTTTATTAAAAAAATATAATATGTTTTGTAAATAAATTTTTTTTTCATAAGGTGGGTCGCGAAAAATTTTAAAACCTCGTATCGGGCCGCGGTCAAAAAAGTTTGGGAAACGCTGCCCTAAGGCATGTTTTGTATTAAATTTAAAACATAAATATGGCATTATAACGTCGTTATAGGCTTTTTAAATTTAGAAAAATTTTTGCACATTTAAAAATTACCCTAAATAAATATAAAACAAAAATTTACGAAAAAAAAGGGAATCTCGACATTCTCTTAAATGTCTGAAAAAATATATGTGAATACCGATTTTGCTTTTTTTGATTGGTATGGCTGTACTTTGTCTTTGAAATCCACAAAAATTTACATTGAAATCGCCTATACCCAAATTGCACCGGCTATGCTGTTAAGGTGAAATTTAATATTTTTTTAATGACATCTAAATTGCATCAGTATAAAGTTTTTGGTACCGTTATAAAGCACTCTTAATAAGGTATCGTTTTATGATATAAAAACCATATCAATCCGTTTAAAAAAATAGATGAGTCATAGTGACGTCATGAAAACCGAAAAAAAAAATTTCTGGAGTTCAAAATAAAGTTTTATAAAAACAATCCGACACTTTTTTTACCGTTTTTGAAAATTCTAAAAAATAAGGTAGTTATGATTTTTATGCGTTACTTTAAACTCACCCTGTATTATAAGGCTGTATTCTGGCGAGTTTCTTCGAGAGTCGCGGATAGAGGTGAGGACAGAGGTGCACTTTTTTATAAAGAAATCAATGTATTTAAAAGCATGCGCGAATAGTAGCGAGTTCTGAAAGTGGGGCGGCGAGAGTCGAGTTGATAAGCGCGATGTCGCAAAATTTAGCTGAAAATATAAAAATTGCATTGCATTGCAAATATCATTTATAAAATGGTCTAATTAATTTTCGAAAACAAAATTATACCATAATGTAGTTTAATTTATATTTTAATTTATTTTTAATTTAGCGTAAGGAACTATGTAAACATGTACAGTTGACTATGGACGCACCCTAAATGAAAGGACTCACTTGCTTATCAAACCGTCTCACATAAAAATTACTACTACTGTGATTGTATGTTTGATACTACCCGATACATCAACTTATGTCTTATGGGTAATAGGTAACATGAATTTATGTTTGTTTGTATAAGAGCCGTTAGCACCATTATTCCCTAATTTTTAAGTGACACTTAAAAGTCCAAAGGGGTAGTTTGTTCTTTGCATCTTTTTTTAAGGAATACCTAAGAAACACTTTAATTTAAGTCGAAGAATTCTGGGACTTAAAATTCTCCTTAACCTAAAAATCCTTCGAAATTTTAAAAATTGTGGTATTAAACTTTTACTTAAGAACTATTATGCATAAATTATTTTTCCAAAATTTTTAATTACTGCTAATTAAACTAGACAAAGTTCGTTTTAATGACTGGTTTCTCTACTCTGCACAAATTTTCTGTTTATGCAATTTAAGTTCAAATAAGTTTGGATTGTAATCTTATTGTATGTAGTTAATAGTTTTATTTTAGTACAAATTTATTGTTATATGTGCTTCTGAAGATGAGGTTGTCAGGGTCCTCGAAATGCATTAAGTAATAAAGTAAATTTTATTGCAACTATTTGGTATGGTTTATAAGACTCTTCAATTTTCTTAGAACACTTTTAAGAAGCAGTGGTGTAAACGGCCTCAAATATTAAAAATCTATTATCGTTATTAGTCATAAAGAAATCCTGTAGGTGGGTCTTACCTTTACATCATCGATAAGCTTGTAATCCCCAACTCACTAAAGTTGAATATAGAAGATTTTATATAAGGAAAAGATGATTATTTTCATGTTATTTATTATTTGTATTTATTTGAAGCAAACGTATTTAAAGCTCACAAAAGAGAAACATAATAGCAGAGAGGTTAATAATTATTGTAAAGTGTGGTGCATTTCTGATGTGTCATATTAAATTCTCTTTCAAATGTGTTTAACGAAGCGAACCTTTAAATTTGATATGATTGGGCGCTAGTTTATGTGTTAAGTTCAATTCAAATGACAGTATTTATGTTTATTATTGCTTGATTGAACAAATGCGTTCTGATTTTTAACCGATATTCGTTGCATTGGTTGATTACCCAGGTCGTATAGAATATTTTTATTCACGGCGGTTGGATGAAAGAAGGTTAAAAAGATTATTTCCAAAAAAATTGTGTTTATTTTCATGCAAGTGAGCTTGACAGAACCGTGGCAACATAAGTAAACAACGCAGTTTGAGACGTACAGGTTTATCCTTCTTTGTTTGTTGTTTATCTTTCAGAAATGTAAAAATTTATTTGTGCGTGTTATTTTACCGTCATGAAGCGTAGACTACGAGTGATAACAGGCGCAGTAAATTTTAATTTAGATAGACTACTATTTATAACAATACCAACGTTTTCATATAACTTACAGTACTTACAGAGCATCATTACCTTAACAAAAAATTTACGTTTTTACATCTAGATATTTTAACCAGGAGAGTATTAAAACAAAACGGGGTATTCAAATAAAAAATTATACTATTGAAATAAAAATTTCTTGTGCTAATGCTGAGTTACATTGGTAATGATTTCCTGACGCTCTGACCCTTCGGTAAGAGTAAAATGAACGTGTAAAATTGCCCGCAAGTGCGTGCATTGATTTAAAGTATTCTGCAACCTTCTGATTCTACATGCGCCAGTGGAGAACAAAAAATGCATTTGTAAACCGTTCAGTATTCAGCAAGTCAGTGAAAACTGGCGAAACTTTAAGGGTGTGCAATTTCCAAAAATGTATAACTGACGACTGACTTTCAAACTAATGCCCGCAAATTATTGCCGTATGGACTTCAACTGAGCAAATTTTATACTAAAATATGTAAATATTTATTGCTGAGGGAACACTTCATCCGAGCAAAGGATAAATGACATGTAAAACAGAAATCAGAAGAGGCTTTAGCCTTTGCGAACAAATCCATTAGGTCGATTTTCGTAAACACAAAATTTGCTCAGATAACCTATACCCTTTAAAGAATATTTAATTAGTATGCTCAAATAACGTACGGGTTTAAACATATTTTATGATTCTTGCTCAGTTGAAATCTTTCCTCATTGCCAATGTAAACCCGGCATAATATTTGCCGTTTATTCTTCATAGAACTTGCCCGCAAAACACCTAAAACCTCATTTACACTTGGCAAGTTGACTTCCGGTACTTGCCGTCAGTAAACTTGCCTTGTGTAAAAAAGCTAGGTTTACACTTGGCAAAGACAAAACAAGACTAAATCAAGCTACTTTTCAACTCAAAACCTTACTAAACAACAATAAGAACAACGAAACTCGGAATACTCACCATGAAAAACACAGAACTGTGAGCAAAAAGCGATAAGGAAAAAGCCCAAGTATCCACCATAAACCCTAACATCGGAAACGAAATCCTACAATACCTAGAGTCTCCATACCAACTGGAACTACCGCCATAAAAATTTAGAGCCAGTCAGGTAAATGAGGTTATCAAATCGAACTTAAATCAGAAAAAAATCCAAGATATCTTATTACAGGAAAAATACTCAAAAAATTGCCAAGAAAAGGAAAACTCCTTTGCTCCTAACAGCAAGTAAACTAATTCCAAGCCACCAATTTGGTTTTAGACCACAACATGCAACCACAGAGCAAGTTCACAGGATATGCAAAAAAATTAAGCAATGGAGGACAAAAAATACTGCTATGTAGCCTTCCTGGATATACCGCAGGCTTCGATAAAGTATGGCATACTTATCTCCTACACAAATTGAGAAAAGCCCATCCCTTAAGTTACTTCCTTACCTAAAATCTTACCTCAAAGATCGTTTTTTCCTTGTAAATCATCAAAACGAGCATACAATACTATTTCTAATAAACTCGTGTGTGCCTTAAGGGAGCGTCCTGAAACCTGTATTATACCTGATTTATACCGCAGGCAGGTCTGCATGAACAATCAAGACAACACATCAACATATGCAGACGATACTGAAATACTATCAACACACCAAGATCCAAAGATGGCATCTCAGAAATTGCAAACTAAGCTAGATAAAATACAAAGTTTGTTTAAAAATGGAACAAGTCAACCAAGCAAGGTACCTGCTCACCAGTTTCACTAAATATCCAACAAATCCAACAAAAGGAAGAGGTATGCTCCTGGATCATAAGCTTCTTGGAGACAAATCACATATCACAATTCGAAATATAGCACTAATGTATAAAACCATCTTGAAACCAATTTGGAGTTACGAGATCCAATTATGGGGAACGGGATCAGTCACCAACATCGAGATTCTGGAAAGGTTTCAATCAAAAGTCTCCGTATGATACAAACTCACCGAGGTGTATTCCAAATAACATCATCAAACACAACCTTCGAAAACCGACTGTTAAGAAAATAGTCGGCAAAATCTTTCTTCTTGCAAGTAAAAAGAATTTTTTTTAAAACTGCGTCCATATAATAAATTATGAAAAACAAAAATTCTTTATGAAAAATGTTAAATTTTTGATTAGAAATGCCCAAAAGTCAATTTTTACTAGCGAAAAGTACGCTTTTGAAACATTTTGCCGACTGAAGAAAGAGTTAAATCCGCTCAAAAGGAGAGACCACAACTACACCCTAAAAAACTAGCAACCACCCTGATGAGAAAATCAGTAAGACTTAAACTAAAATACCATATACCTAGTGACCTACCGTCAAGATTTTAAAGTAGTAACCCAAAGTTAAATTAATTTTATACAGGGTGAGTTTTTAGTGCGAAATCGGTAGATATATCTTTTATTTTGAGTGATAGGAAAAAAACTTAAATTACAAAATTGCATGGTTTACGAATGCGCATAACCAGAAATTGGAGCGCAAGCTATTCCACCTTTTTTTAAATGGAACACCCTCTATATTTTTTGATATTTGCATTAACACTAGGTTAAAAAATACAACGATATTTTTTTTTAATATTTGAGTGTGTCCATAATTTTTTACCGGCTACATTAAATGTACCAGCAACTTGTGATGCAAAGTACATCTTTACAAGTGTTGATTTAGTTGGCCCGGGTCGGTTCATGATAACAAAATTTTCAAAAATTCTGAAATACGGAAGCTATTCCAAAAAGTAGAATTACCATACTTCCTAGTGATTAACGTTATGGAATAGAGCCGTGGCTTATGATTCCATATCGCAACTCTGATAACAACATTAAAAGTAATTTTTATAACCTTTTAAAATAGTAAACGGCAGTGTTTTGCAGAAGTTTTTCGAATTAAATAATAATAACAATATGTTTTTAAAGCAAAAACCACCTATTTTCTGCTTATTTCAAAAATACCTGGTTTCTATTCTCTACCCTGCAGTACTTGAAAAATGAAATTAACAGTACGTGTCGTTCTTCTACAGGTTGTCCCCAAATTGTAGTTTATTACTTATGTTCTTTTTTTAACTCGTCGAAATAACATTTTTTTTTTAAATTTATGAAATTTGCGAAAATAATAAGATTGATGGATTCATTTAAAATTAAAAGCTTTCCGGTAGAAAATGTAATTAACTCATATTAATATTTAATAAGAATTTTACTCCTTTTAATTTTATACAGTGTGTCCCAGAATTCTCCAGATGGTACATTTAACTTTTTAAAGTCAATAGGAGCCATGATCTCCTTATTCCATTTAGAAGATTCTGTAAAAAAAGTGTATGGCAGAATACTGAAAAATTGCTTAAAGGAGAAGGCTGCTAACATTACTTGGCATATGCTCCTGGATGTCCAAATTCACAATTTCTAAGCATTTGATCCATTAGTATACAGAAGAACACCGACAGTTTGAAAACCTATTATAAAAAAGTAATAAATAATAAATTCTCTTTTAATATTTTATAAAGAATTAAGATAGCTACTTCTGGTTTGCAGGAATATGTTATTTTTTCATTACCTTTAAAATAAGCTACAACTCACTAGGGGTTGCTATTAAAAAAATATGTGAGCTCTCCCCCAAGATTCCTCTTAGTGAATAGAAAAACCCTTAATAACCATATCAAAATGTGTTTTTTATGACTATACTAAACCAAAAATTGAGAAAAAAAATTTTCAATACTTCAAAAGTGATATTACCGTCTTTTCGGATACCCTATATATTTGTAGATTTCAAGATTTAAAATATGAATAGAAAAATATTTACCTGTTTAGTGGAAAAACGGAAAATCATGTACAATAGATTCTATGGTATTAATTCATACATCTAAAGTTTTAATTATACTTAAAATAAAGTATATTCTTCTTATTAATTTAAATTAATTTTAAGCACATTAATCAAGGTATAACTGAATGTATACTTGATTTAAAATATAACTAAATCTCCTAAAATATATAAACTCCTAATTTATTTATATGCGATAAAATATGATATATTCACGTGTAATTTCGCTTGACGTAGTACATAAATATTTAAAATTCAGGTTAGTATTAGAATTTGTAATTGTATGCTTCAATTTAACGAGAAATACATTTAAATTATAAATAGCATCTGTGAAATCTTTGAAAATTTATGAAATGTTGGCGTGTGTTGGTATTGGAGTGTTGAAATATGAAAGTGGTGAAATTAAAGCGTCGATAACTATTGAAAATATATATAAATGCTGAAAGTAATTTGGAAGAGTGAGAAGCAAGAGAAGGGATGCCATAGGGAGCGATATTCCCTTAATATAAATATTCAAAGATTATTATCCTGAAGTTTGCGGATGAAGTGCATCACGGAAGTAATAGAAAGCTCCTAAGCTCAGAGCCCGTTGAGCCTGAATTAAATTTTATCTTCTCAAAATGGTGATATTTGTACAATTATTACTATTTGTGAATTATACAGAAAATAATTGTTATAAAACCTTTCATAATTTTTGTTTTTATGCTGACGGTAAAGTTTTTGCGCCGGATGTTTTGAAGAGATTAATAAGGGCGTATAATCGGCCAAGACAAATGAAAGACGTGCGCGTCTTTCATTATACAGTTTCTTATAATTAAAACATAAAAAACGTCTTTTTAATAAACGTGAAAATGTGGATGAGAACTTATTAAATTACGGCGAACGTAAAAACTCTTTTGATTACGCGCATGTTAAACAACATAAAAGTCCGAAATAGCCAACGTCCTCTGGAGATTCTTTTTTACTTAAATTTCCGAAAGAAACGCTTTCATTGTTGATTATCAGTTTAATTTTATCATGATTAAAATTTATTTAATGCATTAAAATAATGGCCATTAATAACACGATTCGCTAATTGAATTTGTGGCAAATATTACATACAGTATGTGTCTACAGCCATATTATAATCAAATGTATTTTCTATTATTGTAATTTATTATTGTACTTTATAATACAAAATGTTGCCTAATTAGATATAATATTTTCAAAAATTAATAAGACTAAACAAATGTTTGGACAATTCTACCAACGAAAGCAGTATTTAGTATACAGGGTGGACCATTTAACTTGTGACAAATAAATAATTGAAAACCTAAGAGGTTTGGACAAAAAACTTTCAAATAAAAGTTGTTCGGTTTAAAGGAAGAAAAACGATGGTGCTATAGTTATTTTTGGTTAAGGCGTTAAGGGTCATCTGAGTGTTAATTTCAGTGTAAACCAAGTTTTTTTAAATGAAAACCTATTTTTTTAGTAATTTTAAAATTTACAAATAACCTTTACATAAATCATTTTTATATTTGACATATTTTAAATTTCAAAAAATTTTATAAGAAAAATTTCTTTGATGTTTGACGAAAAAATTAGTGTTTTTTATTTTCCCATTTAAACCTAACAATTTTTATTTGACACATTTTTTTCAAAACCATTTTTTTCTAAGCTTTTTAGTTTGTTAGATATTTATTTGTTCAAGATAAATGGTCCACTCTGCATAGTCAATTTCATTAAAAGATCACCTTTTCAGCAGGAATTCCGACTAAAATATAGACAGTCGTTTCAATTGTGTCTTCGTCTAATAACACTAAAAAATAAAACCATTTAGTTATAGTGTAATTACTTAATTAATTGCTGTTAGTATTATTAGACGAAGACACAATTGAAAGATCTGGCTATATTTGAGTCGAAATTCCTCCTGAAAAGGTGATCTATTAAGAGGATAGTCGACAAATTTGAGCGCTTGATTTTGAAATTCGCTTGATATTTGTGGTTTTGGTCATATTTTTTTTCCATTGAAGCTTTTTTAAAATTTCTTTTTTTGGTACACAGAAGAGTCTTGTGGCTACAAATTTCTTCTTTTTTTGTTTTGGTAAGTCAAACCAAATAATCATACGACAGCAGTAAAATGGGATCTTTACAAAAGATGTTCGCTTAGCGTCTCTTTGAAACATTCTAAAAAACTGAAATAATATTTTTTTGCAACGCTAGAAATAAGTTAAGATATAAACGAAGACTTTGATGTTGCGTTTTTTGTTTTAAATATATTTTTAAACTATTTACAGCATTCATAACGAATATCCCCAGTTGTTTGGTGAGACATAATTGAATCAAAAAAGTGATGCCCTTATATACCAAACGAAAACAACGGTTACACATTCATAAAACTTTATTTTTGCTTATGCATTTCGAAGTGAGCAAATACTTCATCTTCAGAGGTCATAAAGCATTTTATAAACCACAAAATAAAAATAAAAATTAGGAAAATATAAAAATTAAAGCTAAATGACTTACTGGAACTAGAGGAGTTTCACAATAAGACAATAATAGAAGAACACAACATTTTTTTCGAAAACCTATTTACATTTCCTTTTGGGTAAAAGGTCACATGCGCAAACCAACGCAGGGTTACAAGCGCAAACCAACGCAGGGTTAAATAAAAACGTATCTAAAAACGCAAAAGGGTATAAAGTAATTCATATACAAAACTATAGGCTTACCTATTTTATGGTTGGACAACCTATTTACTATTTGACAACCTATGTTTGATCTTGGAGCACGCATACCAGCGTGGGCAGCGTAAGATATAGGTCTTTGTTATTGGATAACCTATTTTACAATTGGAAAACCCATTTACAGGTTTCTAGGGCTTGGTGCACGCAAACCAACGTGGGCAGCGTAATATAGGTCTTTATTAATTGACAAATTAATTACAATAGGCGCACGCAAACCAACATGGGCAACGTAAGAATTAAGAAAGTCAACATGTGAGAATGGTGTTAGATCTAAAAACGTAAAAAAAATTTTTATTATAAAAATAATTAAATGTCAAAATTTCCAAGCTTACCCAGCAAAAACTAATTCGGGCTGACTATTGGATGTACGGAGAACATCGTGACATAAAATTGTAGGTGGATGATTTGAGATTTTAAAATTCATTAAAATAGGTTAAAAACATGGAAGACGTTGTCACAGGTAAAATTTGTTAAAACTTCTAAAAATAAGAAATAAGATAACGATGTATTCGACTTAATCACGTTAATATGTCTCAACTTACAAATTCATTGAAAACAGGTAAGGGATCACAGCATTTTTATAGGTTTCTTCAATTTATATTCGTGAAGGCCACTTGTTTGTTTCGCGGCTGTCAGAAACAAACAGGAACGGATGTAAAGTTGTGCTCAACTCAAGTCAACAGTGTACAATGCCATCTATATTGTCACGAGGGAAGAAACAGAAAATTTCCAAAAAGTTGTTAAAACACTATGTATGCAATATTATATGTTTTTTCAAGTTATCAGGCAGCAATTCAAAGACTGAAACATGGTTTTCAGCAAGATTTATATTAAGTAAATTATTGTGAGCTGAACTGAATTTAAAAATCTCTAATTCTTCCCATATGTCAAGCATTGTACCTGCTTCCAAGGTGTGCAAGACCCTAACATTCTCTGGATCAAAACTGTGATCTCTCAACCTGAGGTGTAAACCAAAAACTGAGTCTTCATTATTATGTTTAACTCTGGACAAAAGATGTTCTTTTATTCTAATGCCAACCTCTCTACCTGTCTTTCCAAGATATTTGGCTTCACAATTATTACATTTTAAAAGGTATACCCCTGATTTCTTTAAGATTGGAACAGGGTCTTTATTCTTACCAAATAATTAACTGATTTATTCATAGGTTTAAACACAACCCTAAGGTTTTCGTGGTTGTTTTTGAACACTTTGGCAATATGGAAAGAGATCTTATTGTGAAAAGGCAAACAAATAGTTTTCAAATCAGCTAGAGGGGCTGGGGTGTCAACAGGTTGTAAAACTAATGCCGACTCATGTAATTGTTGTAAGCGCTTTTTCCTAAGTAGGTTGTCCACCAACGACTCTCTAAAGCCATTTCTTAAAGCTATATGTTTAATGATTTTTAATTCTGTGTTGAAATCACCAGTTGACAACGGCACTGACAAGAGTCTTCTAATCAAAAAATGAAAATTTGCCATTTTTTGTGAATAATGATGGTTGGAAAAATTAGATATGCCGTGGTCGGTGGTGGTTTCTTTTCGAAAGATATTAAAAAGTAGACCATTTATGTTTCTGGTCAGTGATAGGTCGAGAAAATTTAATTTTTGATTGACTTCCACTTCAAGTGTAAATTCTAGTTTTGGATGTAAGTTGTTAACATAATTTAAGAAGTTGTCCAACTCAGTCACATCCCCTGTCCAACATATCAGAATGTCATCGACATATCTATAGTAAAAATCCATGAAAGAATCGTAAGGATTGTTATTAAAAAAGATCTTATTTTCAAAATTCTTGAGGAAAAGTTCCGCTAAAATAGGGGAGAGGGGGTTTCCCATCCCTAAACCTTCAGTTTGTTGATAGTAATTATCATTGAATTTGAAAAAATTCTGTTCTAGACAGATCTTAACCAAAGAAAAAATCGAGTTACAACAATCGTCAGACAAGTTGGACAGATGAAGTGATTCTTTAAGAATATCAAGGGTCTCTGATAACGGTACATTAGTGAACAGATTTTTTATATCTAACGATATTAGAATACTGTTGGGTTTTAAAACTCGATCTTTGATTTTTCCCACAAGATCCAGCGTGTTGAGCAAGCTAAATGCCCATGTTGGTTTGCGTGCGCCTATTGTAATTAATTTGTCAATTAATAAAGACCTATATTACGCTGCCCACGTTGGTTTGCGTGCACCAAGACCTAGAAACCTGTAAATGGGTTTTCCAATTGTAAAATAGGTTATCCAATAACAAAGACCTATATCTTACGCTGCCCACGCTGGTATGCGTGCTCCAAGATCAAACATAGGTTGTCAAATAGTAAATAGGTTGTCCAACCATAAAATAGGTAAGTTTTGTATATGAATTACTTTATACCCTTTTGCGTTTTTAGATACGTTTTTATTTAACCCTGCGTTGGTTTGCGCTTGTAACCCTGCGTTGGTTTGCGCATGTGACCTTTTACCCAAAAGGAAATGTAAATAGGCTTTCGAAAAAAATGTTGTGTTCTTCTATTATTGTCTTATTGTGAAACTCCTCTAGTTCCAGTAAGTCATTTAGCTTTAATTTTTATATTTTCCTAATTTTTATTTTTATTTTGTAGTATATAAAATGCTTTATGACCTCTGAAGATGAAGTATTTGCTCACTTCGAAATGCATAAGCAAAAATACAGTTTTATGAATGTGTAACCGTTGTTTTCGTTTGGTATATAAGGGCATCACTTTTTTGATTCAATTATTTACAGCATTCCAAAAATTAAGTAAAATTTTAAGAAATTTTTGGGATGCTGTAAAAAATTAAAAAATATATTTAAAACAAAAAAACGCAACATCAAAGTCTTCGTTTATATCTTAACTTATTTCTAGCGTTGGAAAAAAATATTATTGCAATTAGTTTTTTAGAATGTTTCAAGGAGCCGCTAAGCGAACATTTTTTGTAAAGAGTCCGTTTTACTGCTGCCGTATGATTATTTGGTTTCACTTACAAAAACAAAAAAAAGAAGAAATTGGTAGCCAGAAGACTCTTCTTTATACCAAAAAAAGCTCCACTGGAAAAAAAGTTATGACCAAAATCGCAAATATCAAGAGAATTTCAAACTCAAGCGCTAAAATTTGCCGACTATCGCCTTAATGAAGTGGACTATATCTTAATAATTTTTATTGGTTTATTCATTTTACAGAACTATTAAATTATAATAAATAGATACTACTTTGAACTCTTTAGTTGTCTTTAGTATTAGTTCTAAGAGCTAACTGAATTTTTATAAAGGTTTACGAGAAAACCAAAATCCAAAATATCGTTGAAAATACCTTTGAAAAAAATTGTTTGAAACATACTTTAAGCCTTGCAAGTTTTTTTAATACTTTCCAATAATAGGGTGACATGTCCAACAGTGAATCAGTGAAATAGTGAGTCTTTTCAATATTTCAAAAATTTTCGATGTTTGATCAAAATTGTCGATCGTTCACAAATGCATTATTTCCGGTATATCGACCAATCAAAACGGCCTTGGCAAAAACTGTCATTGAAGTTGTAAAACTTTAGTTTTATGTTATTTGGTGGCTTCGAAAAAAAATACGAATGTAGCATTTTGTTAACAGATTTTTAATTAATTAGTCTTCAATAGGGTTTGTGTAATCATAAATCAATACTAATTACTAATTTACAGAAATGAATGTTATATCCTTATCATTTTGTATGATATAATATAAATAATAAAATTTCACAGTGGATCGTTTCATGTGGTCATCAATTAATTCACTGTATATGATTATGAAACTTTAAATGCCGTCAACCTGATTTGAGCCTGAGTCTCTGTAGAGTTAGTAATAGTGTTAAACATTTATGATTTTAGATTAATATGCTGTTACGTTGGTAATATAGATTTTAAAACTGAAATTTGCAATTTTTTACCAAAGACTGATAATAAAATACCAGTTTTAGTACTTGCCAACAAATTGAAATACTTCTTCCACTGTGTTTTACTGTTCAACATGTTTTAATTCACTGTGCACAACCCATGTTGAACAGTGAATCAAATTGATTTATTTTTTCATTAAAATATAACTATTATACAGGGTGCTTTTTATGTATTAAAAAATTTCAATTTGGTGGGATCAAATGGGGCCATGGTACAAATATTTAAATTTTTTTTTAAATCACCTAACCAACAAAAAATTTTGTTTTAATTCTTGTTCGTAAAATTTTAAGGTATCAATACGTTTCTTCGATTTTTAACGTTTCACGACTTCAGTGCTTGTAGCCACGCGATTTTGAGGATTATTTCCATCTTAGAAGGAGTATTTCAACTTATGAGCCCACGTTTCGTTTTAAAAAAGAATTATGAAAATCAGTGCTCCTCGTTTTCGAGGTGATAAAAAAGGTTTTTCTGCAACACAATGTATATCGGAAAATTTGAGAAAAAGTTAAGTTCAAAAAATTTCAATAAATATTTTTTCAAGCCAGCAACACACCTGCAAAATTTCAATTCCCGTCTAGGATCGATCCTGCCTAAAAGAAAGTTGGATTTATATTTCCTTCTTATATTTTATATACTTTCTAATAAATATACCGGCATCGAATTTTCCAAATTGAAAATTATTCAAAGTTTCAAATTGTTTTGCTAATTTATTTTATAAAATTGCAACTTTACGTTTTAAATTCACCAATTTAATAAAACTCTCTATATTAATGCATAAAATTATTTGCATAATTGCAGTGCGCGTCGAATGTTCGGTTATACGCTGCAAAGAGGACCAAAACAGAAACAACAGAAAATGTTCTGAAATGCCTTTTGACGTTACAAGCCATAACAAACAAAATTTAATTTATAATGAAAACTGTGAAGAGCATCATACAGGGTGTTTGACGAGAATGCATGGGCATTTTTGTTATTGTTGTAAATAGAAAGTTGCCTACATAAAGTAGTGCAGATTTGTTCGTGTATTAACCACAAAGCATTTGAATTTTGAATATTTTGTGCTCTATCTTGAAAACAATAAGAATACTATTTCTAAAATATTACTATAACTTCTTTATTTTAGGTCGTACTCAAATTTTTGACATTACACAGACAATTTTTTGGATAAGTGTGGTAAATGAACTTTTTTTCGGCACTGAAATGACTACAATCGAAAATAAAATATATTTTTATAGCGTTGAGCTATTTGATGACCACATGTAATATTTTAAATAAAACCGAATTTTAAATGTATTAAAAATTAATATTATTATTAATTTATCAATGCCTGTATTAAAAATTATTTTAATTTACAAACAAAAATGTCAAATGGAATAGAACGATTAGTTTTAGGGAAGATGGACATTTTTTCAAATAGAGCTGGCCCAATAAATTTGTTCAACCCTAGGTGCTATAAACACAACCATAATTTTTTAAATCTTTTTAATGTAAGTAACATACAAAAAATAAAAATTAAATAGATATAGATTTATTTTAAAGATATTAAAAATTTAAAATTTAGTAATTAAAATGTTAAATTTTGAACATTTTTAAAACTAGTCCATATATTAAAGTTTTATTGTTTGTATGTTATTCGAGGTAGAAGGTCTTTCCGCAAGGTATAATTTAACCATCTTATTTAAAATTTTCGTGGTAGTGTTCATAGCGCAAAGGCAGAAGCATATTTTTGCGCCACCTCTATTGTACAAATTGTACCCTTTCAAATTAATTTGACCAGTTTCTTCTAAATTTTGTATCAACTAATTTAAAATTCGTCTTTTTCGTTTCGTTGGTCCACCCTGTACACAGGGTGTCTCACTTTTTTTCCAGCAATTTTTTTTTTAGATAGTAGATGTCATTCTGAACAAAAATTTTCCTATGAACAATTATGTTTTTTCGACTTCTTAAAAAGTTACAACAATTTTAAAATTGATAAATTTCTTATTATATTTTTTTATTTAAATCAATTGTTATTTGGACTTTTTCTTTGCCCAATTGAATTCTTTGAAAATAATTTGGCTGTATTTAAAATAAGTGAACGACGAGGTTAAATTTCCCTCGGTAAAATTTAGCATCATAATATTGACTTATAGATATATAAAATCCAAAGCATTCTTGATTTAAATAAAAAAAGATAAAATGAAATTTATACAGACTGTCCCACAAAAATCATCAAATTTTTGAAATTTTAAAATTGCTGTAAAATTGTAATAGAGTTCATAGGAACATTTTTGTTCAGAATGACAACTACTATCTAAAAAAAATTTGCTGGAAAAAAAAGAGAAAAAAGGAAACACCCTGTATATGTCCATTAGTTAAAGAGATAAAAAAATCAAATTTAAAAAGCTTTCAATGGCACCAAATTGACATTCCAATCCCACCTTTAAAATACTATTGGCTTTGGCCCTCTTTAAGAAGCCATCATCATTTTTTTTTCAAATAGCACCCCCTACTTTTCTTAACAGTAATTGGATCTCAACTTTATTTTGAATACGACAACATCTTACTCACTTAAAAATAGTATAAATTTAGCTTATTTTATAATAAAATAAGTACATAAATCAAATAATAACTCTTTGAGAGGATTGGGAGTCTAAGTTGAATCGCGCTCCGATTGTAAACGTATATTTTGAACTTCTTCTTGAATTTGGGGGAAAAATCTTGACCCACAGTACATCCCATATAATTAGACTGAAAATACCAATAAAAATCTTCATTTCTGTTATATTTTAAAATAATAGTCTAGATTCTGGACTATTAGTTTCTTTTACAGTTAAAATGCGCGTTCAAAATTTACGAAATATGCCTTGCAATTATTTCAAACTACAACCATATTTTCTAAATAACATTCAGTTTTATAATTGCATAGTTTAAATAACATTCAAGGCCAGACTTCCAAAGGACGACTTTTACAAAAATTATATTATTATGTCCAAAAAATTTTACGTATTTTTAATGATTTTTTTGGCCATTTTGGATATAAAATTTTCAAAAACTGTCACATACAAGTCTTAAGCAGAGTTCCACTTTCATATGATAAATAAATACGAAAAGTTCTTAAGTAAATAGTCGGCAAAATATTTGAAAAGCGTATTTTTCGCTAGTATAAAAATTGATTTTTTGGCATTTATAATACAAAATATAACAAAAACGCAACTGGTTGCACTTCAAATTGAGTTGATTTTTCGTATAGAATTTTTGTTTTAAAATCTCCTTAAAATATAATAAAAGCGCTTAAAACAAAACAGGTCACATTACATTTTTATTTTAAGCATTTTCTCCAAAATGCCATAAAAAATATGTTATTACTCTTTGTTTTGTCGTATAACCCAAAATAATCAAAAGCGAAGTATACCTTTTTTGCTCCCCTAAAATTATTTAGTTTACCCTAGAAAGACAAAATTTACAACAAATTATAGCTGCAACTAAATATATTATTAGATTTGCTTACTATTCCCTTAATGTGTTTTTTGAGCCTTTTTCTCAGCGGAAATTAAAAACGAATTTTCAAATAAAAATTAAACCAAATATTATAAGTATTAGAAGTTTATTACATAGATAATCGAAAAAGGAGCTGCCCCTTTTTACTGCAAGGTCTTCAATTAGAGCTCGTGCACACGAAAAAAGAAATTAAAAAAAAATGGGGTGTAAAATTTTTTAATACAAAAAATCCAAGTATCAACCGGATTTCATATTCAACTTATTAGATTTGCTGACTATTCTCTTGTGTTTTTTGAGTCTTTTTCTCATCTGAAATTGAAAAGGAATTTTCAAATAAAAATTAAACCAAATATTTATAAGTATTAGAAGTTTATTACATAAATATTAGTTATAAGCACATAAAATTAATTTAATCTAAAAATCTAACATGACATATATTTATAATTAAAACTACACTCACATTAATTACAGTTACAGGATAATTTCATTACATTTTTATTTGTGACTTTAACTTTAAAATATTATTAATAAAAATTTTAAATCTTATCCAATAAAACAAAGCGTTTATATTTAAGACGAAAAGAAGCCTTGTTTATTCATATATTCGGCAAGAGTTCTAGTTAATTTTTCAATTTCGCCTTCTTTCTTCATTATCCTGTTAGCAGCAAACATATCTTCAAATGGTATTTTTTTCTCATTTAAGTCCTTATAATCAAGGACTTCATCTTCTTGACACAGCATAGCTCTGAATATGAATAAAGCCAAGGTAAAACCATATTTTGCGTAAGTTTTCCATTCGGTCATTAATTCATCTAATGTAAGAAGATCTTCTTGATGTCCAACCAATTTTTCATATGATTGTGTAAGCTCTTCGTGGTAAACTTGCACATATTCTTTGTAATTGTTTAAAACATCCTCAGGAGCACTCACAAAGAAAAAATAACATAAATCGATCGCTGGAGATCCATAAAAAGTGAATTGAAAGTCCAACAAGCACGCGTCCGTCGGTTTACGGTCCTGAAAAAAATTTAGTATTAAATAAAATAAAGTATTTGTTAAGATATAGTATTAAACCTTATCATAACTAAACAAGACATTATTACACCAGGAGTCTGCATGGAGGATAACAGAGTATTTACTTGTGTTACTTTTCATTGTGGAAAATGAAGTTTTCAAACCATCCAAGTATGTATGTACAGAGTTGTATAAATCGCTACTAGTATTTTCGATTTTAAAATATCTTTCACAAATGTTTCTTGCATTCGTCATGCACTTATCATCCAATACAGCTTCCAGATCTTTTATAGACTCGCCGAACGTACCAAGATTTAATTTCTTCATGGCATAAGACAGAGTGCATGGAATTTAGCATACTGCCTGAAAGCAACTTTAATATGGTCTTCATCCAATTGCTTCATCCTATTCCACATCTCATATTCTTTCGATTTCATGTTTTCCAACACTAAATATTCATATTTGTTATCCGTATCTTGTCCTTTAGCCTTGAAACATCGAGGAATGTTCACCGATGACTTAGAAACGCCTCGAAGTTTTTGAAATTCAATAAAATTTGTAAGAATTGTATCGTAAAAATATATTTCTCTCTTAAAACACGCTCTTAGTAGCAAAGATGACTCGTACGATTCCATATTTGGTGCCATTTTTATGATAAAACTAAGCTTTTGATTTTTATTTTTCTTATCAGTTACATCCACCTTGGTTATAGAGCTGAGATATCCATCACCCTTGTTACTCCCAGGTTCAGGTTCACCATAAACTGGATTCAAGATGCCTTCATCCTGAACTACAGTGGTCAGAATTTTTTCTGCTTCAACTTTGGACAAAACTGTTTTCGAAGTCATTGTTGAAGGTTAAACTGAAAACGAGATTGCAATATCAGTATGATTAAATACCAAGTTTATTACCTATTAAAGTTGTGTCAATTTGGGAAAGTTATTTAGAACTTGTAAAGAATTTTGTTAAAAATTTTATAAAAAATTAATTTATAGGAAAAGTTAAAATTTTTAAAAATTACTTTGGTTTTAATAAATAAATAGCAAAAATTAAAGTAAATTTTAACACGCTGCATCTTAGAAAGAGTAAAAACTATAAAAGTTGGCAAAAAAAATCAAATTAATTATTATATTAAAAATAAATACCGAAAAAAGACGTATTTAAAAATTATTTGAATATGTTAATTATTATTTTTTCGGAAAAAAGTATTGACAAATTTTTGGTACAAATCTGGAACTGGAGGGCGTAATTTTAACTCGAAAATCATTTTTTAGAAGATTTATGAAGAAATGCACATTAAATATTCAATATATTTTATTTTTGTTTAAAATAAATTAAAAATTTAAAAAAATATATTTTGGAAAAAGAACTACCACATTAAGATTATTTAATATTAAAATATAGGCTAAAAATCATCATCACCAATATTTTTTTATATTTTAAGAAATTAATATGAATTGTCAGAATTTTGCTAACTGACAAGATAATAAGAAAAGAATAAAAATATGAAATAAACCAAAAATTTTTTTTTTAAATAATTTTAAAATAAATCTTAAATATTAAATTTATTTTATTTTTGTTTCAAATATATAAATAAATATTTTAGAAAAATAATCAAGTATGTACTATTACAATATCGGTTAAATATGATAAAATCTATTTAATTATTATCACTAATATTTTTTAATTTTAGCAAATTAACCCGTTATTGCATGAATTTTTATTTAGCGTAGAAAAAAATTTTATTAAATATCAGGCAATTTTAAATTTGAATATAAGATTATAAATGAGATTTTTCGCAATTGTGAAAATTCTGTTTGCGTGCGATTATACATTGATCCCAGATGTGGTACATCATACACTTTTTGATTTATTTAATTTTAACATAAAGGCTCCCATACACGGTAGAACATGCTAACGAACATGCACGCCCGCACAAGTTCGCGAAGTGCATGTTCGCAGCTTAAATTTGCCCACACACACAGGAACTTGTACGTAGATATTTAGTTTCAAAAATATCAGCAATGGATGAAGATGAATTAAATTTAATTGCAGTGGCGTGTGTTTGTGTACTAAAAAAACAACAACATAAATTAAATAAAAAACTTCAACCAGGAAGAAAATGGGCAAAGAATTGGCCTTTGGAGAGGAACAAAAATCCTTTACAAATAATAACAGGTCATAATCCCATAAATGGGGCACATAAACTTCATCCGCACCGGCACCTGATCTTTTGGAATCGATAATTTTTTTAGTTTCTCGACGAAAATAGATCGAAGGCTATTGATTTTCATCTTGATTATTAATTTTGTAGCATTTGGATCTACTTGTTTAAATTTTTCTAATAATGTTTTGTATGCTTCATTTTTTAAGTCCCTATTTAAATAGTCCTTTGACTTACATTTCCATAAGCATGGAAAAGATTTGTAAATTTCTATGAATTCACTTAAAAATTCTCTTGTGTAGCATCTTAGATCCGCCATATTTAGTTACTTACATTTTAGAGTATTTTAAAATAAATTTTTACACTGCACTGTCGCAAGTCTCTGGCAAAACATAGGTTTTGGCCACAGACAGGCGAACATGTACGCGCGCTCATGTTTCCACGTACATAAATTCAAGCAGAAACAGAAAACATGTATGACGGACTTTTTTGAAAAAATGTCCCCACATACGGGCGAACATGGACGCGCGTACAAGTACGCCCGCACATGCTCGTCTTTCATGTTCGATAGTGTATGGGCCCCTTAAGAAATAAAATAAAAATGCGGTATGTATCAAATATAACTCACAATGCAATAAAGGGTTAATATTACCAATCAAAAATTTTTAGGAGATATTATAAAAAATTAAAACGTTATATAAATAATAAGAATAAGATATTGCACTTACAAATTATTTTCTTCTTTGGAATTAACAATTAACAATTACTGAACTTTATAAACGTTGTTGTTGCTCGTATCGAAGTTGATTTTAAAATGATTTATTAAAAATTTTCTGGAAATGCTCTTCTTACAAGTCTTTACAAGTGCAAAGCACATGTTTTTGAATAAATTTCTTAAAATACAAAATAACAAATAATCAATCCAACAATTGTACGTCTGAACATAGGCGCCGATTTTCTTGGGGGCCGAAAATAATATAAATCAATATTATAAAAAATTTACTAATTCACGGAGTGCTTTTCTAAGAAAAGTATAATTTCTCTGATCTTTTTATTTTACTTAGTGATTATTATAAATTACACAGGTCTGCAAAAAAATACTTTATAAAAATTGTTTTAATTTTGACACCTTATTTTCATATAATTTTTAGTACTGACTTCAAAAATGATAACCATTATTTCAATCACGTAAGGTTACTTTACAAAAACGATAAGTTTTGATCAAAATTGACGAAAAAAATCGATTTTACTATAATACTATACAGGGTGTCCCAAAATTCGACGGACAACGATTACCTGGAGATAGTAGACCTAAATATAAGTTGGTATGACACTATTTTGCTATATCCAAAAATGCACCCCTGAGCAGTAATAAGCCACCAAATTTGATTTTTTAAAATAGAATTTTTGTTATTGTGGCCAAAGCAGTAAAGATTTTTTAATGAAATTTTGTATACGTGCATTTGAATACTGGATGCTCAATTGGTAAATATTCCTCGACTTTTGTAAAAAGTGTTGGATGGAAAAAGAAGGCAAGTCAAGGTATTAAATTTAGGTATTTAAAAATAGGGTCATGTCAACTTATTTTCAGGTCTACTATTTCTAGTTAATCGTTGTCGCTCGAATTTTGGGACACCCTGTAGTTATATTAAAACCTAACTTATAGAAAATAAATAATACAAGAATAGGAAAAAGAATGTGGATAAAGGGATATGGAAACCAAACAAGCATCAAAAAGCTAAGAAAATGGTCTAAACTGATTTTTACCATTTTTAATGTTTTGACCAACCTGATGATATTTTATTTAAAGACAATTTTTTTAATTCTGATTTGTACTTTCTTCTATAGTATTTAAATATATCAAATAAAGATTTAAAATGTAGGAACTTATGTTTAAGGGTCATTTATGTTACTCGCGCCGCGCACCGATTTAAGAACTAAATACTCAATTTAAATAAATAATAACAACAATATACACAGTTTTACATAATAATTGAAAACTATTGTACATATTATTTATGTTTATGAGTTTTTTGTTGTTGCTGCGTTTAAATTGGGGAACTTTTGTTCAAAAACAACGTTTCGTACCTCACGAATAACTAATTAAAGAAATTTTTCTTTGGCATGTTTATGGTACCAATCGATTCATATTTTATACCTTTCCTATGTATCACGAGCTTATCTTGATACTTCGATTGGTTTTTGAGTAAATTAACTTCAAAATAGGAGCATTTTAAGGGTCTTAAAAAATACACTAACTGTTAATATTTTTTATTTCTTTTGTGATACATTGGTCATTATAAATATTTTTTAATGCTACCAAAATTTGGTACAAAAATATTAAGTAGTTTATGAGTTATTTATGAGGGCGTGGTACCCTATTTAGCATACTCAAAAAATGTCTCTTAATCGTGTTTAATCCATATAATAGTTATTTATGCACCAAGAGAGTAAAGTGAGTATTACTATCCCGAGAAATTTGTTTCCGCAACGAAGTCGATTGTACTCACTTTGCTCACTCGGTGATTAATTTCTTTAAGTATTGGGTTCACGTATTTTTAATGATTTTTTGGCCATTTGGGTGCTCAATGCGTATTCGCGTAGTTTGATAGATAAAAATAGGTAAAAACCCTTATAATTTTGTAGACTCCATATCCTCTTAATGGAATTAAAAAACACCTATAAAAAGAAGAACTGAAAAAGGCCAACTTTTCGGATGTAGGATAAAGTACTAAAATAAATTAGAATAAATTTTCAAAATTGGCTACTGCACATTGTACATAAGCTTCAAAATGTCAAAATCGATTGTATTCATTTGTTTACACATACGAACAAAGCCGCCTTTGAAAAAATATCTTTATTGACATATGACGATTTAAATACAAAGAAAGTACTCACAACACAATTCACATTTTGTGTATCAAAAATAGTAACTGTCATATTCAGTATAAAGTTGACATCTCGTTTCCGTTTACAAAAGTAGGGAATGCCATTTGAAAAAAAATAGTTGATGATGGCTTCTTAAGGGTAGTCAAAAGTAAAAACCAATAATATTTTAACAGCGGAATTGGAATGCCAATTTGATAACATTGAAAACTTATGTTGACTTGATTTTATATCTTTTCAACGAACGGAGATATGATCTGTAAACTTGGGACACCCTTTATACTAATTTAAACAAAGAAGCGTAATTATTAGTTTAAATGGTAAAATCCTTTGTTGTTTTAAATAATAAGAGATCAACTACTCTTTGAAGTAAAGACACAAATTGGAAATATTTAAAATCCTATCCGTTTGTTCATTATTTTTAAGCTCATTGGACATGAAAAGTTTTTTTAAACTATTTTGAAGTTCACTTACATAGAAAATAAGTTACATTATACCACATTTAAAAGCAGATTTCTATTTCGTTCCACTAACCATAATTTCTGAAATACTTATTCACAATTCGTTCCGCGGAATTTCGTAAGCATGTCGATCTTGCATTGCACCCGCATTAAACAAAAACCATGTTGGCATATAAGATTTATTAAAAATTGTAGTGTCTCGGTTTTATGCAACGATTCAAGACGTTTGACATTGACAAGAGGCTAATCGTCAGGCTATGAGAAGTTAAAAATATACAGTTTGATATTTCGAACGATAAATGTAAATGTATTTATTTATTGTGATTCCACTGCAGAAGAAAACGAATTAAATTTCAAGAAAGTTACAAGTAAATTTCTTCAAAAAACCAAATATTTCCAAAATAGACTGTTATAAAGATAATTTTATTTGATTTTAAAAGAGGCAGCAACAACGATTAAAAATTTAGTGTCATAGAAAATGCATCCCTTGAATGTATATTAGTGGCTATGGATTCTTCCTAGCTACTGAGATTTCCTCCTTTTAGTGGAGAACAAAAACGAAGAATCAAGGAAACTATTTTTCAATTTAAAAATATACAGCAAAAAGTAAGTGTTATTAAATAATTTTCGATGGACGAAAAGCGCAATTAGCCTACCAACTTTTCCGAGTATACCTAGATTAGATAGTTAAAAGTAAAGTATATTTATTCAATGAAATATATTTTTTGTTATTTTAATATTAATAAATGTTTTATTACTCTTTATAGTAAGTACTTTTTTCAAAGTGGTTTTTACAACATTTTTCTTAATTATTTTAGATTTTATAGCTTATTCCAGTCGTTAGCTTCTCATGATCTGAAGAGTGTTGATGCGCATTGTATCATTGCTTTATTTCCAAGAACACTCTGTAGACTTGAGCCCGTATGAATAAAAGTGAGGCAAATTCTTACAAACAAAAGTTAAAAGTAAATGCAGAGGTTCGAGAAACAGGATCGAAAAGTATAACGCGCGATTATTTTTTGTTCAATGGCTGCAAAGATACTACTATGCAAACAACGAGATTTTTTCTATTTTATGCAATTGTATCGATTTTGGTTCAAAGAGTTTATTGTTGGTCCTGCGGGTAGATATTGAAAAAAATAAAAAGATGGAAATATTAAAAAAACCTGCTTGTTGTTTGTTCATTTACTAGTTTTTTCTTTTCGGTTAATGATGTCATCACAACTTGGTATTTCTTTCCCCCAGGTTTTCAATAGCTTCTAAGCATTCATTATAAAGTTTGGACATGTGAGAAAAACACTAAGTACAGCTTTAGAAATAGTTAACTTCTCCATACTTAGTTCCTCGGTGTACGATTCTAGACTTGCAATATTTATTTTTTCGCAATGCGATATACAAGTAAACATGCAGTTTTCGCAGAATATACAGGGTGTTTCTAAAATGGTGGTCATGGCTTCGTTTGCTTATACTAGAAGTAAAAATAAGACAAAAAGTCCATATAAACATTTTGCCAAAACTCAACTGTTACCGAAATACATGGTCACATGGTGTGCAAATTTGTTTTTAGTTTTACTTTTTTTTACATTTTCGGGATCAGCTGAATGAATATTAATAAAATTTTAGGGCTGATTACTTCTCCTGGATAGCCACCATTGGCTATTACTTTTGTCTCAATTTAACAATCCAGTGGCGTAGAAATTCATTCATTTTTTGAATTTTTTTGGTACGCCAATGCAAAATTTTACGATTTTGTTTGGATTTTTAAGATCTTCATTTAATTTACCATAAAAAAGTGCACCTGTTAAATTTTCATAGGATTAGTGGTATTTCTGAAATTTCCATTTTTATGGTCCAGTGAATTTGCTAAAATCAAACTAATTTTGAAAATTTTAAACAAATTTAAATTAAACAAACAAAATTTAAATTAAAAACTCTTAGTAAGACTCTTAGTTGGTGTCAGAAACACTGTTTTAAATTTTATAAAAAAATGAATAAGGGGGGCCATTTTGAGCATTTTCCTAAAATTTAAAATTGGGTTTTTCTAACCTGATTTTTTATTTAAAATAAGGACAAAACGTTATACTAAGAGTTTTTTTTATTTTAATATCCCTTATTTGAAGTTTAATTGTTTCAAATTTTGAAAATTAGTTTGATGTTAACAAAGGTATTGGATTATAAAACGCAAGATTACTGAAATACCACTAATCCTATCAAAATTTAATAGGTGTATTTTTTGTGGTAAATTGAATAAAGATTTAAAAAAAAAATCTGTTAAATTTTGCAGTGGCGTACCAAATAAATTGAAAAAAGTTGCCACCTTGACTCGTTTCTACGTCACTGGATTGTTAAATTAAGAAAAAAATAATAGCGAAAGATGGCTAGCTATGAGAAATACGAACCCCTAAAATTTTATTGACTTTCATTTAGCCGATCCAGAGAAAATAAATAAAAAGAAATTTCAACACCATGTATCTCGGTAGCAGTTGAGTTTTGGACAAATGTTTATATGGACTTTTAGACTTATTTTTACTTGTAGTATAAGCACACGAAGCCGTGACCACCATTTTAGGAACACCCTGTATAATACTTTTAGGCGCACACTCTAAAAATATTTTTGTAATATACCGGGTGTCCATTCCAAGATGGCGAACCAAAGTTACGTTTTTTTTATTGTACACCCATTATATTATGAAATTTTTGAATTACTTATCAAAAAATAATCGTACTTTGTATAGCCTCTTACGGGTCTATCTTCACTAGTTTTGCTGTTATTTGCTACTTGAGCGAAAAAAGATCAATTTTTGAAAAATTACTGCTCTAAAACGAATCACAATTTCGGCATTAAATTTTGACAACAATTTTCAATATCGTCTATTGTGTTAAATTGTGATAAGCTTTTATCACACTGCCTCATGAAATACAAATTGACCAATTAAACGATATTTTCAATTTTTTTAGTATGCTTTGAGAATTTAACAACTGATCTTACCCTAATTTTGTTGAATTATTTTCTGTACGGAATAATGAACTTTTCTAAAGAAAACAATGGTAACTATGGTGTATGCGCTTGTTGACGCTTAAAGAAATGCTCTTCTGGCTATCAGAATTTATAAAGAACGCTATCTGAACGCTAGTCAATTGACTAAGTATTAGCCTCAACTCAAAGAGAGAAATATCCGCCCAGACTGATGTTTTAAAATCTTCAGTCAATCGCATTTTAAGAAAACATCGGTTTCATCCATATCATATTGCACCAAAACACTGTATGATAATGACTTCTGTAAATTGGCCTCTCCTGGCTTAACCCTAATAGATTTTTTCCTTTGCGGCTATGTCAAATATTTAGTGTATCAGACTCAACCCACAACATCTGATGACATGGAAGACCGATTAAGACGAGCATTTCAATTCATCACACCGGATAGACTTAATTCTTGTCGTGGAAAATGGACAGATGTGTTAAATTTAAAAATTTGTTTAAAAAAATAAATGAAATCAATGTTTTATGAACTGTTTCCATGGTTACCTTACAAATATCTCCTCAAAGGAATTTGAACAAAAGTCTAATAATAAAAAACAAATACGTTAATCATTTTATTTGTTTAATAATATACAAGCAACTAAAATCACCTGTTATTTTCATAAACTGCTCATATTGCAGGCCATATGTTTATTATTATCTTATTTTTTATTACTGTTAGATCAATTTTGAGGAGATATTTTTATGATAACATGGAAAATATAAATTACTTTCTAAAATTATGTTTTTTTAGTTTTTTTGCCAGTCCTAATATAGGTCTTTAAATACAAGACCATGATTACTCAAAAAAGTGTGGATTTTTTTAATATTTCTTAAATAGAAGAACGTGGAATGTATAGTTCAAAAACTCTTTAGAAATGTGTAATGTTCGCGAATGAGAAAAATTCATCACTTAATTTGATTTTTTCGAACAAAATATTATTTTGAATTATGACGGTCTTTTATTTAAGGCGATAGTCGGCAAATTTTAATGCTTGATTTTGAAATTCTCTTGATACTTTTTTTAGAGGAGCTTTTTTAAAATATATTTTTTTGCTATGCATATGAGTCTTGTGGCTACCAAGTTCTTCTTTTTTTATTTTAGTAAGTCAAATCAAATAATAATCAAAAAACGTTCGCTTAGCGGCGTTTTCCCCAAAAATAAGAAACTAATTGAAATAATATTTTTTTCCAACCCTAGCAATAAGATAAGGTATAAACGAAGAGTTCGACGTTGCGTTCTTTTGTTTTAAGTATATTTTTAAACTTTTTACAGCTGTCCAAAAATTTCTTAAAAATTTACTTAATTTTTGGGAGGCTGTAAAATTTTTAAAAATATACTTAAAACAAAAAACGAAACGTTGAACTCTTCATTTATACCTTAACTTATTGCTAGGGTTAGAAATAGATATTATTTCAATTAGTTTATTTTTGGGGAAAACGCTGCTAAACGAATGTTTTTTGAAAAGACCTCGTTTACTGCTGCCGTATGAGTATTTGGTTTAAGTTACAAAAACAAAACAAGAAGAAATTGGTAGCCTTATAGCTTATGGCTCTTCTGTGTACCTAAAAAAGCTTCAATAAAAAAAATTATGAGCAAAACCGCAAATATCAAGCGAATTTCAAAATCAAGCGCTCAGATTTGCCGACTATGCTCTTAAGGGCGATATTTGTATACTATATTTAAATATTACGTAGTGTTTACCCTAATTTCTTTGAATGTATTTTTTAGTCTCAGTGTTAACCTTAACATAATGAACAAAATGCAAGTTTAAGAAAATATTTATTTTTGTAAATTTTAAATTACATTTTGCTGACTTGAATATATTACTATATTTTTTCATGCCCTATTCAAATAACTTAACAAACCGAGGTTGTGATAAGAGTAATATAAACAGTTATGTACAAATTAAGATAAAAAGTGGTGTTTATTCAGAAGTTAGTACATAAAATATGCAAAATAGAGTCTAAAGCCCTCGAATTATCAAACAAATTTCGGTGGAAAGCTGGAGTAGTTTTTACAATCATTAAAAACATCATTATTTACTTTTTAAAATTATTCACTTGATTTAAAGATAATTAAGTCTCCATAAAGTCTGACCACTGCAATAAGTTATTAAAATCAGGGCTTTTCAATCCGAATTCAGCCACCCTTCATTAGAATTGTTTCGACCTCGACGTGCGATATTATTTATGTTTGCAACACCCAGGGGTCGGACCAGGGTAATAAACATGTCATTAAATATTACCTAGAGCTTATTGGTATAAAACCTAAAACTCCAAAAACAATGTATATGATTTTAACTTGCTGATAAGATTTTCTTTGTTAATAATTACTGTTTCAATTTAATATTTAAAAGGCAAAGTCCGCTAATCTGTACATGAAAAGTGCCATAGCGCAAACCGTAGACAAACAGAATTGCTTATCATTACAGGAGTAATTTGCGTAAATTCCATTTAGACATTTTGTGGCCAAATTAAATTATGTTGTGTATTTCCCATTTATAAACTAGCTAGATACTCAATTGATTTTTATTTGCTTTCTAATTGATGGTACCGTTTATAATATACTTTTAATCAATTTACTCGATTTTATCAATTTGTTACTGTAAGTACTTGATATATTTCAAAATAAGTTTCACCCTATAACAAACTTTACTTACAATATTATTTTATTAATCGATTTCACTTGTTTCAAAATTTCTTGTTCACAAGTTCACTTTATCATTATGACAATACAAATTTCCTGCATACAAACACCTTACTTGCACATATTTATTTATTAAGTATATACCTATACATTATTACACTTGCTGAAATAATTTAGTTTTATTTCACGGCTTTAATTTTATTAAAGCAATAACCGTAATGTCATTGTAAGTAATCTAATTTTATTTTAAGCTGAAAATATAGAAATTCCATCATAAATATATTTATAAATGACTCTCATAACACAGATTTTATAAAATGATTCCAATTTTTGAAAGTGAGTCGCGCAATAGGCAATAGAAAGAGATTTTTAAAATAAACTATTAAAGTGTTTGGTTTAATAACGTTAATTTGAGAATCGCAAATCAGTTTGAGAAAGTCCCAATTTTTTAGTTTTATACAAATATAATACCAACTGCTTGAGTAGTGTCATTTTAAAGGTTGGAGATTTGATTGTGAAAAATTTTATTTTTTGTTCAATTTTTAGTTTTCATTTGTTTAGTGCAAAACAATATTGCATATTATAAATCTAGCATAGCATTTTCTGTCAATCCAAGCAAACATAGAAATTACTTTGAAAACATTTCTACCCAATTACATTTTAGATTAAATAAAAAAGCTTTTAAAAGTATATTTTTTTCCTTTATTATTAAAATTGCTGCACGTAGACAGAGATTTAAATCAAAATTTATTAGGAATAGGGGAAGGAAAACTTTTTTTTTTATTTAAATTTTTTTTAGGAATCAGCATATTTAAACTGATTAGTTCTTAGTTTAATTAAATACAATATCTGAAGACAGTACACACAATATACAGGGTGAGTCGAGAGGAGTGCGTCAAACTCCGGGAGTGTGTTCTACGCGTTAATTCAAGGTAAAAAAACCAAAATGTTATTATCCAATTTTTATTACTTTTCGAGTTATAGCATTTTAAAACCTTAAGTAGGTCTACATATAGTAGCACATTTAGCTTATTTGTAATTCAAAAAACATTTTGAAAGATATTCCTATGTGCCTGTATAAATTTTTGCTTTCATATATGAACACTAGCGATTGATCTTTCTTTTGTTTATAATCCTTATTTTTTTAGCAGCTCTGCAACAAAAAATCTAACGGTAGAAGGTTTGAGGAGCAGTTAAAACCACTAAGACCAATCCATCGTCCAAGAGTGATGCAAGTATTGCCGACTTTTATTTTTAAAACGGTATAACTCGATAACTAATAAATATTGGATAACAACATTTTGGTTTCTTTACCTTATATTTACATGTAGAATACACTCCCGTAGTTTGACGCACTCCTCCCGACTCACCCTGTATAGGGTGGTCCATTTGAAGGGACTTTTTTCAAAAATTAAAAAAAATTAAAAAAATTTTATTGGGTAATCTTCAATATCGTATAAAAGAACCATTCTTTGAATTATTTTTTTTTAAATTATTTCTTTCAAACGTTGGCCGTAACTAAGGCTAAGATTGAGCATTTCGAGTAGTATTTGGCGAATAACACGAGTAATGTTGGTTTCCAATTCCTCAATCGTAGCCGGCCTGAAGTGAAGAGTCTACAGACTTTGGACTTCTCGCTTCGTACTGGTGAATTGGCCCGCCTAGGTCATGTAATATCACACCCTTGGACTTTTTTTCTTTGGAGTTAAGTCCATATATGGATAAGTCGGCTAGGATTGAGGAATTAGAAGTCAACGTTAGTCGCGTTATTTACCAAATACCACTCGAAATCCTTGTTCCAACACAACCCATGCATTTATTGTGAGAACAATTCGGCGAATAGTTAATTTCACGTTTCGGACCGGCGGCCCAAGTCATGTGATATCACACCCTTATACTTTTTTCTTTGGGGATACGTAAAGTCCAAAGTCTACATGGATGGCTACGATTGAGGAATTGGAAGCCAACATTACACGCGTTATACGCCAAATATCACTCGAAATGCTCGAACGCGACATCGAAAATTGGAACTTCAGAATTCAACATCTTAGCCGCAGTTACGGCCAACATTTGAAAAAAATATTTTTAAGAAATAAATGTACAGAATGATACTTTATATGATAAAGATTACCCGCTAAAATTTACTTTTCTTATTTTTTTCAATTTTCGAAAACAATAAGAGCCCAAAACAAGTGATATACTAGTATATTAAAGAACGAGTTTCATAAAGCGGTAAAAAACCTTATGAAACGAGTTCTTTATACTATTTTTTCTATTTTGCACTTTTTGTATCAATTTAAAATGTTAAATGTTGCGAAGTTTTGGAATAGTTGGTAGCACGGTTGTCATCACTGGCGTTTATTAACATCATTATTCTATAGCATTTTTAAATTTACCTTCTAAGTTTGCCTAGGTGCCCAAAATCTATCTAAAGTAACATTCATAATTCAGAAACAGTTATTAAAGACCTATTATGAACTTAACTGGTCATTTTTGTTTGACATTTGCGTACTATCAACTTTAATAAAAAAAATTGGTACTCAGTAAAGCACAGCTTCCTGTGCTTCACTGAATATTGTAGCACCGCTTTTGGTTCTTTACTAGCCATAGTAACGAACCAGAATAGAAAAATATTTATTTATTAATATACATCATAGGACTTTTAAATGAAATGAGAGATTTTCTGTATTTATTGTACAATGCGAATGTTCATCTAACGTACACGTTATTTTAAGAAGAAAAATAGAAGTGGAGAAAGGATAGAACCCTGTGATATACCTTAAATTGCAATTAGGTAATTATTCTCAAAACAATATTCAGGGGGGGGCATATGTATAGTTAGATAAACCTTACTAACTTATTAGCTAGCCATGCACGAGTGGATTTTTGCGACGGACCACGGATTTTTCGAAGAAACATGGTAAAATTCATTGACCTGATTTGCGCGATAGTGGCGAAGTAGTGTTTTATAGTTTGTGCCAGACATCGCTGGAAGATACCACATCGTTGTTACTCACGCACAAATTTATATAACCGTTTTTTTACACAATTTAAACACATTATGTTAGGTTAGGTTAGTTTTTCGTGACTCATTCTCAAATAATTTCTGTAGTCATCAGGTTCACAGTGTCTCATATCGTGAAGCAAAGTCCTAAGGATGCTTTGCTATCTTTCAGTAATCCAAGATTTCTTCCACTTCGATCGGGTTTTCTTCTTCAAAATATATTCTGATACAGCATACACTTCTCCTGTAAATGCTACGATCTTCTTTATTTCGTCCATAGTACATAGTAGGTATACCATATACCATATAAGCACGCAGGTCTAAACAACACTGAAAACTGTGTTCTGAGTTCGCGGATAAATTCTGAAAATCGGCAGAATTACACCATACATAAACGGATCGAGACTGCTGGTGGATTTGATAAAGAAAAATTGACGGACCTAGTATGTGGGTTAGTTGGCGATAGTAGACGGATCTGATATCCGCTCATATATGGTTAGCTAATATTTAATAATGTATATGTCGTAATATAATGTAATATTAGGTATTTTTTCTGCCATAAATTTCTTATTGACATTTTTGTCATTTCTTTAGCCGCTCGTTTTACATCAGTAAAAGTCTCTTTTCTTTCTTTCATTTTCAACGCGTTTTTCATTTTTACACAGAAAACCTACCAAGGTTGTATCCGGTAATGAGGATGGTCCAGGATTCGTTCGCGCAATTTATTTGTACTTGATACATGAAGATTTCTATTCAAATCTCCACTGCATACGTAGCAACTTACTGGAATATCATTTTGAATATCATTTATTCACTGCATGAGTTGTTTCGATATTAATTTCGATATTTTCTTTCTGTGGTTCTGCTCCATGAAGATTTTTATTCATTTCCTGTTCAACTAATTGATATTGTATTGGGAATTTTAACTACCTGTAGGGTGCGCTGTTTTGACAGAACAGCTGATCGAAAACAGGTAAAAAATTTTCACATTATATTTATAATTTGAATAAAAATTACCTATTGAATTATTTTAATTCATAAAACAAATCAAATAGACAATATTAGCTTTTTATAAGCGCGATAATACAATAATTTAAACGTATTTTTTTCTTTGGCTGATCTAGAATTCTGAAATCGCGAATATTTTCAAGGTCTTCTTCACAATGGAAATTGTTTAATACAGTGTTAGTAAGGCTTTTACCAATTTTCGGTTCAGTTTCAAATAACTATATGGGGTTCTTCCAATAATACGATGCAGTGAGGACTTTTTCTTCCATTAAACAAAGTAATAACCAATCGACCAATTTGTAGAAGAATTATCCCCAAGCCAGACGCGAAGTCTTGATTTCTTCACTCTGCGCTACCTTAAGCTGCGTTTCCACCAAAGCAACATTGAGGAACTTTTGTGTTTCTGTTGCTTGTTTCCAAAAGTGTTCCACAAAGTTCCATAAAATTCCTAAATGTTTCTCGTTGTTTCCGAAACAAATGCCGACTGTTTCTTCTTGTCGACGGTTTCCATTTCGAGCGGTAAACTTCAAAAGAAAATCGACAACAAAAGGAAACTAAAATAAGTTTCTTCTTGTCGCCGTCTCAGTGGAAACGAACTAGGAACATAAACTTGTTGCTTTTTGCTTTACTTGTTTTGTTTAGTCTCTGCGCGGTGGCAAAAATCGGCTTGCCAGGAATCGCAAAGTGGCAAACAATCGTTCCATTGGGGAAATAGCTGGCCTAAACTTGTATCTTCTTTTTGAATACGTGGAGCAATCTGACACAATAGCCATTCTATGTCAGAATTGGACAATCTTAAAAAAATTTGAAAATTTCCATTTTTTATTTTTCCAGAGGTAATATCGTCTACTTTGAGGGTGCTAAGTAGGCGTATGCCACCATGATTTTGCCTTTCTTGAAGGCTCAGTTCTACCCAAAATTTGTGACGTCATATTTTGTTTTTTCTAGACAACACAACGTAGGCAGCCGCTGCCAGCGCAATTTCTTCATTTTGATCCATGTTTCACCACTTCACAATACACCAAATTTAGCTCGGTTAACTCGGCGACATCCGACATCGACCACCAGTGGAAACACTGTGTTGCGCGTTTCTTATTTGCCTGAAACAACGTGCCACTACTAACGATTTAGTTGCATTAGTGGAAACAATAAGTTTATTAATGTTTCTAAAATTTTCTTTTTGAAGCAACAAGAAGAAATAAAACGAAACAAAAAGTTCCTCAATGTTGCTTTGGTGGAAACGCAGCTTTACTTTGCGAATGACGTGGTCTACCATAAACTATTTTGCATTCGGGCCAATAAATAACAATTCTTTTTTTATTGTAGACAGAGTAAATTCGCGACCGTTACCATTCTGTAATATATGAGGTACACCAAATTCTAAAAATATTTTTAGTAATTCCATCGCCACTAGTGAAGCTTCTTATTATGTTTATTTCTTAATACAAATATCGTTTTATCTCGCTCCCCATATCCGGTAGATCTGTGACTATCCATTATTATATCAAACTCTTCTGTAGGTGTTTCATAAATTTCAACACTAAGTGTTCAATATTGACAATACATCATACATCATACATCATGTTTTTTCTAATACCTGTCGTTTCAGCTGTTGACTTCTTGGACAACTTTTTTAATTCGTTCTGTACAACATTTCTATATTGCATCTTTCTTTCCTCTTGAAACATAATATTGTTGTAATTGTTTGTCAAATTTCACCTTAAAACAATCCAAGTTTTCTTTGTCTTGCATCATTTTACAACAATTAGAATATTTTACAAATATTTAAGTAAACGCAAACAACAAATGCACTCTTTTAGGTTAGAATGTTGGTCGCAGCGAATCACATGCAGAGCGTGTTTTGACTATGTTGTGTTAGGTAAATTATAAAACGCCTAAAAATAAGGAGACATAAGGAAATTTTGGCTGAGTGACGATTCCTCCGAATTTACAACCCCAGTTGTAATTATATTATAGCTACCCTAATCCCTTGGGTTTTTTCCTCGTAAGGTCTTAGCAAGTATAAACTAATTATTGCTAAGTATAAGCTTCACCTTTGCTTTAAAGTGTGGAGGAACAGATCTATGGATTTTTGGACCCTAATTTTTCCGGGAAGAAATAGATATAAAGGATTAATTTTTAGTTACTCGAAGGAAACTTCACGTAACCGATATTTGAGTTCTTGCCTTTATATTTGCCTAGTCAAAACACAAGAAAGCTACTCGTTTAGCCATTTTGCCGGATTTTTGTAAATTACCTAGGTATATACCATCATGAGTACGGCATATACAAAAAAAATAGGTTGTTACAATTAAAATAAGAAAGTTGACATCATTTCCGGTAAAACCGAAGTAATATTGAAAATTTTTTTAGTTCATTAAATGTGTTTTTTTTATCCCATATAATATACCTAAATTACAATTTTATATTTTCGCGACTAAAGTCTTGTACACCCGGTATAAATTATACCGTATAATACAACTATTACTAAAGGGCAAGCAAAATGGTTTTAAAACCAGCATTCTCTTCACACATTCTCTGTCACGACAGTTATTATTACGTCACTTATCACATCAGCCTTATCGTACCTTGCTTTGTTTTTTATGTATTGTATTTACCATTATTCAGCAGTTGTATCAACTTCCGATAATTTCGGCAGTATTGACTAAAATATCATAGATCACAACCTTGCCACACATTTCGAACGGATGGATTTTTCAATTGAGCAAGTTTCATAACCATACCGAAATATGTAAATATTTATCTGAAGAGTTTTTAGCCTTTACAAACAAATCCATTGGGTCGATTTTCGTAAACACAAAATTTGCTCAGATAACATATACCCTTTAAAGAATATTTAATTAATTTGGTCAAATAACGTACGGGGTTAAAAATATTTTATGATTCTTGCTCAGTTGAAGTTGAAGTGTTTCCTTTCGAACATGACATATTTATTATTTGACAATGGTTATTATTTTCTATTATTATTTGATAACTATTTTTCAATTGTATTTTAGAATTGACCTGATTGTGAGTAAAATAGTATACAAACCTCGATGAAGTTTCCTTCCCGCCACGGGCTATAAATGGCCTTGGCGCTACGCGGCTCGTCCATTTATTATAGCCCTCGGCAGGAATGAAACACTTTCCATCTCGGTATTTAATAAACTATTAAGCACGTTGAAATTATTTTTTTTTTCAAAATAAAAAAGAAGTTAAGAAATCAGGTTTTAATTTGTGGGAGTTGCTTTAACTCTTTGTTTGTGAGTATTGAAAACGTAAATTTTGCTCAGATTTTCATCAAAATCCTTAACAATTTTGACTGCTGATCAACTGTTCGAAATGTCTGTTTCGGAGATAAAAAATCACTAAATTTCAAAAAAAATTCTGAAGTTATTTTTCCAAATGAAAGCTCGGATGTTATGACATTTCCCAAATAGGAAAAATTTCTGAAATGCATTTAGATTAAAAATATTCAATAAAAAATATAATATAATATAATTATTACATCGCTGGAGACATTAAAAGATATAGCACCTTCAGTCTACACAAATTAAAGTGATTTAGGTCTTTTATTATTGCTGTGTTTCGGAGTAGTAAATAGTCTGAAGCGAGTTTTCATAAATGTTTAGGTTAACGATGGATTATTGTAAATCCACTTTAAGGATACATCATAAAAAGATAAGAAACTTATATCTGCTATTCAAAGCAGCTAGAATAATAGAATAGAATAATTAAACTGGATTTTATAAGGTATAACAATTCTATTTTCTTAAATTTTTAAATGTTTTAGAGTTTGATAGTGGATTCTTACTGAAACGTTAAATTTCAATTCTGATGTGCATGATAACTTAATTATAAGGTCTGCCTATATATTTTTATTTTCGATGGAGTTGTGTTCACGAGAGTACGACATTTCAACGACTAACCTCTGTTTTTCTACAAGGACTTAGATTAGCAAATCTGGTTTATAGGTTATAGGCATAGCTTCTTATTTGATGATATAAGACTCAAAGTACACTATCATTTCTAGATGTACACGGTGCGGAAAAATTGAGAAATATAATAATAATAATAATACAATGTTTCCACTTATTTTTTTACAATTAGAGTAAAATAACATGAAATCCAGAAATATATTTGGAAACTTTACATCTCTAAATCATGTCGTATTGCAATATAATGATTATTGTTTAACTGCGATAAAATAATCTTAGCAAAATATCTAGCAAAGGCTCTAGAATTTATGGAAAAGCAAGTTCCTTTGTGATGCGCAGTAATCGGAAATCAGTTCGCATAGTCCTACTACAACAAAGTGAAGTAGAACCAGACATAGAACGACTAGGATATTATATAATTTATTCTCGGATTTACTGTCGCTATCCTCAATTCCATTCTTTAATTTAATCATAAACTGTTTATCACCTATTCAAAGAGGTACTTTATTATTTTTTTTTTGGTTAAACTTATAACTTTTCAAATATATGTTTGTTATAACTTTTCATAATATCAATCCAATTTGGGAATTTTAGTACCACTATATTATAACTTTTAATTTGATTTACGTGTATAAGCAATTTACAATTTAATTGCGAAAATAAATCTAAAATGCGCTTTCCAAATCAACTAATTTTTCCTGTGTAATTTTCATCTATTTTAATTTACATTTTAAGAATTTTCCTTTGATCATTAAATTTAATTTATATTTTCTAGTTTATTTTAAATTATTTTCCATCTTGATAAGTTTCTGATATTTTTAAATTAAAATGCGAAATTCGAGTTAAAAATGTAATAAATTTAGGAAGGCGATGGTGTAATTAATAGAACTTTCAACCAATTTTAATTATTAGTTTGGTTGTGTACTATTTGTATCAAAGTTTTTTCGTTAAAATTTTTGTTCGGGTGGAAACAAATTATCGAGTTTCTATGTTTGCTTTCAAAGTTACAATAAGCATATTGTAGTGGCATTACCGGACGTTGAAAAATGACGTCTCTCCTTTCTAATTTATACTTCAAAGTTACACAAAGATTAATTATTTTCAGCAAGTAATGTGGATTAAATGTCTTTAAAAAGTAAACATTTTTTATTATTGACTTGTAAGTATGCTACTACATTTCGATAAATAATTTATTTCGATTGCAGCTTTTTTGCCTGAAAATGCTTATGAGTATTGTATCCCATGTATAAATTTTTAAATGGAATCAGTGCTGGTTTTAGTCCCCCATAGCAAAATGTAATGTTCTACATTTCTTGCCACGTACCGTACTAAATTATCTGGCTAGTATTTTATTGCATTATTCATCTCCCACGGACCATGAGCCGCCTACTCGAGCAAGTACTACATAGCAGCTTCCTACATGTCGACCTTCTTCCATTTGATACAGATTTATTACACCCTTAAGATCTATGTCCTAAGATCTACATAAATGTCCATCCTTTCTATTATCTTAATTTCCCCTACCAATTTTGATGTTCGTATAAAAAATATTTCCCATAAATGAAACGTGTGTCAATTTTGGACATTACATATTTTAGTGGATCCCTTTTGTAGCTGCCAATATTTTTACGCTTTCCATTTTAAGTCGATGCTATTTATAAAGCAAAATCCGCAATAAATAAATTAATGCTGATTTATTTTATGGCTTTCGTTTTGATATCTATTGCACCATCTATTTGTAGACTTTTCAACTCCCTGTACACCAATAAGGCGCAAGCGTCAAGTTATTGGCTTTGAATTCAAACAAAGATTTTCAAAAGCGAACACATATATCTATACCAGTATTTCCGCAAAATATTTCAACAAACAAAACCCATAATTTAAAAAATATTTACATTTCAAATTCCTTCCCTTTAAATACTTCCTGTAAAATGTTTTAAAATACTTTAAAGTTACTAAATCCGTAAAAATCGTAATTTATTTAAATAACCGATTGATTTGCAATAACTTTTATACTTGTAAATTCTTTTCTGCTTTAAGAAATGTACTCAAAGTTTTCTTGAATATAATATGTAGAAAGTCTTTCAAGATTAAAAAAGGAGAGCGACCCACAAAAAGCGTGAAACATTTAATATTTGACTTTACACTGCTGAATATTTTGCGCGCATCGGAACAAAGGGATTCGAATATTTTACAATAAATAATTCTCCTTTGAATTCATCAAATATTTATCCCTTCTTTATGATCCTTAAAGTCATTACAATTTTGATCTTTTACTTACCTTTTCTGTGACATTGGACATCGGGATCCTCAGTAATTTTGTTATTTATGAAGAGACCACAATTTTTATTTTATCGCTAGAGTAACTATTGATCTTTTGGCATACGCATACCATTGGATATTTAACGCTGCATATTTTATGCAGCAGCATAAATTTTTATCTTAACTCTTTAGTAGTGTGTGATAGAGAATAAATCAAAATTATTGTAGTAATATTTTTTATTTATTTGACATTCATACACTTGATGTCTTATTTATCATAAAAATACAGCATTAGTATAAAAATTTCTTTACACAACCTTAGCGTGTAAAGATATCTTTAAGTATCATGTCTATAACTATATAGAGTTAATATACTCATATGTATAGCAAGATATTCTGACATGTCGTCTATGTATATAAAAATAAATTTTAGCAGACGCTTAGAAATATCAGTACCTTTGTAGTTTAATGAAAATCTAGGCTAATTAAATTTGAAAAACATTTGATTTTTTCTAAGCGTCGCTTTACATTATCGACACCGACAAACCATTTAATAAATTACAGAATAGCACGGTCACTTAAAATTATTCACAACATAGGAAACATTATAAAAATATCAGCAATTTGAGTAAGACTAATGGAAAACAATCAGAAACGTTTATTATAAAAGCTTTGGGTTATAAATGCAGGGCTTTATTTACAGAAAGACGAAAACAGGAAGTTTTATTGCAGATTTAAACCAATAAAACAATTTTATCGTAAATTCAATTCAGGAATTAACCGGTAGTACTTCTTCTCGTTCCCAAACACATATCAAGTTATTGCTACAAAAATAGTAATTATTTGGACCTTTACTTGTTGACATAGTCTCTCAACCACGTATATATGTCTGCCTCGTTCTGTGATACCCAATTAATGTTCAATTTGATGGTTTCCAAACTCTGCTCCAATGCTCGCGTTGCCGACCCAACGTGCATTCCATTGAAATAAGTGGACACCTGAAAGTAAAATAAGAAGAAAATAAATTAGGAAAGGTGCATTTTCTTTTACGAATCGCAGGAGAATTCACTTCCACATTCTATAGCATGCTGGTTTTACCAATATACAACTTGATTTTATATATGTTTTTACATGAAATAAATTATACTTCGCAGAAAATATCTTTTCTATCGGTCCCCAGCTAAATCTTTTATGCATGAAAATTACAAAAGTTTTTTTTTCGTCTCTCAAATCAAGCTTTTTCAGGATATACAACTTCAACTTATTTAATATCGAATTAACACTCTTCAAATTTCTATTAGATGAGAAAAATTTCTTTTTTATTTCTTATAACCTTAGACCGCTTTTAAGGAAGTAAGAATATTTTATATTTTATAGACAGGGTTTCAATGATTTCTGTATTACTGTTGTTACCAATTAAAAATCGTTGGTTTTAGCTTTCTAGTGATATTTTTTTAATCTATGTGCACTTTGATAAAATTGTTATTAGCTATGTAGCAAAAATCGATAACCTAAAATTAAAAAAAAACTCTAGTCCTTATCCATCACCGAATGCGAAACCCTGTAAACAGCAATATACCGGATGTAAACGAAACATTTTTTTTAATCTGACACGCTTTAATTTTGTACAATGACGCTCAAAGATATCGAGGACACAAAAGACCCCAATCACTGGGTCACACGAAATTTTAAAGAACCAAGCCCGTATCTTAAGTAGTCTTCATTTCTTTCAGATTTCATACGATCTCTATTGTACAAAAGCTTCATCGCGAAAGTGGACCAATCCACAAAATACAAAATGGAGTCATCAAAGCTTAAAAGAATTTTGCATTTTCAAAAACACGAGGTCTCGATTTGCGTCGGGGATGCGTTCCAAAAAACAACGCCTTTCGAATTATATTTTTATAAAATTTCATGTTTTACTTAAGAGCATCTTCCTAGACGCCACCGATAAATTTTCCGTTGGGGATAATAACAAGGAATTGAAAATCCATCCCATTTTTCTGGAGGTTCTTTGCAAATTATCAGCAAATAACGGATAATTATTGCGAATCCCTAGAGGGCGCGCGAGTTTGTGAGGAAAAATTGTGAAAAATCATGAAAGCGAGCATTAGTTCTACAGTCATAACTCAAGTTTCCCTCGTTAGATTTTCATTTTTTTTCAGATTTAGAATTTAAATTGATTAGGCTACATCCTGCCAGAAAGTTACCTTCTGCAACCTAGCACAAAATTAATTAGAGGGGTCCAAAGTTAAGGTACTTTTAGATCATTATATTTTTTTGTACATTCTCCATTTTTTTTCCTTCTGACAGGAATTAAAGAAATGACTTCTAAATCATCTACAAAAAAAATTATACAAAAATGTTGTTCGTACTAGCTTTTATGACTGCAGAACTAAACCACTATATTTTCAGTTTAGGAAATTGCTCATAATACGTACAGGGTTACTCAATTACCGAAACACCTCAAATTTTAAAAAAATATTTGAGATAAAAGTTTCAATTAGCAAACTAACATTTGTACATATTTTTATTATGCAGGATGGTCGCTAAATTGTCTAAAGTAAATCAAATGGAACACCCTCTATATTTTTTTGTATTTCGATGGATCTTATTCTCTTGTTGACATGAAAAATATTTTTACAAGTGGGAGAAAGAAAGAACAATAAACGGGTGTGATCGGACTCTCTCTCTCTCTCTCTCTCTCGATCCACCCTTAATAACTCTAGTATGACGAAATATATAAAAATTCGACGAAACATGTCAATTTTGTTTTCGAGGGGGAAACATAATTACGAATAAAAATAACCGCTAGATGTCTCTAATTTGCCCCCTAGAAATCGGTATAAATTAGTATAACATATTCCTGAGACCAAAATTGAATTTTTTAGCCCATATTATCTCTATTCAAAAACAGTTTGCTAAGGCGCTATTGAAACTCAAAGATAACAAAATTTGCAGATTTTTATCATTCGATTGCGCTTCAACGAATCATTTTTGGATAACGATAAGTTTGATTAAATTATCCCATTTTCGTCTGAGGAATATGTTATATCAATTTTTATAGACTTATAGGGGACAAATTTTACCCCAAAATTGTAGTTCTGGTCTGACATTTTTTGTTATAACTTTTGATGTGGTGACCCGAAAATTTTTCACACCAATTTAAATTCCTTTTAATTTCCTTTAAAATGAGGTATTGCGTGTTAGGGGTTGCCATTTAAAATTTTGAAGTCAAATAGAGACATCTAGCGGTTTCTTTTATACGTAATTAAGTTTACCAACCCCCCCCACCCCCCGAAATCAAAATTGACGTGTTTCGTCGAATTTTGATATATCTCGTCATACTAGAGTTATTAAGTGGATCGTTTTCAAATGATCACCCTGTATATTGAAAATATTTTTGTTGATTAAAGAAAAGGTCTTAAACCTGATAGATGTTATACAGAGTGTCTAACTTTTTTCCGGCACAAAAGTTTTTTAGACAGTTTTCTGACCAAAAAGTTTCCTATGGCCTAATATTTTTTAAAGTTATAGCAGTTGTAAAATTGCAAAAAAAAAATCATTTTTATGGGACACCCTGTATAATTTTTGTGCTTATTATATTTTTCTTTCAATCAATCAATTGTACTTTGAATTTTGTTTTTGCCCAGTAACTTTTTTTAAATCTATAGCCTGTTTTTAAACTAAAAGGAAGGTTTTAAATTTCCGGCGGTAAAATTAACGCATCCCGATTGGCTTAAAGTTAAAAACAAAATTTTGTACAGGGTCTCTCGTCTCTCACCAAAATCATTAGTTTTGTAATTTTAAAATTGTTTTAACTTTTTCTGTAGTCGCAAAAAACGTAAGTTTGTAGGGAATTTGTTGTTCTGGATGCCTTTTACAATAAAAAAAATTGCTGGAAAAAAAATGAGACACCCTATATAAATTAGAAACAACCAGAAAAAGCAAATACACCCTTTAATCGTTCTTTCTCTCTTCTACTTATGTAAAAATGTGTTTTTTTTTATTTTATATCTTTTAATCTATTAGAGTTAATGGTACAAAACCTGATATTTACGTAGTCTGGAGAATAAGATTTATCGAATGTTCCACTTGAAATAACAAAGTTTGGTGTAGTTTGGAATGTTTAGCGAACACCCTGTCCATGTATAATAAATATATGTACCTGTTAGTTTACTTGATTTTATGAAACTTTTATGTGAAATGTTTTTTAGAATTTTTACGGTTTAAAAAATATTGGTGTGTAATAACCCTGTATAAAATAAATCCCTGTTACTCCTCAAATTTTCAATAAATTCACATGTACAACGTAAATCGAATTACAACAACGCAAATCGAATTTTGATCCTAACCTAATCTAACGATGCAACATTTTGTATAATCCGTATTTTTCTCTTGTTGCAAACAGTCAATTTCTGGAAGTACCTCTCAAAATTGACAAAATTGTGAGTTGACTCACTTCCGTTGAACGTACAGGATCCTATCAAAAGGAGAAAATAAACTAATTTGAAAAAGTGATGCTTTTGAGGATTATCCGTACTGCTAGCAGGTGCTACAAAAATGTATTCATAAAAATGCCAGTATATTATTTAAGAAACTAAACAGTTTATCGTTTTTATGTTCATTTCAATGAAGTTTTTTTCAAATGAAAACCTACAACTACTTTTTAGCAGTAATGACAAAAGGAAAAGAGCCTTATATACCAAACACCATCAATGTTACACATTAATAAAACTTTATTCTAATGCATTTCGAAGTTACTTAACTTCATCTTCAGAGAATACATTTAACATTTTATCAATGGAACTAATGGATGTTCATAAATAAAACGTAGTAAAAAACAAAGCAGCAGTCAGTCTAACTGTGTAAATCTATCTTCAAGGTGAACATAATCAAACATCAAAAGGCAAAAACCAACTTTAAAAAGAACGCCTAATTTACTTTAAAAGGAACGCCTAATTTTAACTTTAAAAGGATCGCCTAATAAACTTGGAATGCCCAATCAACATTTTAGGCAAAACACAACATCCCATCAACTAGGCATCATGGAGGCCCTTAACATCAGGCGTAAAAATTTATCACAGCACGTTTTTGGACATTACAGGTTAAAATCGATAAAAACGTTAAAATCAGGTTAAAAACAAGATGAAGATGAAGTTAAGTAACTTCGAAATGCATTAGAATAAAGTTTTATTAATGTGTAACATTGATGGTGTTTGGTATATAAGGCTCTTTTCCTTTTGTCATTATGATACACCAAAAACCTGGAGGTTTTCGTTTCGAAACTTTTTAGCAGATTGACAAACTTGTCAAAAATTAAACCAAACCAAGACCGATAAACGATAAATTTTGCATGCTTCACTGATCCCGTATAATTTACTGGGTTTAACTTACAAAAACAAGATACATAAATATGTAGAAATTTATAGGTATAAGACATTTTTCTGTCTTTTTGGAAAAGATGTGGAGTTTAAAAAAGCTTTACTTGAAAAAATGATTCTGACCAGAAACTTAATTTTTGAGCAAATTTTGCAATGTAATTTTATACTATTTTTAAGTACTTTTCTTCCAATTGTTTTTTCTTAAAACTCCTTCAATAACCCCTTATTTCGTTTAAAATTAATTAAGATGGGAAAATTGGACGAAAGAAAGGAAAGTATAGCAACTAATTGTTACATTATTCTTTTTGCCTAGTAACCATTAACAAAACTAAATAACATTTATACAGGGTGCTAAAAAAGTCGCGTATTCGGTACGTTGTTTGGAAGTAACCATTAAACAAGGGTAAAATAATTCAAAAAATATTTGGATGATAATTCCTAAGTTATTGGCATATTTTAAGGAAGTAAACTTGGTAACATTGTTTTCAACTTTGAAGACTTTGAAGATACCAGTATCTCTTAATATTTGATTCAAATTATTAATAATAAGTTATGCGATTACACACAAGAAAACGTAAATTTAAAGTAGAAACGAAGAAATAATTATAATGTTTTTACATTGTTGTCATATGTCATTTTTGTCAATTTTGTAATAAATTATAAATTTGAAAATGCAAATATCTTTGATCTATTGACAACTATTCAAGTTCAAGGATTTGAAAACTATCAAAATTGACAATATCAAATTTTGTATGAAATTATTTTTAAAATGCCGTTAATAAATGAAGAAACCAAAGGAAATATTATAGCAGATTCAAATAATGGTTTTACAATAAGGCAATTTTTTGCATTATCTTTATTAAAAAATAACCAAAATTAGTGACAGTTACATTTCTGATAATTTAATCAAGACGTGCTGAAATTACGTTTTACACAGCTGAAATTTCTTTATCCACTTTTTTTGCATTCGACTGTATATTGAGTAAAAATAACTAAAAATTTACAAATAAAATAATTTTTAACTTTGAGCCTTCACATCTTGAATTATCTGCTAGAAGGGTTTTTTGAATAATTTTACCGTATCTAAAGAGTGCTTCTCAACAACGTAACGTGAAGCGTGTACGCGACTTTTTCAGCACCCTCTATATAGAGAGTTAAACTACTATGTCACTTGGTAAAAATCGGGATAAGTAGGTTTATGTGTTGAATACGAATTAACGTAAATATTTTTAAATATACTAATTTTTTAGACGTTTTTTGTTGTTCCTTTAAAATTTTGAATTTGGCTTATACGCCTCTTTTCCATGAAATCCTCGATAAGATCCTCATCTTTATAAATAACTCTTTAAATTTCAGCATTTTCTTTTAGATATGTAGCTCTGAAAGTGAAACCAATCCCAGAATATTATTAAAAAAATAGGTACCCAAAACTTAAAGAAGTACTTATAATGACGAGGATCATAATATGTATCGTTTTTAATTAAATAAATTAAATTAATAAATTAATAAAATAACAAATGGTTACTATGTTTACCTGTCTTTTGGACCCCACTTATAACTGGATTAAGACCCAAATACTCCCGAATTAATTTTTTAAATAATTTCTTTAGTTAGAAAAAGACTCAAAAAAGATTTCGGTAATGTACGTTAGCATACTTTTAAAAGTACAGTGGTAGTTTTTGGGTTAAAGGAAATTTGACCAAAACTGTATTTTATAAGTAATTCCTATAAATATAACACGTTTCAACCCCTAACCCTCCTCACTAAAACCTTGTAAAAATTGGAAAAAAAAATCCTATAATTTGACAAAATTAAAATATATATGCTTGTATACAGGGTGTACCGTTCGTGGCAAATAATACTTCAGAATTAAAAGGTAAAGCTTTTTTCATTATCAAAAAAGTAGGGGTCTATCATTTATGGTTTTGAAGTTACAATGTTTTGAATTGTAGGTCTCCTATTATTTTATTTTTTTTTTCATTTTTAACCTTTTTATTTAACATATTGCCAGCGATTTCTGTTGTTTTGTTATTACTAATTAAAAGAGGGTAGTTTTAGATTTTTTTTAATCTCTGCACAATTTGGTTAAATTTTTACTACGGATGTACTGATGTATGAAAAAAAATTAAAAACGCTGTAACTCCAAAACTACAAATAATAGACCCCTAATTTTCTGTTTTTTTTTTTGACAGTGAAATTTGTTGTGCTAGCTTACTCTGAAGTTTTATCTAGCATGAAGGGGAGACCCTTTATACATAAACTTAATACCCTTTTTTGTCATTCTAAAGAAAGTAGGTATATCATAACATTAGTTGCCATAAATATTCTAAATAATTGACATTTTGTTGATAATTTTGTTAAATTATGAAATTTAATATTCAGAATTAACCAAAAACATATTTAAGTATGTGTAATATATACATTTCATGTGATTTGACCAAATTACAATTACATTATAAATAGTTAAACTATACTTCTGTAAAGTACACATAACCTAAAAGTAACTGTAAATTGAAAGACTAGAAACTACTAACTATCACATATCTTTGGTTGTAAAGTTTATATTCGAGATTTACGAATTCTTATTTAAATATTCAAATATAGGCTACGTTTGTACTGTTATTTTATTATTATTTCACGATTGATTTTCGTTATAGGGAATATTTTTTGTTGAGTTTGAAACCGCAAGACATTTGATTTCCCCAAAGCAAAATAAAACCTGAATATAATTTAAAACAAATGCATAAATTTTGCATTTTGTTTAACTCTGAGTTAGTTATTTATAGTTTTCGCACTTCAATAAAACGGTGTACCTAGTATAGTATGATTCAGGGAGAAGAAGAGGATTGATAGACCCTATAAGATATTTTCTTTCAAAATATTTAAATATTTTTTAAAAAATACTAAACACGTGCATAAAATAATTTATAATGTAACTAAGGCGGTATTTTTGTTTAATAAGCTTATAATACACGAATATAGAAAACTTTTTCCACTTTCTGTAAAATTTAATAAACATTGTTATAACTTTATGCGGATTTTGAGATACAATTTACGTCAGTAAATTAAATTGATTGAATATTAGTGACTCCTTTTTAGTTTTTAACTCAATAAATTATGGCTCTCGTGTGTAATGATTATATCCACGAAAATAGTTTTAAAAGCTATTAAAATCTCTTTGATAATGCAAGGACCTTTTTATAAGTGAATTTATTTTGTTAATTTTTATATTCTGCTTAAAAGAAACTTTTAAGCCTCAACAAATTTGATGCAATTGATAAAATAAAGCACAATTATAACTTCATTCAAAAGCAGAAATTAATTAACTTATCAAAATAAAAAAGTAAACAAGCCAATTTATTCACGATGCTTTGAACACAATAAACTTTTATAGCTTGCCAGGCATACCGGTGTAAAGTTATTCCCATGGCGGTTTTTATTAATCCTGAAACAATAAAATCTGGTTTTTGCCCAACTGTCTATTATTTCACGAATAAAACGACCAATTAATAAAATTACAGGCTAAAGCATTGTTGCGATATATCCGTTTCATATTTTTACGCCAGTTAATTTTCTGAAGTCCAGATACAAAGTTTAATTATTTTCACGCTATCCACCTTCTAATCATTTCCTCTTTTCTCGAAAATGTCATAGAATTTCATATACCTACACATTTACAGCAATAAGTATAAATTTCCTGGAAACGTGTTTATCGAGAAACAAAAAATACACATAAAAACATTTGTTTTGTCATCAAAACTTCGTGCACATAAAATAAAGACAAATTGCGATCGTTTCCTAGAGGAAACGATAAAAATGATCCCGAGTAATTATTGGAATTCTAGGAAATTCTTATTGTATCCAAAGATTTTTAAACTGGAAAATTGAGAAAACAATAAATTTTAATTAAACCAATCAAGTACAAAAATATAATTGGTTATAAAAGTTTATTTCAAACTACTACCATTGATTATTGCAAAACAACCTACAGAATTATTATTTAACAATATTTTTTTTTAATTTTGGAGGCTAAAAGGTTTAGTTGTAGTTGTTTTCAATTAAACGCTATTAAATAATCTGAATATAAAGAGATAGATAGAACATCCTTTTTCTTATACTTTTAGGCTTTTCATTAAATAATTATTGAAAATTTGCATATAATTCATAAACTAGCAGGAACAAATTAAACAAGTATCAGATTTCTTGAGCCGTAGAAACAGCCCCGACAAATTAGCTCCCGACGAAATAGCTCCCCGAAAAAATAGCCCCTTACAATTAATTATAAATAGAACCGGTTAATTTTCATGTGGACAAATTGCAAGTCGATGAATTTTCCATTGGGAGTTGAATTGGTTGGTTTTGCTGATGATGTAGGTGTGGTATGATCGGATCTGGTGCGACGGAGATTATAGATAAAATTGAATGGTTGTTGTGTTTGATTAATAGCTGGATGAGTAATAATGGTTTACGTTTGGCTCCACATAAGACAGAACTTGTCATATTTGAGGGAATAAATAGTCTGAAAAGATTAGAGATTAATATTGACAATACAGAATAGAAGACGTATTAAATATCTTTAAGTCTGGTTAGGATACAAGGCAGTTACTAATCTTGGTTTTGTATTACCCAATATTAGTGAGCCCATGTATACCTATACTATAGTAGAAAGAAGATTTATAATTCAATAGTTGACAATTGTCAATTCGATATTGTTGTATGTAGTACTTATATGGAATAACTTTATAAAGATAAAGAGATGTAGAAAACAAATGGAAAGCATTGAAAGAAATATGGTTTTAAGAATAAGAAGTGCCTACAGAACGGTGAGTATTCGAGCAATTCAAGTGATTACAGGAGTGATTGCTCTTCTTCTTTTAATTTTCGAAAGAGCGTATTCTGGTAATTCGAATAAAAAGGAACTCGGAAATCAAAATATACAAACCTGGGAAAATGAATGGTCAATTGATAATGGTAAGGGAACATGGTTGTTTTCAGTATTATTTAACTACAATGAAAATAATAAATTGTGATTTATCGATTTATGTTTGTATTGTAGAGAACTTTAGATGTGGAAATTTTATTGAAAAATAAATTACCTAATGAATGTTGTTAAATTGATGTTGAGAGATACTAATAATTGGTCACTTATAAACAACTTCTAATAAAGGTAATAATTGATAAGTAATGTTTTTATTCCGTTTATTATTGTTTTTTTGTTAGAAGAGAAGGAGGTGTGACTGTTGTTAATGAAGTAATGAAGAGAGAGCTGGTACCGTTTTAGGCTGTAAGAGTCCGTCACTAGCAAGTACATAGATGTACATGATGGATTTCCTCTCACTAAAAAAATGCAAGGTTAGGTTAGGTTAGCTATTTTGTCAGGGCTATTTTGTCGGGGGCTATTTTGAGGGGGTACCATCCGATTTTAAACCAATAGGGTTTTTAAGAAACGTTTACAATTATTAAAAATATTCATGATGTAAGTTATTAAAAGATCCGTATTATTTAGTTTACACAAAATATTCCAATAGACGGTTAATTTTTAACAAACTGTAACTTATTTAAATCTTTATTACTTATCTAAATCTAAAATTCAACATTTTGCACCACGTTTTATGGATAGTTCTCAGCAGGGTGCTCAAGAATTTCTCAGATATTTATTGGGTTTGTGCAAAGATGTTAATAGAATTAGAAGTAATTGATAAAGATTTTCGGGATAGGGATTTAGTAAGAGAAAATTCCAGTCTAATAGGTATTTTTGTTGGTCAATTGGAATCAACACTTAAATGTACACAATGTGGTAACTGCTCAAAAACTTTTGATTCATTCTGGGATTTGTCGCTTCCTATGCCTTATAAACAGGGTCTATAGAACTTTCTCAGCGTCTTGAAAGTTTTACCAATGAAGAAATATTGGATAATGATGAGAGCCCTATCTGCTCAAAATCAAAGGTCAAAAAATGCACAAAGTCCTTTAAAATCTGCAAATTCCCCAAAATTTTAGTCATTCATTTGAAAAAGTTTTCTTTTAAAAGAAGGTTAAAGAAAAAAATTAATATAATGGTAGATTTTCCTCTGGAGAGTTTAGATATAACAAATTACTCTGCTAATCCAGGCACAAAGTGTCAATATAATTTATGCTATCAGTAATCACAGTGACACATCTTACAGTGGTTATTATACTGTTTTTTGTAAACACCCTTTCTCACAGGAATGGTATGAATACAATGATTCCGATATGACGACAATTAGCAAAAACAATACAGTTAGGTGTGAGCCATATATTTTATTTTATGAGTTGGCAGAGAATTGTCACATCCATGATGAATACTTTTATTTTTTGTTTATTTTAATTTGTATTGTTTTATTTTTATAATTGTTCTTTTTTATTTTATATTTATTAATTTTAATTATTTATTTCTATGTAATGTAATGCTTTATTTTTATGTCACTATTTATATATTATTTGACTACTTTTATTATTTTAAAATAGATATTTAACATATTATTTATTATTAATTACTTTGTTATGAGCTGGTCATTTTTTTTCTCATAATTGATCGAAATTTCTGTAATATAATTATGGAAAACGTCAGTTACGACCCACATAACAAACCTATCTGATATTTTCAGTAAAGATGTATAGTTTTGCTCAGAATTGCATTAGGTTGTATGTAATCGAACCATATATTATTTTCACAAATTGAGATTAATATAGCAATAAAAATACACCCTGTATAAATGATATTAAACATAAATTTTGTTTATTTGAAAAATTAGAAAGGATACGGTTTATGTCTGCATTAAAGATAAAATAATACAAATTAATGAAGTGCTCATTCATAACACCAGAAGTAGAAAATACTTCTACTTTCAAAGTCTAAATTAATATTTATTGCTTCTAAATTTGTCATCATTGCATCGTTAAAGTTAATTTAATATTACCTAAACATTTGTAATAAATATCAGTTTCACACCACTTTATGAGTTCCTTAAAATACCGCAATTGATAAATTTTATTTTATGAATGGTAATAAAAATATAATAGTTTAACGCTAACGTTAGCTTATTTCCTCAACTGCAAAAATCATAACAGTTTAAAATAAATAATACGAATATTCATAAAAAATAACTTCGGTAGATTTAACAATAAATTAAGTAAATTTTCTTAGTTTTAAATTATCGTTATTTAAAGTTATACATGTAAAGTTTTACTTTATTTCTGACATGATATTTTAATTTTTCCTATCGTCCACTAGTTCAAATATGGATAGTATAATGGGAAAACTTTATACAACTCCTTCAAATATTGCAACGTAATATGTTAACTTTCGATAATGTCACTAAAATTTAAACTTTTCCAACTGTTTACAATAAGTTAAAATATAACTGACCTAGTTTTTTTTCCATTTATTTAAATACATATTTTAAGATTATAAATGAATTTTAACAGACTTTAAATATTAGTCAATTAATATTTAAAAATGCAATCCGTTTATACAGGGTGTCCCATTTTAATTGATCCAGCTAAATATCTTCAAAACTAAGTGATTTTCTAAAAAATTTCAGGCAGAAGCTGTAACATTTAATAATGCCATGGACATTTATTTGATTGGGGTTTTATGGGGAAACCATTTTTTTTCAAATAGTACATTCTTAATCTATGAATATATGTATCTATGACAGGATACTCTTATAAGAATTAATTAAGAGGATTGGGAGTCTAAGCTAAACCGCGCTCCGATAGTAAACGTATATTTTGAGGTTTTTATTGAATTTGGGGAAGATATGTTGTCCCATTGTACATCCCCCATAATTTGGCTGAAAGTACTAATAAAAATCTTCATTTCTGTTATACTAAAAACGAAATATGGCTTGCAATTATTTCAAACTACAATCATATTTTGTAAAAATGTTCTGTTTTATAATTGTATACTTTAAATAACATTGAAGGCTGGACTACTAATGGACGACTTTTTCAAGAATTAAATTATTAAGTCCAAAAAATAAGTTTAAAGTAGGTCAATTTTTTTTGGCCATTTTGAATATAAAATATTAAAAAACTGTCACATACAAGTCTTAAGCAGAGGTTCCACTTTCATATGATATTTTTATTTTGTATATACCTCAATACACATTCGCGTAGTTTGATACACGTAAACATGTAAAAACCCATATAATTTTGTAGACTCCATATTGTCACGATACATAATTTTGCCCAATTTTTCAAAATAAAGACACAATTTTAAGATCTTATTTTTATGAGTTTTCGAAAATCAACTTTTAAAATATAACGATCTACGTCTATATTATTATCCATACTTAATGCATTAAATACAGCTTTACAATTAGCAGATTTTAATATCCAATCTCTTAAAGAAAGGAGATCTACAGCAAGTGCACTTTATATACATAGATTGTTTCATGGTTATATCGATGAGCCAGAATTCTTTTCGTGGGTGAAGATAAACGTTCCTGCCTAAACAACAAGGTACAACAAACTTTTTACGTACCTACCTAATATCCCCAACATAAATGTTCTAAAGTTTTCACCATTCTATGTCGTGTATGACATATGCAATAACCTAAAGAAAGTATGTGATATTTTTGATTTAAATAAACCTAAGTACAAAGAACAAGCTTCCAAATTGTTGAAATCTAAACCTTGAATTATCGTTATTTATCTGTAGGTAACAAATATTCAAAACAGATTGATTAGATTTTCTGCACGATAGTTTAAAGCGAAAAAAAGTAAGCGATTTCGAAAAAAAAATATGATTTATTTTCGATGAAATCTCCTGTACTTTCTACCATTTTCGTTTAAGCACTATTTGTTTGGATTCCCATGATTTTATACACATAGAAAATCATGGGTTCCAATTTTCGTTAAAAACTGTGTTGAATCTTTGCGTTTATGGGCCACTAAGAATCGATATTCTTTGAAGTACGATGATTTGGCGTGTATCATCAAATCATCACAATAACTGTTATTTTTGTGTTGTAAATACTAATGGAATAAACCGCAAAAAGCGTTGAAAGCGGGTTTATTCAAACTTGCCATCTGTCACTACACCTGTCCATTGATGCATTAGTACCACGACTATAAACAAGTCAGGAAAATGAGTTAGAAAAGCAAATCATAGATTATGAGGGCGTTAACAGTGACTTTGATCTGAAAAATGACCTCGGAGTTCCTAGGCCATTAAATCAAAATGAACTTGGTCAGAGACCTTTGTTTGACAAAAAATGCATCAAAACTATTAGCTTCTCGGTTGATCTTATAACAAAAGAATTAAGAATCTCGTATTACCTAACAAAGAAAAACAATTTTATGAAGAGGATGGTTTTGTATTTTGTAACAATATTTCTGGTCTAAGTGCTGCAGTGGGCTTACAGAAGTACGATTGAAACAAGTGGTGTCTATTAATAGACTCGTCAAAAATAGGTATCAAGTGTGTTTCTTTTACTTAACGGCAATAAGCTAGGTTCTAAGAGAAGGAAGAATGTCCGACAATATCCTTGTTATGGATAAAATAAACTACGACGATCTTAAGTGGTTTATTTGTATGGTTCTTATTGGGCCAACAAAATGGGTACACGAATATCCCTATTTTCTCTGCTCATGGGACAGCAGAGCAATAGCTCAGCATTGAACAAAGAAAGACTGGCCTATAAGGAATGATCTAGTTCTAGGGAGTCTAAATGTTATACATGCAGCACTTTTTCCCAAAGACCATATAATATTACCTCCTCTACACAGCTAAAACCTTTGAACAAGGAAGATGAAAGCTCCCCTTACATTATTAATGAAGTTTTTAACAATATCGATATTTTTAATTCTTTTTTTAAGCTATTTAAACGTAAACTATTTAATTATTTTAGTTCGTAATCTTAAGTATGTATTATTTCTATTTCTGTAATGTTTTTAAAGGCACGTCCGTCAATTATTATTACTTGAAAATTTCCGAATTTGAGTAAAGAAAAGGTAAATGCTGCTGGAATTTTTGACGGCCCAGGAAGGTAATACATACATGATCCAAATTTTACGGTTCTGTGACAGAAATTGAGAAAAATGCTTGGAATATATTTGTTTGGATTGTGAAAAACTTTTTGGGAAATAAAAAAGGTGACGACTATTCCCAGCGTGTTGAGAAGATGTTTATCACTTCTACCAGCTTGAATATAAGATGAGCATTAAGCTACATTTCCTGCACAATTATTTAGATCTGAAAATTTTGGCCATTTTAGTGGGGAACAAAGTGAACGATTCCACCAGGATCTTCGCACATATATCATATGGCTGACTATATGTGGAGCAATATTCGGGGTTCTACTTATACAAGAAAATCTTACAAAATCAATTTTTTTCAGATTTAAATTTCCATGCAACAGAAAAGTTGTTGGGTGATGTTATTAATGTTATTCTAAGCATTCAGTATATTAAAATATTGATACAATAATATAAATATGTGAGTAATGTTTTCGTAGTCATTTTGATGACGATAAAGTTGTAATCAATAAACTTTTAGAGCTCTTTTACAGCACTTATTGATCAGTTTTTTTACATAAATAGTAAGAAACTTCCTAGCACTTTGTAAGTAGAATGTTTGACCGGGGGTTAATAACAATTTAAATTCAGGTAATGTCGTTTTTATTAGATTCAATTACCATTACTGATATTTCTAATATGTTCTAATAATTTATTCGTTTATTACTTTCAAATAAATGTTAATTTTATTCCTAATCTATGTAATTATATTGACTATTCTCTATTCTAGTTTCCTAATTCATTATAGAATTTCGCACTAGCACTGCTCCCTTTGATCGGTCTGGAATTTAGTAAACAGCTGGGATTAAACTGTTGGCTTAACTTAACCTTGTAATTTCAAAGCTTTTTTATTTGTCCCTCTAATGAATTTATTATCTTACCCTTGTTTGTATATTTAGATGATAAATATTTAGGTAATAAATTTCCATGTTGAATTAACATTTCAATCTATGCCATTTACGGTAGCGAATAATAATTGACCCATCTTGTTTTGCTGTTACCCTGTTGTTTACCATTGTAACCCTTGTTCACTTATAATTTTATAAGTATTTCAACTAAAATCTCATGTAAATTTCATTTGGATCTTATTCAACTGTATTTTGTTTGGGCGATTCCAAACTGCGCCAATAATCAGGTAAAGGGATTAACGATGTGTTAAAATCCGCCAGACATAAAATTTTGACCGCAAAGGGGTAAGGAAAAGTACGCCACACTACTACCTGAAAGGATGAATATAATGATCCATATTTGAGAAAATAAATTTTTATTTACTTATTTACTAAATTTAATTTTTATAGGAAAATGTAACATATATAATAATCTTAATAGTACATAGCTAACTTTATGCCTTATTCGGTTAGGTTATTGTTTTCTAAAATACACTCTGTGGTGGTCGGGTTAGGTTAGGTTAGGTTTGGGTAGAGTTTGATACGTTTTGATGCGGAAAAGATTATTAAAATATACATTATAATTTGGTGAGGTGTTAGAAAAATTTAGTTCCCTTCGATTACCTGGAACGGGCCTGGCGGAATTTGCCTACAGGAATAAAATTTCGGGTCTTGGACGTCCCGTTGTTTGGGATTACGTGGCGGAATTTGATACTGCCCCTATGTTTAGTTTCTCTGACTGTTTGTGATATTTTTAAACATTTTTTTGAAAATTAAAAAAAATTAAATTTTTTTTCTTCTTTATCCGAAGTTGATAAAAACTACCAAAACTCATTCTGAATAATACTAATCCCTAAATAAAATTATAATTTGTAAAATTATTCAAATAGTTTTTGAGATATTAATTTTTGAACTTTTTTGAGGAGCATTTTTGCATATAAGTGTTTTTTTAAATACAAAGATGACGGAAAAGTTGTTTTTTGAAAAAGTTGATTTTATAACGATTATTTTGGTATTCCATATGTTGGGTCTAATCAGTTTTCACGTGCCTATTTTTAAATTTCTGGTATCAAAAAATAAAAATATACAATAGTTTCAATTATCATAAAAAAAAGGTGTATATCGTTGTTATTATTTATTTAAATTGGGTGTTTAGTTTTTATATCGGTGCGCGGCGCGACTAACATAAATGACCCTTAACGGATCGATGTTCATATGATGTATTTTTTCTATCTTGTTATCAGAAATCACAATTTGAAATTTTTAATATGAACGTGAATCACCCAGGGGCGGATTTAGCTTTAGACACCTGCCTGTCCCGTCTTGGAAGATGTATTGTATCGAATTATTGGACAACCAAAGTAAGCTAGACCTCCAGATTCGTGGAAAATCTCATTTTTAAAATTGAAAAGTTTAACACTATTTTTAAAATTAATAATTAAAATTTTAAAAATAGTGTTAAACTCTAGGGTGAACGAAATGCGACATATTAAATTTTTTACTTATTAGTAACTAAAAGGTCCAAAAATTTTCGGTTTTTTCACTTTTTTTTAACATTTAAGGTCTATAAAATTGAAATGTTTAGTACTACCTCTATCCAAAATTATAGTAAATATTTCTTCAAAATCCTTTGATTATTGAAATTTAAAGAAGTTAATTAGTTGCAATCAATTCATGTTAAAAATAGTTATTTATGTGACAAGTGCGAAAAATAATGTATTAGGCATGAGTTCGAATTTTTCGTGCTGAGCCGAATGCCTAATATATTTTTCGCACGTGTTGCATACAAAATTTTTCCTACTTTGGCAAAATTACCTATTGGAGAAAGAAGAAACTTCATAAACCACAGAAGTATGAGTTACTAAGAGCGCGAACAAATATTTACTTATCTTAGGTTGGCAGCACTTTGATATATAACCAAAAAGTCATGTAAAGTGTTATATACCTTACTATCTATAATTTTTTTGGTTATATATTTCACTCAATCATAACTAACAACTTTTTTGATTTATGTCAATAGTGTGAAAAGTTTGATTTTTGACGTAAAAGTAGGAAAAATATATACTCTTAATATTCTTATAGTTGTCTATGCTCCTAAATTTTGTTCCTGTTAGTTGAAAAAAAAAAAACAAAAATAGTAAGAAATCAAAATCACACCCGCTTAGAATGAAAATAGTGGTGGGTGTAGTGTAGTGTGTATAAGAAAATACCGAAAAACTAAAAAAAAATACTTATGACCATCAGGGTAATGAAATTTTACAGTTCTTACTAAAACATAAATTAGGAACAAATTGTAGTGAAAAGAATCTTGCCTTAGTCCCCAATTTAGATTAAATGTATAAATCATTATTATTTATAATTATTATTAAGTTAAAGTTGAGTTTCAATAAAGAAACATGAATTCCTATAATGTGTATACCATAATTTGGGACAGAGGGACTAATTTTTAAAGCTATATTTAGTTCCCTTCAAAATACATACATTATAAAAACAATAGCCTGTATTCAGCGACCGTGATGAAAAATTTAGAGACGTCGTTAAAGTTAAGCACGTGATTAAAAAAAAATTCTTCATAAGAAATATTTCTTTAAAGACGTGATTAACTTTAACTACGTGTCTAAAATTTTCATCACGGTCGCTGAATACAAGCTTATATTATCAAAATGATGAATTTATTATTCATTTTATTTAAGCTTCAAGCTTGTAAATTTTTAAACTTTTAAAAGTATATGTATGTATTTTAGTGCTCTGTTAAACAGTTGATGTTTTAATCATATTCCTGGCTCAAGGCTTTAAATTTGTAATTTTTTTAAACTTCAAGAAAGAATATTTTTTTTGAAGCTCATCTTTTCCATCGAAAAAGGAATTTGAATCATTGCACAGGACCCAATTTTACCATAATCCGCAAATAGAATTGAATCGGCGAGTTCCAGAACAGTACGAGTACAAAAAATTCGTTCCTCAATAAAACTAGCTTAAGAACAATATGCTAGGGACTATCATATCGATAAAGGAGTCCTGGACTAAAACTGTTACTAATTAATCAAAATAAGACAAATGACATCAAGAATATCATGCAATATACAGGGTGTCTTACGGGACGATGGACTGCTGCGTATCTTTGTTATTATAGGAGATAAAGAACCGGTTAAATGGACAAAGTTTTATTTAGGCACTTTTTTGTGGAAAATGCAGTAAAGCAAATGAATAGTTTTTAAGTTTAAGTTTTTAATCATCTGCTTTTATTTGGCTAAAAATATAACTTCATTAGCTTAATTTCAGTTATTGAAATTTATTTAATTTGCAATTATTTTGGAGTTATTAAATATAATAATTTTTTGGAATTAAATTTAGTAGACCGCATTCGTTAGTAATTTTTTTACATCTCTCTTTAACGAAATAAACACGTCACCGTTTTCGATTGGGGAGTACCGGATCGACCAAACCTCTTTAACTATTGCGAGATAAACGTATAGTCCAGTCACTTGGGAGAAAAAAGGGGGTTACCTGGAAAGTTTTCCGGGAGTTTTGAAAGTGGGTAATTTTATAGATTTCGATGTGGTCTTTCCGAATTTCAACTTTGCCACCTCGTATCTTTGCCGCTCTCGTCGCCATATTGGAAAAATTGCGCCTTAAAGCAGTTATTTGACAATATCTCCTTTCCGATTCATTTTACAATAAAAACATTTATATTCAAAATTAAACTAAAGAAAGTGCGGAGGACTCTACAGGCCATAGTGAGCCAGTTTTTCAACGCATAGAAAAATATTTATTGTTAGTTAAAGTTATACATACAGGGTGGTCGAGATAAAGTGAACAGTGGATATATCTCCAAAAGTAAGAGTTTTAGAAAAAAACGTTTCAAATAAAAATTATTTGGTTTTAAAGGGGCCACAGAATGAGAACAGTTATTTTTGACCTAGAGGACTTCTTCATGGTCATTCTAACCCTAACTCAATTTTTTCAAATGGAAACCCGTATTTTTTTATTTGAATCTGAATCCAGCAAAAATTGCTTCATTTTTTGCCGGATTCAGATCGAAAGTCTTCTGGCATACGATTTATTGCAGCTGCCACAACGATAATCTGCTTTCGTAATATTCATCAAGTCTATTTTATTTAACACTGCAACACCGCCAAATTTTAGTTACAACTCAAAATCTATATTTTTATAAATAAACATATCAACATTTTAGTTTATCCCGAAAGATGTCATTTTCAAAATATGTTCAATAAAATATGTACTGCTGTTATCCAATTTAACCAAACAAAATAATAAAATACTAAAAAAATATACTTTTCTTAGTCCAATACTATTCACGACCAAAGCTGGAAATTACAAAAAAACGTACCTTTACCCAGGTTTATCCAGCTTAGTCGGATAATGCAAGAAATAAAATAAGACATGTTGTGTTACCTTCTAGTTTTACCTGAATAAAGTCTGAATTACCCATGCCCCTTCTGAGTAAAAAAGATGCTTTGTAATACAATGTGTTTCTGAACCTTGTCGGATAAGCGCTCCATTTCGGGAATGCAGGGCATTGAAGTTTACTCGTTTTTTCAATTTTTTAAGATAAAATCTACATTGTTAATGATAATTGGCATAAATTTTGCACATACCTTACTTTTGGCAACCGCCTTGGGATGAATTCGCAAATTTAAAAAAAAAGGTAAGGGTGAAGTTTTTCGAGTTTTTTTTAGCGGAAAAAATATTCTTACTTTTTGCCTTAAAATTGGTCCAAAAATCCATCCTAGATTATCCGACACTTGTTCAGAAACACTCTGTATATCGCGCGCGCTTGTAGATAATGCGCAATAATTTTCTGAAGACCCATGTTTCAAAACGTTATTGTAAATTAAAAAGTATGCAAATCTTACAGAATTTATACTAATTCGAAATATAAATCGAATTTGTCATGTTCAAGGAAGTATGTAGTTTATTATTGAATATGTCAGTATAAAGGGGGTTTCTTAATTATGTTGCAAAAGTTCGTGTGGTTATTCCTTGGACCAAATTAAGATAACATATGTCTATGAACATGGATCCGAAAAAACGTACTTTAATTTAATGTAATAATCTCAAATAGAAGGTAATATTTTTTATGTTGTTTAAACTTTCGCACCTCAATTTAAAAATAAAATTAATTTTTATACTGCATAATTTGGAGTTTCTTTGAAAAATACAAATTACCGTCGACATGTTTCTTAAGGTATTCTTCTCAGATAACAACAAGGCCCCGGGCAGACATGAGTTAGGTTAGGTTAGACTTTTCCCTGATAAAGCTAAGTTTACCCAGTTTTCGGCTTTACCCGTGACATATTATGTAATAATTTTAGATTATACGTTTTAATAAAGCATATAATTTATATATAACTTTTTTTTCATATTCCCTTATACACCCATGTATGTATTTATGTACCTGAACGAGTGTGCAGAATACAGAGCGAGTTTAACGCTACTGAAGTTAACTAGATAAATTAAAATAAATGTATTTATTGTTTCAGAATTAAATTGTCATTGCAAAAAATTTATCGTGAGAGAATTTATAGCTAGGAAAATTATTACAAAAATTTGTCATTGAAATAAATGATTTACCTAATATAATATCACAAGTGGTTAAATTTTCCCGGTAAAATTTCTTGAATCGAGAATGCGTTGCTGTCAATTTCATAAATAAATTGACATAAAAATTTTGTTCCATTTACGAATAAAATTGTGCAACAAACTGAAGAGGATTCAATAAATTTCACCTTGAGAAAATTTAAACACGCGTGATATTCATCATGACTATATTTATAACAAATGAAAAATATTTAATAACGTAATTTATTCGAAGTTTCTAACGTCTAATAAATAGTTTCTTATAAAAGATACCATAAATTTTATCAGTACGTCAACATTTTGTTGAAAACTTGATCACATGCCATCACATGAAGCGTCCTGATTGGCTTAGAATTCAATAAGTCAGTTGAAAACTTGATCACGTGTCAAAATGAAGCGTTTTGATTGGCTTAGAATTGAATGAGTTTATATAGGCTATAAAATAAAGTAAAAGTTTTTTGACCTCCATCCCAGCAAATCAAATATTGGTGGTCAAAAACTTTAAAAGTATTTTTGTTTTAAATATTAAAGTAAAATGAATTTCGGAGAAACATAATTAATAATGTTTTTTATTTAAGTTGGCTATTCATTAGTTTCACAATAACAAATATTAAATTATGAAAATCATAAAATATAAATGAGTTTTGCATACAAAATAAAGACCTTACTTCTAAATAGTTTTAATTTGGAGAAACAATGGTAACAACTTTTGCGACCTTTTAGTATTCTAATGAAATTATCTAATTTTAATAATTTAAAATATAAATGTAAATTTAGTTTAATCCAAGAACTAGTTATTTTAATATAAAATATACAGGGTGTAATAAATGCAACGCATTATACCAGTGTAACTTTTTAATTTAAAGAGTTACATAAAAAAGTTAAGGACAAACGTTTTTCAGCTTAAAATAACATTGTCAAATTAAGAAAAATTTGCTCTTTTCAAAAGTGCAAATGTATTGTACTAATGCTATTTTTAAAAAGCTACTCTGACATTGACTGAAAATATTTATATTTAATTTTTTTATGTATTACTCTTGTTACACCCTGTATAATTAATTATACTTTTCCTTCTTGAATTTAAATACAAAATGTTTTGTATTTCTTTATACATATGCAGGGTGTCTTACGGGATGTTGGACTGCATTGGTATCTTTGTTATTGGGTACGATCCAAGTGGAGCGTATTATGCAGCATATGGAACGTATAAGGTGATGCGAATTGAACTTATCGTCAGTGCTGGAAAACCGAACCGGAATCGAACCCTGGAATCCCGAGAACCTCGTCAAAAATTGAAAACCGGAACCCTAACCCTTAATCTAAAATTTTCGGAACCCGAACCGGAACCCTAACCCTTAATCTAAAATTTGCGGAACCTGAACCGGAACCTTTTAAAAAATATTGGGTTTTGAGGTTCCAATTGTTACATCATATCTCCTTTATTTTCGGTCTAAAATTTTATTTTGATTCAGCTCGCACGTGCGCGTTTTCTTTTTATTGTGCGAGCAGATACCCTATGTTTTTATTTTTCTTATAGTGTACGACTTGCGAGTACGTCTCAGTCTCAACCTCAACTCAAAACCAAAACCATAAAGAATACGTTAGATTGTTTATAATTTATAAGCTTGGAAGTTAAGAACATAAACACCTATATTAAAATCTGGAACCGTTATTTTGTGGAACCGTACTCCGGAACCGGGGTTCCAATTTTATTTCGGAACCGAACCCTGGAACCCCGGTTCCAAACTTTTTTTTTGGAAACTAACCCGGAACCGAACCCTTTAATTTTTTTTAATGGAACCTAACCCGGAACCGAACCCGTTTCATTTTTTTTAATGGAATCGAACCCTTCGAAAGTTTTCAGGGTTTTCCAGCACTGCTTATCGTGCATAAAAACGGGGCCTGTTGATTCCTCCTCCGTGGGCCGAGTTTGATATGCGGGCATGCGCAATGGGCACTATATTTGTTTGATTCACAACCTTAGCAGTTAGTTGTTTCATTTTTGTGTTTAGTTTATTTATTATCATTTACAAAGTATTTATCGTAATATAAATTACAAAATCTTTTAAAAATTCAGTACTTTAATTAATGAGGAAAACATTTCTTTACAACGCAGTGACAATTGACATCCCAGAGAAGAGAGTTTAGGGTGTTTCGGCCGAAAAGCGATCCGAATGAACTTGCTGCATATGCGCGAATACCACTCGGATCTCGGATCACTTAAAACGTTGTCTACTTGAAAATTGCATATGCTCCACTCGGGACGCACCCATTATTGAAGATAGAAAGTGGGTTAAATGGAAAAAGTAGTAGAAATTTGTTCGTATATTAATAATTCGTTGACAAAACATTTTAATGTCGCATCGTTTCTACAGTATTTTGATAAAACAAGAAAATGTGATTGTTTTCTGACAAAGGATGCGGGAAAAGTCCTGCAAAATGGCCATCACTTTTTTATCAAAAAAAGTGTTATATGAAAGTTGTAAAGTTTAAAAAACGGGTTTTGTCTGCGGCCTTGATTTTGTATTTCCACATCATGGGACTGAGCTAAGCTAAGACTACCAACTTTGAAATCTTAAACGAAACATACCAACTTTTTTTTACCTATCGAAATCTACATAATTTTATGAATTCAAATATTCATAATATTTTTCTTTCATTAAAGGTTAAAAAGAATTTCTAAAATATTTTATAAATTTCAAATTTACTTAATTTAATATACGTGGCATTTGTTAACTCACTTAATTCAAAACACTTGACACTTTTGTTTATTTGATTTTTATAACTTTTTGTTTTCACATCCTGTCATTTAAATGTTGTAAAAAAGTTTAAAAACAAAAGATAATAAGAAGTCAAATAAATAAGAGTGCCATGTAGGTTAAATTAAGTAAACTTGAAATTTATAAAATATTTTTGATTTTTTTTTTAACTGGATTGAATTGGTTATCGTCCAATAATTGATAGTATGTAGGAGTTATTAGCTATTAGAACACAATTGAAAAACAGTTTATTTTTCTTGCAACGTTTCGGTCATCTTTGTGACCATTTTCAAGCTGTAAATTATAATTAAAACCTAATGAAAGAAAAATATTACTTAATAAAAAAGTTATAGCTCTAGTTATAGTTCAGTAAGGTAGATTAATTTATTCTTTCGCCAAAGAATTGACGGTAAATGAACCAAACTTATTTTTTTTCTTATGGTGGGTAAATTGGATTTACACATCTTTGGAGTCAATATTGTTTTCTGAGTAACTTGGTTCATCTCCGACCAGTCCATTGGCGAAATATAACATGTCCAAAAACTTTTTTGGTACCACATAAAATAAAAAAGTTATAGCCATATTTGGAAAATAACATTTTCTTGTTTTTTTCAAGATAGTGCAGATTGTCCATTTAATGACTTTCTATCTCCAATAATAAGAAAGACACCTATGCAGTCCAACGTCCAGTGAGACACCCTATGTATAATTAATTTTATAGAGACAAAATAAATTTAGAAAACAAATAAAATATTTTTTTAAATCATAATTTATAGATTAAAATAGACTACGTTTATCTCGTGTAACTCGATCCGAATTGGAATGAAAATAGGATTATGACAGGATTCAGTCAATCACGTAAACAACGCGATTATCTCGACAGAGTTCATTTGGCCTGTATTGAATTTTTCAATCCATTGTTAATCCTATAGTTACCAACTAAAGAGAAAGGAAATTCCTAAAAAAAAATTTGCGTCGACTTTTAGTGGTCTGTTCACTTTGATTTTATTTCTGTTGTGTCGTATTTTATTGAAGAGGTGTTAATTAAAAACGTCTAAAATAGGGAAAATGGAAGAAAATTACGTATATTTTGCAATTGTTAGTCAGCAGTCAGATGTGCCAACTTCGATAACATAATTTACTAGTATCTTTTCTAAAGTCAATCGCATTTATATCGTTACACATTTTTATTCAATCGCGATTACAAAGTCCAATCCCATGATTTTGTAGGATTGGATTATTAAACTGAATCCTGAAAGTGAATCCAATCCTACGTGTTTATATCGCAAAAAATGCGGACTGAGTCAATCGCTTTTCAATTCAATCCGGATCGAGTTACGCGAGATAAACGTAGTCATAGAGAAATAGATATATTAAATAAAAAGATTATGTTGATTCAAGAAGATATTTTTCTGGGGGCTCGCATTAAAGAAATACAAAACTTTTTATATTTAAATTCAAGAAGGAAAGGTTGTATTCTAATCAGATGGCTCTTTTTATACGTTAAATAATAAAAAGGGCTATCTTATTAGAATACCTACCATTTCTTTTTGATTTTAAAAGTTTCGTTTAATATTATTCACCCATCTTCCGCATTGTACTTGTTATTAAAACTTTTAAGTTTTATAATTTAATTTATTTAAATGATCACAATTGTGCTATGTTTATTTATGTAAAACTATGCATTTCCATGCAAATAGGAAAATAGCGTAATGACTTCAAGCAATTATCCAAACAAAAACCAACTATTGTTTCTATCTAGTAAAATGTTATATAAATATAATTAATGCGCGTTATTTATATTTGCAAAGGGGTTAAATAACTTTGCTTATTTACCCTTCTTGTATTGATTTATTTTAGAGCGGGATTAATGTGGAGTTAAAACGCCTTCCATACGCACATAAATCTTACAACTAAAATCCCACTGAATTCTTCAAGAATAATAATGGATAATACTCACATCATAGTAATCGTATGGGGTGGAAAGGTGTGCAGTTACAGCTGATATGAGCCCTCCCATCATGAAGGTAGCATTTCCAAATAAGGATTGCATAGTCGGCCAGTACGCTTTAAGATGTCGCCAGGCATGAAGTCGTCCCTCAGGATTAGCAGCAACAACCGCCAAAACAATTTTAACATCCTGTGGCTTTACCATATCTCGATCAAGTGTTTCTATTAAATATCTGGTGAAAGAATAAAGATTTTTATGCGATGTTTGTATTAATAAAAATAAAACTTACCGTTGTAAAAGCCAAGGATCTGATGCAACTCCCAGAGCTTTAAGTAGCAATTTCCTTTCGCTGGCCACTGTGGTGGAATTGTAAACGTTCCAACAATGCTGCCATTCTGTTAAGCCACCGTATTTTATTCCAGCAGAATAAACTACTTCCTTAAGATCTGCTGGTATTGTCTCATTTTTCAACATCCAATTTTGAAAACTTTCCTTGGCTCGTGATACTGTTTCATTTAATTCGCATAAAACTGCGGTTGATAATATATCTGTGCGCATTAACCTACAAAACAGCACTCAATCAACATGTTTTTAGCAACCTAATTCTCACAAGTACTTTTGTAAATGAGTTCCCGTATCATTCCATCCGACATATTTAGTAACTGGTAATAATAACTTTCGCATATATTGTAAAAATAATTTGTACGCTAATGACTCAGACAATCTCCTACTCCAAGACTGAAAATGTTCGATTGCAGTGGCCCATGGAACATAATCTCTTTCGTTTTCTAAATAAAGAGTTAATTCCAATGGGATACTAGCATTAAGAAGACCTGCCCTAAAATTCACCGAATTATTTCACAGTTCGGTCTAGATTTAAAATCCAAACTCACCTGCATAGGGTAAAAGCATCATCAATCAAACTAGCCCTATCAGCTGCGTTAAAAATTGTGTGATTTTTCCGTAATGTGTCTATTATTCCAGCCCACGTAGCTTCATCATACATTACCCTATAAAAACCTGATTGATTGACATTAGCTTTGATCCATTTTACATCTGGGTCTATTTCAAAACGAACTAAAAATTAAAAGTTTTTATCTATTCAAAAAAATAAAACAAGATGTTACCGTCAGTCATGTTCATCCAAATGTTGTAAACAGTTTCCGTATCATTATCAGTAAAGTATGTTAGCGGAACATACCATTTATAATCATATTTGGATTTTGGAAGAGATCTCACTGTGCTATTCATTCCTTCTGTTGTTAAAAGGAAACGCTCCTGTGTTGCTATTATCTCATTTTTCTCTCTTATTATTGTTATTAAAGGAAAACCCATTTGGTGAGTCCATGTGTCCATTATGGTCTAAAATCACAATTTATATTTGTTAATAATACAAACGAAAATAAATCACTTCAACGATTTATGAAAACTATTTTCAATGTTATTCCTTATTATACTCAAACATTCACCATCCAAACTAACAATAATATTTTAAACTTTAAACTATATATTTTTATTTTAAACTAAACCTTGATTTATTTAATCTCTAGTCATATAAAATTTAAATACCCAAAACGGTATATTTTTTAAAACAATTACCTAAGTGTTTATTTTTTTAACAAATCGGTATATGTATAAGGATTTCTTTTACGTTATAATTAACCAATTTGTTTTAGTTGCAGGAATTTCATTGTTTAAGGTACCTCTACTGAAAATTAAAAATTCATCAATCTTTCAAGAATTTGTTCTTGTTGGGAACAAATAGAGTTAAACGAATTTCACATTAATTTCTTATAAAGTCTTCCATATATAAAAATGGAAAAATATTTTTCATTTATATAAGGAGGAATTAATTACTACTCAGAATTCTTTAATATGCACCTGGAAACCACAGACGAGACATAGTGGTAGTGCTCTAGCTGTCAGGGAAAATTAAATTAAAAAGCAAATAAACTGAAAAGTACAGTAAAGTCAACATTAAATTTAAAAATTCTCCAAGAGTTTGTTTTGCATAATAAAATGAAGGAATAATTGAAATGAATACACATTGCTTGTTTATTTTGTATTTTAATAATAAATCATTTTGGTAAGAGCAATAGTTTTTACCATAGTAATAACTAAATTCAATACCTTTGAAAAAAATGTATTTTGATTTTATCACTGAATTTTAATATTAATGCCAAAAATTGAAATAACCATAACAAAACAAACTAAAAAAATCTTAATTTGGTGAAAAACCTTAAATTAAGCTCATTAACGGAAGACATCATAATTAATAATTTTAATAATAAAGTAACACCGTTTTAATTTATATAATAAATCTCTTATCTCTTCCAACGGGAGCAACCGGTGCCCAAAATTGCTAGAAGTGGAGAGAATCCTACAAGTTTCCCAGTTTCGTTGAAAGTATGATGTCGATATATTCTCATTTAATCCTTCGCAGACCGGATTAAGAAATTTCTAGTTTCTGACGACATCCTCCTTCGGGGAAACTGGTACATTTAAGATAATTTGCCATACGATTGTTAATCTTATATAGGAATTACAGAAAAAGCTTTTAAAGCTTTGAGATAATGTGCATAGTTTTTTTTTTACTTTGGATAAAAGTGGCTATTATATTCTTTATAAATTTTAATAATTTTTCTTCATTTTAAAGACCAAAAATAGTTTTAAACTATTCCTATTTGTTTTTAAAATTTATAATATGTACGACAAATTTTAAAAATTTTGATCTACAAAATTTTAAATTGGACTGGTTATGAGCCGAAATGTGACAAATCGAATAAAAACTACTAGAATAAAAATTCTGAATATAAAACCGATCTCCAACATTTTCCAAAAAATTTTTATTTATTAAATAATCTATCCAGCCTAATTTCACAGTTTTTTCGAAGAAATTACTTTTAATAAATTGTACTCCTAATATTTTATTTGTCAAGTGTATTCAACATAATTTTATTGAAACAACACAAAATCCTCAAAAAGTTCCAGGGCGATGCTATACAGGGTGTATACAGGGTGAGTTTTTAGTGTGAAAATAGTATCTATATCTTTTATTTTAAGAGATAGGAAAAAATTAAATTTCAAAATTACATGATTTATTGATGCGCGTAACTATAAATTATGTTTGTCTATACAGGGTGTTTCGTAGTTAGAGCGCAGGTTATTCCACTTTTTTTTTCAATGGAACATCATGTATATTTTTTATTATTTGGAACAACGACAGTTAAAGGATACAACGATGTATTTTGTTTTTTATAGGAAATTTTCTATAAAATTTATCACATGTAGACAATTTTTCCAAAATCTTTAGCAAAAATAATGATTTGTATAATTGTTAAAGAACGCTTAAAGATGACAATATTTTGTAAAAATATACAGGGTGTTCAATTTAAAAAAATTACGATAAAAAATTAAGGGTGCACTAAAATTTTCAAAAAACTTGTAAATGGCAACATCTCAAAAATGAGAAGAGGCAATATTACAAAAAAAATTTATCTATTATAAATTATTCTAAATAAACACAGTAGATCAAAAATATTTTTAATCTATTTAAATCAATTACAAAACCGATTTATTTATTGAAATAATGGTAATTATTATTTAATTTGAAAAATTTTGGTAACTAAAATAATTTAAAGCGTTTTTGAATATTAATTTTTAACGTTATTACCGTGTGCTTTTTTATAAAATAAAATGTAACTAAGAAATTGTTAAAAAATACCTTTTGGTGTTGAACAATACCGATCCTATTGCAAGTTAGACCAGTAGCGTACCCAAAAATTTTTAAAGGGGGATGAACTTTTGACAAGTAAAAAACAAATGCATTTCTACTTCCATTTCAACAAAAATAACATACAAATTTGATGAACTTTTATAACCAAACGAAGACGAATTGAAGCATATAATTTTCCAAAGAATACGTCGTGCTATACTCACCCTGTATAACTTTTAAATTAGTAAGAACAGTTTTTTTAAAATTCAGGAAATTGTACAAAAACGTAATAAATATATTTTAAGATAAGGACTTTCCTTCTATCCAGATATGAGGTATCTTGACGAAAAGCACTTCTAAAATTACTTTTCTGAATGGATACAATATTTATGTCATATTAAAAAGCGAAATTGGAAAATAATAATGTTTTAGCATTTTTTATTTATACTTTTTTATGTGATTCGATTGATCTAATATTTCCTATATTTTACCTTTCCGACTAATCCAGCGGTTTGAAAACCCTTAGTTTAATTTAAATAGTCTCGAACTATGCAACTGTAGTGTGAAGAATCATATCTAAACCATACATTTCTAATATTAATATCACCATCAGGATACACTGCACGGACACTTATAACTACTTCACATTGGAATATGTATTTTGTTTGTAGATGAATTTTGTGTGGCTACTTAAACTAAAAATTGTGATTGTTCTTTAGTGCCCTTCAATCAAAACACTGTTTCAATTTCATGCAACTTTTGATATGAAATATACACCTTTGAAAATCCGCAGTTTTCTCTGGAGCTGTTTCAGACTATAATCTACAAAATCTTGATCTTTTACAAAGTCTTCTTTTTGGAAATTTCGGATGGTTCTTTCAACTGTTAACTTCAAAATTGGGGATTTTCTACAAAAGCTGCGAGTTATAAAACGTGCAATGCTTTCTGTTTTATTGGGAATTTGCGCCATAATAAAATATTAAAAGAAAATCTTACCCTTCATACTTTTTTGTAGCAAATGGAATTAGACAAATTTAAAACAACAATAATTTAATTATTCCGATGCCACCAAATTAAAATAAAAGGTTTAGTTTGACATTTTTTTTTAAATATTCAAGTAAGATAAATTGCATATAATCGAGATTTTAATTCCAAAACATTTTATTTTCCCATTTTATACTTAACACCTCGTAGGTTTTTTAAAGAATTAGGATAGCTACTTCTAGTTTGCGGGAATGTGTTTTCCAATTTATTACCCTCGAAAAGAGAAATAACTCAATTGATGCTTCAACTGTAAAAGAAGCAAAAGTCTTAACCCTCTTTGAATGTGAGATTTATGACTTTACCAATTCACGAATTTTCAAAAAAAAATTCACGCTCATACAAAATTTATAGCATCGTCTCGGGACCTTTAATTGACTCGGTGTTTTTATTACACAACCCTTTAACGAAGCTCACAATGAGTAACTTTATGGTTATTTAATTTAGTATGGTTTATTGTAGAGTGTTTACAATTTATACAGGGTGGTTCAACGAAAACTTCACAAGCCCGTTTTTTGTTATTTAACTTCAGATTTTGGAAAAACCCTTTCAGCGGCGAAGATTTTTAAATAATAACACATTACCTGGTTTCAACCCCTAACGGGGGTTGATATCAATTCAATAGTATCAAATGGCAATAAGGGTCAAAATCGAGATCAAAATGCATAAAAATAAAAAGTATAAAGAATCAGATTTACATCAATGCTTTTATTTAAATTTGCTCAGTAAATCACATTAATCAATGAAAATGAACGGGCTGGTGAAGTTTTAATTGGACCACTATATAGTATTTAACAAACGTTTGGAATTTTTTTTACGGTTTTTAGGATTTCAAAGGGACCCTTTTAAGAAGGGTTAAAGGTAAGAATAGTATCGACGGGTACAATTTTTTAAACATAAAAGGTATCGTCTATGAATAGGTAAAATAATAAAGTGTCCTTACTCCAACTAAGAAAATTTTTAGACTTAGCCAAGCAGCTTCATATTCCCATAGCTTCCTTATTAAGCAAACTCGGACATATTTCTGTTTAAAAAACCATAATTGAATCGTTGAGTCCAAAAACAGTACGAGTCCAAAAAGTTAATTTTGAGATAATCAATTTAAACTCCACATATTCATATTTTTTCATGCAAAAATTTAAAAAAAAAACATACTGCACTCAGAAAATGGCAAAAAGAATATATTGGACTAGTACTGTTATTGAACTCAATATATTTTCAACTTTTGGATTTATTATTTTAAATGTTAAGTACTTATTATCAAAAAAATGGTTGGGCTAGGTTATATTTGGTACTACCACAAAAAGCAATACTATTTTTTATTAGGATCTATTCAGGTTTAATATAATGTTGTATAACTTTTATAAACATTTTGTTTTTTTTTAGTTTTTTTAGTCCAGTCAAGGTTAGTATTGGTGTTCTAGGAAGATAAAACTCCAAAATCTCGCCTCAAATATATTGCATGACTTTATTGTCTAATTTAGATTAATTTAGTACCAGTATAAGTCCACGATTCATACTGTTCTTCTGCTCATTTTGGAGATTTTAGTGAGTTTTTGTCTTTATGGTAGTCCCTAGTTTATTGTTTCATAAGCATGTTATAGAGGAACAAATTTTATGTACTTTGGCTAACTTGGACTCACCGACTCAATTATAATCTGGTACTAAAGTTTTCAAATTAGTTACATCTATGGATGTCTAGCTTTGAGAATTAAAATTTGGAACAATTTCACAATAAAAATTAAAAAACGATTCGTCAAAATTATTTTTGAAAGACAAGACGCTAAATTTTACTAGGTATTATTTTTCAGTTTTTGAACATATCATTTGCAGAATGGAGCCCGATGTATGATGTATGGCCCGAATTAGAGCACAAGAGTATATACCTACGTTTAAAGAGTTTCCAGAAAATTGCGGATAAGCTCTCCAGCACGTTATTGAGGATCCTTTATGGATCTTTAAAAAAATTCTATAGACCTCCCTTTTTAAGATATTAATAAAAAAACTAAAAGGTAACTTTGGCAACATTGCTGCCCCTGAAATCGGATATTAGTAATTATAGATATATTTCAAGATTTATTGTTTAAAAACACTATTTCGTCCTCGTTTTATATTTTCTTATTTATTTAAATTGAAGTTTAATTTTGTTCGTAATTTTTCGAAACCTTCGTCGCAATTGTATCTGTTAAACCATGTAGATCTTGTTATAATTTATCAGAATTTGTTAAAAAATTAGAGTTTGGGTGACTTAAACTGAGGCGTTCTACCGGATATTGGATATTTAAATGATTCAAGAGATATTAGCGAAAATCCAACCAACCCCAATTAAGGGAACGAAGTGCCAATTTTGAGCAAACACTGTTTTTTATAGCAGACGAAGGATAGGAGATCACTGGATTTTAAGCTATTTTTCCCTTGTGTTTTTCTTTGGTAAATTTTCCTTAAACTAATTTTCTATAAATTGTAGAAGCATCTACAGAAAGAGACCAAGCGTGGATCCTTCCTTTAGAAAAGTAAAAAGATCCTATAATCAAAAAGAGATTTTCATTTTATTAGGCAGCGCTTCGTATTCTTCAAAAATTGAAGGCGGCGTCAAGAATGGTCTGAATAAACTCGGTGATTTGTGGTATCGAACAGAGTTCACGAAGCTCCACTGGCTTCCGAGATGTGAGGTACTAGGCAATGAAAAATAGGACGAAATAGTTAGGCTGCGATCTAAAAAAACTTTCACAACCCAGGAACTAACAATAATAAATAACGAAATGAAAACAATACACAATACACTTGTATCTAAACAATTGAATCTGTTGTCAAAATGATAAATACTGGAAAAACATTATAGAACAAAATCAAATATGGAGCTTGCAACAACAAATCAGGTATGCTAAAAGGTGATTTCCAAGTAAATTTTAACTACTTTGAAGTGAGTTACTTTAAACTAATCAAAGTAAAAATGCACTTGGAATTATAACCAATGAGAACGCGAATCAGAACCCCCACTCCCCAGGAGTAGTTCTAAGCTAAAAATTAGGTAGGTACTCTAGGGGACGGGGGAATCACCATAGGACTTCTCACGGCCCAACTGACTGTAAAGCAACAACTGTGGAAAATTGGAAAATTTAAGGCCTGCAACCTATGCAACACGGAACCAAAATCGCAATCGTTGTAACATAAATGCAATGGTGGGCACAATAAACCTTCAAGGCTGCGTTTTTTTTGAGGTAAATGGTTGTGGTTTATTTAGTCCAGTTAATTGGTGTTCAAACAGGCTTGAAGTAGAACGTTCTGGTATAATTATCTTTAGTGGTTCACTTTATGTTTTTTTTTGAGTGCTAAACATGAATCTGAAGTTGCCCAAAAAATATTTTTAACGTTACCAACGTCTCTAAATTTTTCATTACGGTCGCTAAATACAAGCTTTTTCTCTTCATAAAACGAAAAGTAAGCATTTTGCTCTAAGCATGGTTCTATACTTTGACAAAGAATATAAAACTCTGTACAATTCAATACGCCAAAAGGTGAGGAGTTGCAAAAGGTGAGAACTTGCAAAAGGAAAAAATCACTCGAACAACAAAGGGTTCGGAGAGAGTCTATCCTTACCTATTAGTATACAGAGTATTTACTGTTGACCCATTAATATATAGAGAGTGATACTTGGGGTCAAAATAGGTCAATCGGAAGAAAATCATCTTCGTAAAAGCATGACAACTGATCTAAAGTGGGTTAGGTTAGGTTAGTTTACCTACGATTACACTGGAGTTTTTAAATAAAAATAACTTAATTAAGAATTCAAATTGAATTTTGTAAATTAATCCTGAAAGTATATTTCATAACAAGCCTAAAAGTTGTATATTTTTGAACGTTTTCGACAGAACCAAAAACTCTTAATTAAACTTGTATTCTTCAAAACATTCCTAATTTTATCTAAGTTTGCACAGAAATAAAATAGTTTTATTTAATTTTGTAGACATTTAGAAATTTGAAGTGGTTTATTTTATCGCATAACTTCTAAACGCAACAAGTTATTAAAAAGGTTAAGGAGAGCAAAAAATTAAAAAAACGTGTAAAAAAGTAATACTTAATTAAGGGTTCAAAAGGTTAATGCACCCGAAAAACTTCACCCTAACTTTTTTTTTAAAATTCATCTCAAGGCGGCTGCAAATAGTAAGTTATGTGCAAAATTTGAGCCAGTTATTATTAAAAATGTAGATTTTATGTTAAAAAATTTAAAATATGAGTAAACTTCAATGCCCTGCATTTCCGTAATGGAGCATTTTAGCGAAAAAAATTATTCTTACTTTTTGTCTTAAAATTGGTCCAAAAACCCATTCCTATGTTATACGACACTTATTCAGAAACACCCTATATAATACCTATATACCGGGTGGAAACGAAACACGGGTCACCTTTATAATTTCTTTATTTATGAAAATAAAAATTTGAAATTTGACTATGATGTATGATTCAAGAAAACACATTTTAGGCACTAAAAATTTTTTCAATATGACTTCTGGTTTTACCGGAAATGGCATCAACATTATTTTTTTAAATGTAACATATTTTTTTTTGCTCCAAATATGAAATTATTTTATAAAAAGAGTATGTTTGTGATAAATTTTTTAATTTTTTTGAAATTTTGAAAAACAAAACTTTTTTTTCTTCATCCGAAGTTGATAAAAACTACCAAAACTCATTCTAAATAATACAGTGAATTCAAAAAAGACTGAAACCGCAACTATGCAACCAAACATACTCTGTAGTGATTTTAGACTTCCTAAGTTGGTGTACCTGTTAATTTTTATTCAAATTTAAATCTGATCTGTCACTTTAACAAAAGCGTCTCTCAGCAGTTTTTCTTCGGGTATTTTTTCAAGTCATTTCTCAGTGTGTAGCAAATGTTATAAAAAAAACAGTGCCTTTTAAAACTAAAATTAGTGCAGTTAAAATATGCGCGATGTTTTTTTCACCGGAGCACAACGCATTCATTTTTGTGTAGCCAGCTGGGAATTTTGGGTTCCTATCTTGCAATGTCAATGGTTTCAATCTTATTTGAATTCACTGTACAAATACCTAAGGAAATTGTATTTTGTAAAATTATTTAAGCAGTTTTTGAGATATTAATTTATGAACTTTTTTGAGTAACGTTTTTGCAAATAACTTATTTTCATGGAAAGATGCCGGGTCACTTGGTGTTTCAAAACGAAGATTTTAGTACGATTATTTTGGTATCCGAGATGTAGGGTGTAATCAATTTATTTGTGCATATTTTTTGTACTCGGGATTTTTCAAAATTTCAAAAAAAAAATAAAAAATATATCACACACATACTGCTTTTCTAAAATAGTCTTAAATTAGGTGTTACATTAAAAAAAATTAAGTTGATGTCACTTGCGGTTTTACCGAAAGTGATATTGCAAAACTTTTTAGTGGCTAAAATGAGTTTTCTTGAACCATACAACATAGTCATATTTCAAATTTTTATTTTCATTAATAAAGAAGTTATAGATGTGACCCGTGTTTCGTTTCCACCCGGTATATATGTATTATATAGGGTGTTTCTGAATAAGTGCGAATAACATAGGAATGTATTAATTAATATTAATTAAATTAAGATTAAGTATATGCAGGGTGAGTTTAAAGTAGCGCATAAAATTCATAACTACCTTAGTTTTTGAAATTTTAAAAAACGGTAAAAGACGTTTCGTATTGTTTTTGAAAAACTTTATTTTGAAATCAACAAAAAAAATTCTCGGTTAACGTGACGTCACTACGACGTCATAATTTTTTTTAATAGATTTATATGGTTTTTTTACCATAAAACAATACCTTATTAAGTTTGTTTTACAATGGAACCAAAAACTCTATACTAGCGCCATCTAGATGTATTTAAGAAAATTATTAAATTATCCCGTAAACGATAGTTTAGTTTAAAGTAACGCATAAAAATTATACCCACCTTATTTTTTCGAATTTTCAAAAACCGCAAAGGACGTACCGCATTGTTTTTGAAAAACTTTATTAAGAAATCAAACAAAAATTTATCGGTAAACTTGACGTTACTTTAAACTATACTTTAAGGTGAAATTTAATAAAATTTTTAAAGACATCTAGATGGCGCTGGTATAAACTTTTTGGTACCGTTGTAAAATTCTCTTAATAAGGTATTGTTATATGATATAAAAACCATATCATTCATTTAAAACAAAATTGATGACGTCGGAGTGTCGTCATGTCAACCGAGAAATTTTTTTTGTCAAAAACAGTGCTGTTTTTGAAAATTCCAAAAAATAAGGTAATTTTATGCGTTACTTAAAACTATCCTTTAAGGTGAAATTTAATATTTTTTAATGACATCTAGATGGCACTAGTATAAAGTGTTTGGTACCGTTGTAAAACACTCTTAATAAGGTATTATTTTATGATATAAAAACCATATCAATCCATTTAAAAAAAATATGATGACGTCATACTGACGTCATGCCAACCGAAATTCTTTTTTTCTTGAGTTCAATATAAAGTTTTTTTAAAAACAATGCGACACATCTTTTGCCGTTTTTTAAAATTTAAAAAAATAAAGTAGTTATGATTTTTATCCGTTACTTTAAACTCACCGTGTATAAAATATATAAAAGTCCTATACCTACTTTCACCGACTATCTTCTTGAAGATTTTTATATTTAAATAAAAATTTGTTCGTTATTAATCAATAGTCCAAAAGGCAGCAAACTTTAATATTTATTTAATTAGAAATAACGGACACGAATTAATTATAAAGACTTATATACAGTGTGAGTCGAAATTAAATCGCAAAATTTTTTAAGCTTATTCTATGACTAATTTTAAGGCTTAAAACTTCAAATTAATATATGACCGATTTCGCTTCCTAAGGGAGCTACCCTTCAAATGTGGCGAGGAACAGAAAATAGTTATAAAAATAAAAAAATATCCTTAATTTATTGAAAACATCCAAAATAATTAAATAAGGACATAGATTTTATTAGCTACCTAATAATAAAAGACAGATTTTATAGAAAAAAATAGATACCTAACATCATTTAAAAGCATGAAAAAAATTCCAAAAATTTTTGAAAGCATATCCAAAGTGTATTAACATATTCACAAAAAATTTGAAGTTTTCAAATAAACGTACAAAAACCTTCTTTTTTAAACCACCTTTAAAGGGCTGTAGCTCCCTTAGGAACCGAAATAGGACATATGTTAATATGAAGTTTTCATCTTAAAATTAAACGTAGAGTCGGCTCAAAAAATTTGCCGGTTTAATTTCGACTCACCCTGTATACAAAATATTTTGCCAACCGATTTATTTTACATACTGTTATATACCTACTCTCAAAAAAATATCAACTAATAATATATTATCTAACCTAAAACTCCTAATACGTAGGTACGTTAGCAAATGCTTACTTTTAGTGTTATGAACGGAAAGGATGTAAAGAACATGTTTTGGCTAATTTCCGAAGAATTTTGATTTTTACCGGTTTTTCAATACCCTTTTGGTCGGAAACTATACAGGGTATTTCTAAAATGGTGGTCACGGCTTCGTGTGCTTATACTAAAAGTAAAAATAAGACAAAAAGTTCTTATAAAATTATTTCCAAAACTCAACCGAGATACATGGTGTAGAAATTTTTTTTTATTTTTACTTTTTATTTATTTTCATTGAATCGGCTAAATGAAAATTAGTGAAATTTGTAGGGTAAGTACTTCTCATGGGTAGCCACCTTTGGCAATTACTTTTGTCTTAATTTAACAATCCAGTGGTGTAAAAACTGGTTTTGAATTTTTTAAATTTATTTGATATGCCACTGCAAAATTTTGTTTGAAATTTTAAAATCTCCATTCAAATTTCCACAAAAAAGTACACCTATTAAATTTTGATAGGATTAGTGGTATTTCTATAATTTCAATTTTTACGGTCAAGTCAACTTGCCAAAATCAAACTAATTTTCAACATTTTAAACCAATTAAATTAGCAAGAATAACATTGATAACTCTTAGAAAGACTTTTAGTTGTTTTAAATAAATCAACAGGTCAGAAACACTTTATTTTAAATTTTATAAAAAATTAATAGGAGCGGTCATTTTGAAAATTTTTCTAAAATTTAAAATGACGTGTTTGTGAGATGTTTTTTAATTTAAAAAACCAACAATATTTGTTATAAAATTTTGAAAATTAGTTTGAATTTAAAAAAGGTATTAGATTATAAAACGCAAAATTACTAAAATACCACCAATTCTATCAAAATTTAATAGTTGCACTTTTTTGTGGTAAATTGAATGAAGATTTTAAAAATACAAACCAAATCGTAAAATTTAGCAGTTTCAAAAAAGGGGGCAAAAATAATAGCAAAAGATGACTACCTATTGGAAGTACTCACCCTAAAATTTTTATTAAATTTTATTTAGCCGAACCATAGATAATAAATAAAAAGTAAAAATAAAAATAAACTTCTACATCCTGTATTTCAGTAACAGTTGAGTTTTGGAAAAATATTTATTAGAACTTCTTGTCTTTTTTTACTTGTAGTATAAGCACACTAAGCCGTGACCATCATTTTAGAAACACCCTGAATATCGTACAAAATGATAAGAAAGTGATTTGTAGATAGTTTTCTCCTCTTAATTTTAATACAGGATCACTTTTTGCGTAAAAACTTAACTTTGCAGGTTAAGAGCCTAAAACCAAAAAAATACGTGATCTTTTGTGTTTTCTTGATGATTTCTAAAAATTTGGCTAACCCTCGACTTTTGTAAATGGTCTTGGATGGAAGAAGAAGACCCAAAACAGTCAAAACTATTTAGGTATTTAAAAATTTTATTTAAAAATTATTTTTTCATGTAGAAAAGTGTAAAACGAAGATTTTCTGTCCCTTATGAATTTTTTGTAAGCTGAGTCGTTTTTGAATAAAAAAAATAAAAAAATAAAAAAAACGGTAGGTAAGTTAGGCCACTCAACATACATTTTTAATAAAATATTTTTTTTTTAATTTAAAAAACACATTGCATTTACTCGATATTAATAGCTTATTAGTATATTCCGTAAACGTGAATTTAATTATTAAAATTAAGATATTTTATTTCAAAACTAACAGTGTATGTTGAAACTGTAGCTTGTTACCATGGAAACGACCGTTTTCCAAATTATTTTTTTAAATTTATTCCAAAGCGGCACAACCTACGGAAAATTCATAAGAAACAAAAAATCTTAAATTTGAATCTTGAATTTCTCTATAAAAGCAAATAATTTAAAAAAAATTAAATGCCTATAAATTTTATGACTGTTTTATGCCTTCTTCTTCCATCCAACACTATTTACAAAAGTCGAGGATTAGCCAAATTATTACCAATTGAGAATCCAGTATTCAAATGCACGTATACAAAAATCATTAAAAATATCTACTGCTTTGGCTGCTATAAAAAAAATTCTATTTAAAAATTTAGGGAAGCATTTTTGGATATAAATAAATAGGGTCACAAGCCAACTTAGTTTTAGTATCTACTATCTCCAGTTAATCGTTGTCGGTCAAAATTTTGGACACCCTGTATAAATATTTCACATTTTTCTTCAATTTTGTACACAATTTAAATTTTACAAAATACAAAGATGATTTATATTTTGACTTCGACTAGAACATTTCTTGACAAGGCAGAATTACCATAAAAAATTGAATTTTAATATTTTTAAATAAAGAATAGACAAGTTTTTAAATACTTATATAGGTTTACTAATGGTTAACTTTGAAAGTTAATATTTAAAACTGCAATAAAACGCTAAATACTGAAAACAATATTAAAAACTACCAACCGGCGACGAAAGAGGTGTCTGCCCCAAGAAGAAAAAACTTTCTTTACTCATTTACCATCTGATGTTATCGTATTAGCGCCCTATAAATAATCGAATTTGTTATAACTTTTTATAAGAAAATTTTAACATTATTTTGTTAATTTCTGGAAGAAATTTTCCTCTCTTCTATGAAACTAAAAAATGTAGTATTTGCAGTTACTAATATTATGTTAGTTTTGTTCTTGCATTCCTTAACTTTGAACCCCTCTAATTAAATTTGCGCAAGGTTTCAGAAGGTAAATACACATTAGCATGTAGCCTAAATAAATAGACTTATAAATCAGAAAAAAATTGAATATCTAACTGAGGAAACTTAGGATCTCCTTTCTGCCTTAATGCTCGATTTCATGATTTATCATGATTTTTCCGCCTATACTCGCGCGCCTTTTAGCGATTCACATTAATTAGTGATTCGTTGATAATTTGCAATGAAGCTTGAGAAAAGTGGGATGGATTTTCTAGTCTCCCTTAGAATCTCCGACGGAAAATTTATCGCGGGCGTGTACGAAATCACTCTTAAGGAGGTTATTGAGGTGAAGTTCGGGTAATGCTACTAGACTTGAGTATCGATTTAACTTATTTTAACATTTTTGCAAACCTTGCAATTTTATTATTAACAAGTTCATGGCTTATCGACAGGACCTCATCACACTTCTTAAGTGTATTGTTAAAAATAATTTAACCAAGCAATTAAAATATAATGGAACATTTTTCAAAAATTGCTAGTATTTTTTTAAATTTACCCAAATTTCTGTAGAGGTGAAAATCCTGTATAGGTATAGGATATTTCTACAGGGTGTCCCAGCGCTGCGAGGAAGTAATATTACTCTAAAATGAAAAAAAGATATCGACATGCGGTTTTCCATAGAATGTACAATACTTTTAAGCGCACATTTTCAAAATATTTTAATAATATACCGGGTGTCCATTTCAAGATGGTGGATCAAAGTTATGTTTTTTTAATAGAACACCCAGTATATTATAACATTTTTCGATTCCATATCAAAAAATATTTACACTTTGTATAAACTTTTATGCGTCTATCTTCAATCGTTTTGCTGATATTTGCCAACATCGTCTAGTCTACAACTATGATGTCAAATTTGTTTTGACGCTCTTTTCTGAACTTTTGATAATAACTAAACCGAAATAGTGAACTCTTCTAAAGAAGAAATAGTAAATATGCTGTAAGCGCTTGGTGAAGCTGAAAGAAATCCGCTTCTAGCTATCAGAAGAGAGCGAAAAACGAAATTCAATTCCTTGGTAACATCAGTTGTTAAATTTTCAAAACATACTGAGATTTAGTAAACGAAAAATTATAATTGCAAGTTTCGATTTTATTTGTGTTGTAAAACAACAAAAACTGCTATTGAAATATAACAGCATTATTAAAAAAGCAAAATAGAGAAAGACACAAATAAGTTTTAGGCAAATTAAAAAAAAAATCCTCAAAAAATTTATCAAGAGTGCTATTTTGTCAATTTTTCACTGTATCTCAGTTTGGATATTAATATCTCCTAAACCATTGATAAGCTACCATAAAAACATTATATCAATAGAAAGCTTGTAAAAATGCCATCGATTTATGTTAAAATATACAGGGTGTTCCATTTGAAAATTTCGTTTAATTGTTCAATTTGCGTTTCATAAGGCACCCTGATAAAAATATCACAAACCTAAATTTGACATGATAGTTGTAGACTAGACGATGTTGAAAAATTTTTGACAAAATTTCAAGCCAAAATGTTTAGCTATTTTAGAGCAGTGATTTTTCAAAAATTGATCTTTTTGTGGCTTAAATGGCAAATATCAGCAAAACGAGTGATGATAGACCCATAAAAGTCTATACAAAGTATAATTAAGTATATACCCAGTATATTACTAAAATATTTTGCGCTTAAAGGTATTGTATATTCTATCGAAAACCGCATGTCTATATATTTTTTCATTTTAGAGTAATGTTACTTCCTCGTAGCGCTGGGACACCTTGTATGTACAAAATGTAATCACACATTTTTATAACCAAAACAGAAATTATAATAGCAGAGGGAGCTAGAAAAAAAGCGGTTGAAAAGTTTGATTTTTTTTGTAGATTTCTCGGTTTTGCCTAAACTTTTAAAAACGTTATTATAGTTAATTTTATTTTCTAGTAAAAATTTTTAGGCAATTATTTTTTAATAAAAATTTTTTAACCGAAATCTATGAAAAAATTAAAATTAAGGTTGAAGTTATTTTAAACGAAAAATATTAAAAGGTATTTATTTGAAATTTTAACCGTAGTTTCCTCTAATTAGAACAATAAAAAATGTAGAAGTTCTAGATTTTGGCGACCTATTTTACTTTGCCTTTGGGTGTTACCTAGCTTGGCGAAATCGTTATGTCGGATCTAAAAATGACTCCTTTTCGGAACAAATCAAATTAAACCATTTGGACAAGGTAAAATGTTACTTAATGTAGTTTCCATTGAATCAATTAATTTAACAATTAAATTGTAGAACTAATAAAGATAAAATCCATCAGAAGTAAGTAACGTCCAATTTTTGTATATATTACGGTTTGCCCTGAGCTTTAGAATGCACTCCTGAGATTAAAACTTTATGCCTGTTTGCCAAAAATTGAACATATTATGGCGCGTCCACATCTGAGCACGTATGCGAACGCGGCAAACCGAGCCAATGGTTTTTCTCCTATCTGTTTCTGCGTCGCACGAAAAAGATAGGAGAAAAAGCATTGCCTCGCCTTGTCTCGTTCCCATAAGTGCTCAGACGTGGACGCACCATTACATTCAAAAGTAAACGTTTGCGTTTACAAAAAATAACCGTACTTTACCAATACCTCATAAAATAGTTAGATCGTTAAAGTCATTTAACTCTGGCCTTATGTCAGTTTATCAACAAACAATGACGCAGATAGCTCACAATATCTATTTCAGTAAAAATATAATAAATTTTATTTATATGATGAACTTTGTTTTATGAAGAGGTTCGAAACAAATTAAAATCCGCATACGAATATAAAGAGAAACATTACTAGACGTGCATAATTGAATGCCAAGTCTTTTATTTTACCGTACCGAATAAGCAATGAAAATTACTTTTGGAAAGATCTCAAAATACATTGCCAAATTTTTTGAATGATTAATGTTTGATAAGATATTATGGTTCATGCATGACAAGGCACCTCTATATTTTACTTTAATACATAATTTATCGACAATAACCAGATATCGCACCCTGGCGAGAACAGTGACACAACTCAAAAAATGCCCATTTTGTGATAAAATCAGTGATAAATACGTATAATGTGCCATGTTTATGAAAAACGTCACATCTTTAACTACTTATATGAAATTTAGAAGTAGCTTTTACTATGCAATACATGTTTTAACGATGTTGTTTTTTTGTTAATTCTCGAAAACTACACTTTTCAGTTATGTCACTTTCTTGTCGGGGTGCAATATGTATCCGAGGAAGTGATGTCAAAAATATATTGTTAATAATTATTTGCTTCCCAAATTACTTTTGAGCAAATGTGTAAAAATATTTAAAAAAAAAGTGCAAAATTTAGAAATAACGGCAATAAAGAAAGTAAAACTGGCATGTTAAAAAATTAGGTTTGAATAATGATCTTATTTGAATTGATGGTGAAGTTTTGCACAAACTGAGGTACCAAACATATATTTTCCCAAGAATATAGAACACTGTCTGGAACAGGATTTATATCCCGTCTCAAAATCGAGGAGTTAAGAAAAAACATTCTCAGTGTTTTTCGCCCCACATTGATTGTAAAATAAAATGAATGAATGAAAGTCTAGGCATAAATCAGGTTCCAGATTGTAGATTTACTATACTTTACCTTAACATCTAAAGATTGATTTGTATTTCTACTGAACACATTCCAAAGTTCTTTGGTATCGGCGTTACTATATTTATAAGTATTTAAATAGTCATTTAAACCATTTTGTAAAGTTTCCTGTTGTAGAAATTTTCCAAGCATGTGAAGTATTGAGGCACCCTTAAACAAAATATTAAATATAAAATGAGAAGAACTATCTTATCTTACTTTGCTATAAGAAATAGTATCAAAAATAGCTTCAATTTCTGATGGATCATGAACAGCCACTGAGATAGGGTGGCTGTTGACTAAGGCGTCTAGAGCCAAGGCAGGTTGTGTTTTATCCAAAATAAATTGTTCCATCATTTTCCATTCGGGAAATAAACTATCTACCCCAACATATTCCAAAAAACTCGCAAAGCCTTCATTTAACCACAAATCATTCCACCATTTCATAGTAACCAAATTTCCAAACCACTACAAAATATTCGCTTTTTATATATTTGAAGATAAAATGTTTTCCTGATTTACTTGATGGGCCAATTCGTGTGCTATCACTATAGCTATCCATTGATGACTGGCTGTAGATGTTTCAAGGGGGTCATACAATATAGCTGTTTCTCTGTAAGTAACCAATCCCCAATTCTCCATTGCTCCAGTGGCAAAGTCAGGTATCACAATTAAGTCTGTAAGAAGTAAATTTACTTTTTAATCAAATACTGATATAAACTACTACTGATGTAAATATTAATATTTGGAATATTTACAAAAAAATATCAATATGGACGAAGATCCATCAATCTAGGAAACATGCATCATAATTTTCTAAGATTGAAATGCACTTAAATTACTACCAGTTATTGGCGATTTCTATAAGATCAGATACGATCAAAAACTGGCATAGGGGGCCAAACAGCGCCATCTCTTGGTAATTGAAATTCCCAAATTGGGAATATGAGATTTTTTAATATTTTGCCTATTCATGTAACAGCGCTAAAGGTAACATCGACATTTTAGAGAAAGGATTCCGGACAGCCGCAACTTTCTCTCTTTTACTCATTGAAATCATCGCAAAACATCATTTCGTATATTTTTAGTTTTAAGCAACACATTAATGAATTAACTAATTAATATTAAATTTTGCACATACATTCAGAATACCGTAATCTGCATAACGTTTAGACCAAATTTGATTTATTTAAATATTTTGTATAGCTTTTACACTTTACACCAGTAAACTTTGTCTATCTTTCATGAAATTTAAACACTATTTACGCCAAAATTCTGATTTATTTTTTAGATTTGATCTGAACGTTACGCAGTCTAAAGTTTTCCAAACATATGTGTGAAAATTGATCAATATTGGTGATCCCCTTAAGAAACAAAAAATTAGTAATTTATGTCCTCTCTGGGTCGTCGTGATTCTGCACTGTATTCTAGTATCGGCAAATTTGGAATTGAAATCAAAGAGATTCCTTTCATTACCAATCTAAACAAAAAATGTAGATATGGCGATTTTATTCTGAAACATTTTCCGAAACTATTTTTGAAATCACCTGCACTCCACCATTTATTATTTATTATGCCTCAATGCAACCATAGGTTGGCACCAAACGGAATCAATTTTATTCCGAATTTACCGACAATTGAATTGAGGAACGTATTACCTTTGCGTGTAATAAAACTTCTCTAATGAAAAGTGAAGCCTTAAGGTACCGTACGAAACCCATACCATATCGTTGAATTTCGTATGGTACCGGCTTCACTTTTCATTATAGCCCCCCATAACACAGGATTTTTTCAATTGCAAAAAAAATTATCTAATCCAAGAACGCGAAAAAGTCTATAAAGTAAACTAAAATTTTCTAGTTCAATTGAACCATAAACTGTATTTAATAAAGCAAATTTTTAAACATTGTGAGTAAGTCCGGATGTTGTCCAAAGAACAACTCACAGGACACATGACTAGGCTATGCAACAAGGAACCAAATACAGCAATGCAAATTTTATGTAAATGCTATGTTCTGAGGCGAAAGAAATATAGCATTTTTGGGAAGTCAATCAAAGAACCAAAAGATGTCGCCATTCACCCTCTGTACTTCCTAGTACAGCGCACAATTATCCCAGACTAGGTGTAATATGAACACTGGTATGGGGACAATAAGGAAGCTGTGTTTTACGTTTTACAGGAGACGAGCCCAAGGAGGAGAAAAAAAGTCCGGATAGTCATACATTAAAACTTATAACAATTGGATTTGTAAGTCGAAGCATACAGGGTGTAGGTACAAAGCGTTCGGCAACGCCCGATTATTTTTGAAATGAAGCATTTTTTAGAAAAATGTTTCAAATAAAACTTGTACGATTCTTACTGACGCACTATTTAGAAATATTGCCATGACCTTGAACACCAATTTTGAAGGTTGGGCAATAATCACTTTTTTTAAATAGCAACCACCCATTTTTATTGCAAATTATTATAGCTTGCTTCCAGAGGTTTATGGGCCATATTTTTTTATTTTTCTAAAGTAAATAGTTTGGAAGTTACAAGGGTCTAAATTTTCAATACCTAAAGTTCGGCAACGCCGCTTTATTTTTGAAATTAAGCATTTTACAGAAAAATTGTACGATTCTTATTGACGAATTATTTACGAATGTTCCCATGACCTTGACCACCAGGTCGAAGGTCACCCGATAATTACTTAACTTTTTTTAAATAGTAACCCCCCTTTTTATTGCGTATTATTAAAGCTAGCTTTTTATTTGAAACATTTTTCTCAAGAATTACCTTCAACCTTCTGGTCAAGATCAAGGCAATATTCGAAGTTAATTCGTCAAAAAAAATCGTACAATTTTTACTAGGTTGAGGTTTCAGCAATAAACGAACTCTGATGTTTTCAGTAAATTTTATTTACATAATTAACCAACGTTTCGACTAAATATTATAGTCTTCTTCAGGGCTCTATGTATTAAAATTTACCACGTTGTATTTTGCATTCCACAATCAACCAATTAATCGAAGTGGAATTGTCTGACATAATAAATATGGTTTCAGAAACATGGGTATTGTATTTTAACAACTCAAAACGTTTTAATTTGGCTTGGATGGTCACCATTAACTTATTTATAGCACGTTTAAAATTTATAACTTGTTGATCGAAGCAACGCCATTCAACAATTGATTGGATTGGAACAATTTTTGAATGGCGTTGCTTCGATCAACAAGTTATAAATTTTAAACGTGCTATAAATAAGTTAATGGTGACCATCCAAGCCAAATTAAAACGTTTTGAGTTGTTAAAATACAATACCCTTGTTTCTGAAACCATATTTATTATGTCAGACAATTCCACTTCGATTAATTGGTTGATTGTGGAATGCAAAATACAACGTGGTAAATTTTAATACATAGAGCCCTGAAGAAGACTATAATATTTAGTCGAAACGTTGGTTAATTATGTAAATAAAATTTACTGAAAACATCAGAGTTCGTTTATTGCTGAAACCTCAACCTAATAATATCTCTACGAACGAAAAGTTACTCTCATTTGGAGAAGACAATTTTTACTTGAAACATTTTTCTGTAAAATGCTTAATTTCAAAAGTATTGAAAATTTAAACCCTTGCAACTTTTAAACTATTTACTTCAGAAAAATGAAAAGATATGCTTCATAAACCTCTGAAAGCAAGCTAGAATAATATGCAACAAAAATGAGTGGTTGCTATTTAAAAAAGTTAGGTGATTGGTGATTATCCCATGACCTTCAATCTGCTGTTCAATGTGATGGAAATATTTCTAGATAGTGCGTCACTTGGAGTAGTACAACTTTTATTTAAAACGTTTTTCTTAAAAATGCTTCATTTCAAAAATTAAGGGGCGTTGCCGAACTCTTTGTACACCCTGTATAAAGGTTTTTAAATAAAAATAATGAATGTTGTCTAAATAACGGGATACTTGCTATTGTTAAATAAAACTAAAATGATTATTTGCGACTAGTTTCGAGCCATATATATTTGGTCATCATCTGGCAAATTTGTCAAAAATTGGTTTCTACAAAAGACTTGGACCAAAAATATAAAATTTATAAAAATAATAATTATATCTTCAAAAGAAAAGTTAATATTAAAACAAGAAGAATAATATCTAAAGTCTTTTGTAGAACCAATTTTTGACAAATTTGCCTGATGATGACCAAATATACATATACATACAGGGTGTCCCAGCGCTGCGAGGAAGTAACATTACTCTGAAATGAAAAAAGATATCGATATGCGGTTTTCGGTAAAATATACAATAACTTGAAGCGCACATTATAAAAATATTTTAGTAATATACCGGGTGTCCATTCCAAGATGGCGGACCAAAGTTGTGTTTTTTTAAATGTAACACCCAGTATATTATGACATTTTTAGATTCCTTATCAAAAAATAATTATACTTTGTATAAACTTTTAAGGGTCTACCATCACTCGTTTTGCTGATATTTGCCATTTAAGCCAAAAAAAGAACCATATTTGAAAAATCACTGCTCTAAAAGAGATGAACATTTTGGGTTGAAATTTTGTCAAAAATTTTTCAACATCGTCTAGTCTACAACTATCCTGTCAAATTGTGATGTGATCATTTTTTATTAGGGTGCCTTATGAAACGCAAATTGAACAATTAAACGAAATTTTCAAAAGGAACACCCTGTATATTTTAACATCAATCGATGGCATTTTTACAAGCTTTCTTTTGATATAACGTTTGTATGGTCGTTTATTAATGGTTCAGGAGATATTAAACTGAGAAACAGTGAAAAATAGACAAAGAAGCACTCTTGATGAATTTTTTTAATTTGCCTAAAACTTATTTGTGTCTTTCTCTATTTTGGTTTTTTACATTGCAATAGCAGTTTTTGTTGTTTTACAACACAAATAAAATCGAAAATTGCAATTATCAGTTTTGGTTTTCTAAATTTCAGTATGTTTTGAAAATTTAACAACTGATGTTACCAAGGAAACCCCAATTTTGTTGAATTTCGTTTTTACGCTCTCTTCTGATAGATAGAAGCGGATTTCTTTCAGCTTCACCAAGCGCTTACAGCATATTTACCATTTCTTCTTTAGAAGAGTTCACTATTTCGGTTTAGTTATTAGCAAAAGTACAGAAAAAGGCGTTAAAACAAAATTCAACGAAATATGGGTTTCCTTGGCAACATCAGTTGCTAAATTTTTTATGCATACTGAGACATAGGAAACCAAAATTGATAATTGCAAGTTTCGATTTTATTTTTGATGTAAAACAACAAAAACTATTATAATAAAATAACATTATAAAAAAGCAAAATAGCGAAAGACAGAAATAAATATTAGGTAAATTAATTTATTTTGTCTATTTTTCACTGTTTCTCAGTTTGGATATTAATATCTCCTAAACCGTTGACATGCGATCATAGAATCATTATATAAGTAGAAAGCTTGTAAAAAATGCCATCGAATGTTGTTAAAATATATAGGGTGTTCCATTTGAAAATTTCGTTTAATTGTTCAATTAAACGAAAATTATCACAAACTTAAATTTGACATGAGAGTTGTAGACTAGACGATGTTAAAAACTTTTAACAAAATTTCGACCCAAAATGTTTATCTGTTTTAGAGCAGTGATTTTTCAAAAATGGTTCTTTTTTTTGGCTAAAATGGCAAATATCAGCAAAAAGAGTGAGGATACACCCATAAAAGTTTATACAAATTTTAATTATTTTTTGATAAGGAATCTAAAAATGTCATAATATACTGGGTGTTCCATTGAAAAAAACATAACTTTGATCCGTCATTTTGAAATGGACACCCGGTATATTATTAAAATATATTTAAAATGTGCGCTTAAAAGTATTGTACATTCTATCGAAAACCGCATGTCTATATCTTTTTTCATTTTGGAGCAATGTTACTTCCTCGCAGCGCTGGGACACCCTGTATAACTACGTTTAGCTCGAGCAGGTCAAGCTATAAAAATAAGCAAGTATCCCGTTATTTAGACAACTGAATCACCTTATATCCCTATGGACTATGGACTATGGACAACCAAATACTTAATCAAAAAATAATGAACATAGTCGTTCGCTGAAAGAACGGGAAAATGGCGATCACTTAAGCAAGATGTTATGCAGGGTGTTCCGTTCGTGGTTCACCAAACGTCAAGGTTAGAAAGTAGAGCTAATTTTATCAAGAAAAAACTAAAAAAGTAGGGGTCTATCTTTTATGGTTTGAAAGTTACAGGGGTTTGAATTTGGCATCGCCCGTTTTTGCCAGAAATCAGTAAATGATCAATAGCTGCTTAAAAACTTAGTAAAAAGATTAAAAAATATATTATTTTAAAGCTGAAAGTATCCTCTTTCCATTGGTAGCAATGATGAAACACAAATCGTTTATCAAGTATTAAAAAAAAATCGAAAAGAAAAAAAATGTTTTTTAGCAGTTTTTGAAGATTTTCTCCAAGATATGACCTATTAAGGACGTGGTTTTTTTTTAATTTTCTAAAAATTCGTTAAATTCTCTAGAAGTTATGAAAAATTTGAAACCCTAACTCTTTTTATGCACTCACTAGAGCCTTCTAAACTTACTCCTATGAGACATGATTCTAAGCATAGTTAGTTACAATTGAGGTTCGCCTTCATTTTTGTTATTATTTAATAATACAACTATTTCAAAAGCCATAAAAATTTAACATTTGCTTATAAAAATTGATTATTAAGCAACTATTGATTGTTAATGTGCCTGATGATGCCCTTATGAAGGCGAAAGTGGTTGAACTTTTAATGTAATAAATATTTTCTATCGTTTGAAAAGTCTGGCAAAATCGGGCGATGCCAAATTCAAACCACTGTTAATATTCAAACCATAAAAGATAGACCTCTACTTTTTTGGTTTTTTTTTGATAAAATTTGCTTTCTAACCTTGACGTTTGGTGAACCACGAACGGGACACCCTGTATAAGTTTTTTTATTACATTACGTATTTTCAAAATTCTCAATGAAAGATACAGAGTGATACGTTCGTAGTATTGTATTCATAAGGTGAAAAACAGCACAAATGCACTCCTTTGTAGTAATATTTTTATTTTATTCAAACATGCCTACATTTCGAAGGCAGTTTTCCTTCTTCCTCAAGGCTTTTAATAATTCCGAAAAGATTAACTGTCCAAATAACCAAAATGGAATACTATTCTGCCGTCCTAAGGCAAAAAGAAGTATCCCATGTTTTTGAATTTCTGAGATATTTAACATTTTCTAAACTTCGCAATTACATCAATATCTTTGAAGTTCAAACTTTGTTAGCACTTTCACATTCTATCATTTGAGATATAAATAATTCGCTTGGTATATGTATCGAAAATGTGCCTAATTGTCCTAAAATATAAAAATCGCCATTTTCGAAAAATGTTGAGATACGTCTTTTTGGCTTAGGACGGCAGTATTATTCATTTCAAGTTCAACAGTAAACTTAATTGATGGATGTCAATATGTATCTAGAAATAATTCTTTTTCTAAATTACTCATGAAAATGTTGCTCCTTAAAGGAGATAGTGGATTATTCATTTTGACTATAAATTTTGTTATTAAATTGTCACAATATTGTCACTTAAATTAGAATTATTTATATAATTCTTTAAAATGTTAATACAATCGGTGTCATTTATTTTATTATAATTAAAGGAATCCATATACAATGGATAATTATATTATCAATAACTTAAAGAATATTGTGAATAGATTTTTGAAGTATTTTTCCAGTACTCTAATAACAACAACGTAGCAGAGAGCTTATGCGCCAATTTCAGTTCACCCTCTATACCTAACTACTTAAAAATATCATTCATGAATCATAATTTTTCTTCAATATTTTTAAAGTAATTATATAAAAATTACATTTTTGCAAAAGTTATTCTCATGTACGTATTATGATGCGCCCTGTAGAAACAAGTAACGCAGTTCTGGTTAGTTAATACTGTGGCTATAGTGAGAAAATCGATAACTGAAACCAATGCTGAAACGTTGGAAATGATTCTGCATGTAGGAATTCAATTTAAAAACGTTGACTCATGGTATGTTGTATGGAGGGGTTCATAATCACCCCGCTTAATAATTTAGAATTTATGGTATACAGCGAAAACAAGCTGATGTAGTAGATTTATACTGAGGAATTTACATGTGAAAGGAACTTTATGGAAAAGCTTCTTATATCAAACTCTGATCAAATCTGGCTCAATCGAAAATTTAGAGGCTCGACTATCATCTAAAAGTATAAAATTTGAGGGAAAAGATTATACTTATGTAATTAATTTTTATAAAACAAATTTCCGAGTTCATTTACGCCACTTAGGTATACGTAAAAATGAAACGCATAATTTAAATAAAAACAGCAAAGATGGGCAAATTTTTGCATATCTACCGAAAAGTTTGACACATCGACTAGGAGTACAATTTTTACGACAGAATATTCTTTTTACTATTTTTGATATACGGATGAATGTGAATGTGTATAGTGAGTTTTTTCTTGGTATTTCTTTTAAAGGTGGCTTTGTTCACATGTATAAATAAATGAATAAAATCGTTTTTGACGTTTTTAAGCTTGTGTGCAATGTGCAGGAGCCAATTTTCAACATTGATTATGATTTATTTTAATTTTATTATAAAATGAAGAATAAACTTAAATTTATACATTTTTTAAGCGACTAACGTGTTGTCGTATTCAAAATAAAGTTGAGATCCAATTTCTATTAACAAAAATAGGGGGTGCCATTTGAAAATAGTATATTACGCAATTACGCAACGAGCTAGAAAGTGACGAATTTTGTGTGAGTGTGAAAATAGTGAGGGTATTACACGAGCACGAAATTCACTTTCTTGCGAGTTGCGTACGCTATTTTTCCGACGACCACGATGAATCTATGACCATTATTAATATTTTGTTGTAACAGTCAAAAGTCATAACATAACCTGTGTTGACATCAGTTGACATTGACTACTTTTAGTTAAATGTACCTAATTGTAGGTGGCGCTGTTTTGATGAAAGCAACTGATAAAAATGTCCCTATTTTATTTAAAATTTACACAAAATGATGTTTTTTAATGTCCTTGATCGATAATGTTGTAGAAGGTAATGGGTTGAGGACAAAAAAATTATTCTAAAAGGTAAACAATTATTATATCAATAGAGAAATTTTATAAAATTTAAATTATCTACCAAATGTGGTGTTAAATAATGATGCTAATAATCTTTAAGAATTTTGTAAATTATGTGAATTGTAATGTAATTTAATGTGTTTTTATAGCTTGATAAAGGCTGCAAGTCAGTAGTCGAAACTAGTCGCAGAATAAAGAGGTAAAAAAAAGAGTATAAAAAAAAAAAAAAATTTTGTCCTCAACCCATTACCTTCTACAATATTTACACAAAAGTTAATTATACAGGGTGTCCTGTAACTACACCGACAACGCTTAACTGGTGATAGTAGTCGTGAAAATAAGTCGATTTGACCCTATTCAAAAATTCACCCCGGAGAAGTTATAAGCTTCTGAAGTTCATTTAAAAAAATATTTCTTTTTAATTGCTGTCAAAGTAAAAAAATTTTATGATGAAATTTTGTATGCATGCATTTTTATAAAAATCGCTCAGTTGCGAAAAAATTTACCAATCCTCAATTACCGGAAATGGTCTTAAATGGTACGAGAGGAGATGAAACACTCAAAAACTTTTTTGGTATTTAAAGCTTATTGCCTCACTTAGATAGATTCTAGAGAAAGATTTTTTGTCTCTTATAAATTTTGTGTAGGATGTGCTATTTTCGAAGAAAATTTAAAAAAATTATTTATATTAAGGTGTTTTTAAAAGCATAACCATGGTAAGAAGCTACATCTTCAACTTTTCAACTGGATTTCCTAATTTTAAAATTTAAATTCGAGTTTAATGAGTAATATGCGAATATGCATTTAATAAAGGGTACGCGCAATGGTAATTTTTGGGTTTTAAATAAATATTTTCTTAAAAATGTATGTTAAAAAGCCTAACTTACTTATCTACCATTTATTAATTTTTTTTTAATGTTACTCAGAAACTGCACTTCCTACTCAAAATTTGTAAGGGACAAACAAAATTTCTCTTGAATTTCTCTATAAAAGCAAATAATATTTTACTAAAATTTTTGAATACCAAAAAAGTGATTTATGTCCTTGGTACCATGTAAGACCATTTCCAGTAATCGAGGATTGATAAAATTTTTGCCAAATGAGCGGTTTTAATAAAAATGCATGCATACAAAATTTCATCATAAAATTTTTATTACTTTGGCAGCAATTAAAAAAATATTTTTTTAAAAATGAACTTCAGAAGGTTATAACTTCTGAGGGTTGCATTTTTGGATATACATAAATAGAGCCAAATCGACTTATTTTCAGCTCTACTATCACCAGTTAAGCATATTAGTTTAATTTAATTTTAAATTAATAAGTAATTTATATTTATATATATTTTTATTTGACCTGTCCTTTTTTGGCAACTTCAAAAAAATCCAAGAGAGGGCTTTCGGAATTCCTTCGCAGCGCCTCCATCGAAAATTACAGGAAGCTTCTCAGAGTTACAAAACAGAAACCCAAAGTCACTAGTGTAGCAATGATAGATTTTCTAAACCACTAATATGAATGACATTACGATTTTCTCATATGGTCGTCGGAAAAAAAGTTGATGATGCCTTCTTAAGGGTGGCCAAAGCCACTAATATTTTAAGGATGAAATTGGAATGCCAACTTGATGCCATTAATAGCTTTTTGATTTGATTTTTTTATCTCTTCAAATACCGGAGATGGCCTGTAAACTGAATTTTGGGACACCTGGTATACATGTATATGTCAAATTAAACCTCATTTAAAATTAAACGACCGTTAAAATTTTTTATAGTATTGACCGTAAAACATTGGCTTTAAAGAAAATAATTATGGGAATATATTATATTTAGTTTCAATTAAAAATATTAAAAAATTTAGTTATCATTTCAAAACTTGTAGCGCCCAGAAAAAAAGTATCAATAATGTTTTGATTTATTTATTGGAAATAATTCAAGTAAACAGTTTACTGTAAACTCAAATGGACTATAAATATATTACCAAAAACCGCAGTATTATCTTGCATTAAAAGCCAAGATTTGTGCTCCATTCTCTAACCATTCTGTTTGAAACTTAGAACTGTAGTCAGATCGTTGAGGGTTTTTAGAACATTCTGCTTCTGCTTGTTCCTTTTGAATTGCAAAAATATTGTATTTGATATACAGCTATATAGAGAATAGTAGGAGCTTCAAAATGATGTGTATCATTCAACCCCTATTGCCATTTAATACTTCTGAAGGGGTAGTTTCCCTGCAAAACGGAGTTATCCCTGGCGTTACCATGAAAATTGGTTCCCGACCAAATAAAAATTGACCGGTTTCACGGTTATTTTCAAAAATTATTTGTTTTCAAAATACCCTGAGTGGAAACACTTAGTTGGGCCACCCTATATTTGCTCTTTTTTAATTCATGCTCTATAATGTATAAATTTGTAAACTATTTACTTGTAATTATGAAATAAAGACGATTTATTATTATTATTATTATTATTATATGAACGTACTCGACACGATCATAGACTACAATGCGAATGGATAAGTACTTTTACTTATTTTAAGGTAAATTTTCCTCGATGATTGCAATATATGACTCCGGACTCCGATTATGAGTTTGTATGTTTCTCGAAGTTGTAAGTTGTCACATTGTATCTTTCGGTAAATACTGACACACATCAAAATATTTTTGATTAAAAAAACCATAAGCGCAGCAGAAGTGAGCAGAGGTACCAATGCGAAGCGGAAAACGCTGGAGTCGCTTCGAGAAAAATTTACATTTAGACCGACTCCGACGATCACCAATATAATACCGACTCCAAATGACTCCTGACTGATATGCGAGTACATTTCCTTTAAGTTTTTTTTTAGTTCATAAAAATTCAGGAATAATTTACACTTTCGTCTAATTACTTTTGATTTGTTTAGAAAAAACAAAAATTAAAAAATGTGATACACTTTATAACGAAAAACCTCACGACCAACTGAAACTCAACACCGCACGATAAATTTAATGATAAGACATACACTTCACAAAAATCAATTGTAACGTTTGACCATACAGAAAATGTTCGGAGACGTCAATTTATTTTCAATATAGAGCATTTTCATTTCAAGCAAGAGTACGGTTTTTAGAGGCGCATTGCGTAGAGACGAATATTCGTGGGTAAAAAATTGGGGCATATATAGTTAAAAAAAATAAGTATTTATTTTTTATCCGCAATAATATTAAATATTTTAAAAATGGAAGACAAACTCAGAAGACCGGTAGTTTTCATTATTTATGTTTCTTGTTTTTGCTCAAAAATGGCGGAATTTTTTTTGTTTCTAAATAATTACTACTTTTATAATAATTCTATTTTCTAACCTTGTTTTGGCAATGGGTAGGGCAGCATAAAGAAGTCTTCAAAGAAGTTCATGATGTGTGTGGCTGTACTCAAAGCAAATGAGGCTTGGGATATAAACGGAGGAGGAGTGTAGACCGATACTGATACACCACGTTCTGTTTGTTTACTAATGTGAGTATAATCACAAATAACAAAAGCTACCAAGTAAGTACTCATTTCTACCGATTCTTGGAAGTCGTCACGTAACTAAAAAACAAAAAATGCAATCAAGGAATTATTGATGAATTAATAATTAGTTTTACCAATCCAGTTCCTAGATAAAATCCTACATCTTCTGTACTGACAACAGGCATATTAAATAAGGCTATGTGAAATCTATCCCTAATTATTGACATTTTAAATTTTGCTTTGAAGTGTGGTTCATCAAAACATGGAAAGGCAGCTCGTGCATACGTTGGCTCAAAATGTGTTGTAGCTAAATACCTTTAAAAATATATATAATTAGTAGAAAATAGTCGAAAAAGTTTAGTAATTGTAAAAACATTAATGACTTTTATCGATTTCCCAATTTGATGAATTGGAAAAGTTAGTTCCGTTTTATTGAGGTCACACGCGATTTATTTCACATAAAAAGAATAGCATTTAATAAATATTTAAACACGTAATAACCTTTTTTCTCCATCCTTATTAATATAACTTGAAATATAAAATCCTTCGTACTCTCTAGCAAGTTTAGTGGTGTACCTAATGTTAAGGGTGTAATTATTTCTTTTTCTAAATTTATCTTTAATTTCTATATAAAGTTGTTGGCCACCAACATACTCCAAAAGTTTTGTTATCCTTACATTATGCCCTTTTCTATCCTGTATCATCTAAAATATAAGAAGGCACTTAAATATTGTAAATCCTAAATGGTGCTTCGTTTTCTTACCTTATCAGTAATTGTAAGATTTTTACTGTGCAGTACAATAAAGTGAGTATCTTTATCTACGTGAAATTCTATTGAAACTTGACCTGAGGACATGAGACACATTTAATATAGGTGATAATTAGTGCTGACACAGAATAATTTGGAGTTGGAAATTTTCAACTTACCTTTGACTTCTTGAGTGGTTAAGTTGGGATGAATTGTAATATTGTAACGTGTGGGTTTAACATGTGAGGGAAGACGTATGTTGTTCCATGGAAAAATTTGTCCGTTAGTTGCACGAGGTACGAAAGCTTTGGTCATGTTCCAGTCTTCATCCACATAATTTGGAGGTTTTTCGCCAGCACACGTGCAATCTTAAAAAGGGTTAAGAATTTTATTTTTTTATTACTATTTTGTGGTGATAGTTACCACTTTGCGGGCCTGTGTATGCGATGATGACCGATATAAGGAAGAGCAATGCAAAAACCGCCGTGGCGATAAGAAGTGCGCGCTTTTGTGAACATGCCGCAACTCCATTATTTTCGTATAGGCTTTTTTTATTTGGGCCGGCAGGACTCTCTGTTCCTGCAACACCGCCTGAGTCACAGGGGAGATTATTTATGAGTGAAGATGATCGGCAAATGGACTGAGTGATTTGACTAGTATTATTTGTACCTGTAAGAAACGCAACATCGTCAACATCCTGCTCACTCATCACTGACTGACGACGTCTCCAAACAACAGCCTCGATGTTGCGGTCTCCTGTTACGACGGATGATTTGACTATTTGATCCTTGTTCCTACCCTCCAGAGTAAAGCTAATTTGTTTATAATCAAATTATTTATAATACTAAATTTGGCTGGTGTAAGGATGGAATAATGTTACAATAAAATTCCAAATGAAACTGCCTAATTTGTAGTGATAATCCCTACATTTTGTGCACACTGGAATGAATCTGCCAGTTCTATAAGGTTGGCATTAAAGTCCTGAGGATGATCTTGGACTTATGAAGAACACATTCTTTTACATTTTGCATGAGGTTTTAAAGTATCACTAATAGTTTTTAATAAAACGCCATTAAACGCGTAAAGCACTAATAAAACTACTAACTCCGCATCGGCTTTGGAATACCGAACCCAAATTCGACGCAGACATGAATTGACTTGTGCGCGCGTTTCTGGAGGGCGGGAAAGCTCAATAAGATCTGTCTTCACTTGACTTGCGCCAATTTCCACGTGTTGATAATTTTAAATCACAAAATGTGCTATTTAAAAGCATGCACAAATTTACGTGCTTATAAGTTTAGGGTGAAGTAATAAAGTTCTTTTTTAATTTAGAGTCAAGCTGCGATAGAGAGGGTGGCCTTAAAAGCTGTTGGGCGAAGTATGTGTAGGTCTACTGGAAAAAATAACCCACCTTGAGGATGCACGTTTCCATTCTGCACTTGCTTGTACCTTCCCATAGGTTCCATTCGAATAACATCCGCCGGCCCTTGTATTGGTGATGGCCCTTGAGGCATTGTTACTTGCAAAACTTGTTATTCATAATCTACATGGAATTAAACGCGAAATGATTTTGGTTTTCACTAATATAAATTTCTAGCTACTATACTTCTATTCTACACGCTTATAGAAAATGCCTTTTACACATGCCTCAACTCAGGACTAATTATCCTATCTTGTACCTGTTGATATATAAGGTTCTTATGCTGAAAATACCGTGTCACCACGAAACTGTCACCTTATTTTTTATAACTCTTATTTAAATAAACACTAAGAACATAAAAACCGCCTTTTAGGTATTGCCAACGACACCGTTGTTGATTTTAACATGCGCGCCCTTACACGGCCATGAACTACGAAATGTAACTTCAGAAAGGTTCGTTCTGTACTATATCGATTTTCGATTGTGTGCTTGGAATTTATGCCTATTTCTAGGACCCTCTTCCATAGAGAAGGGTATCACCCTTGTAATTACTTCGTAGAGAGAAATCATAAGGGAGACAAACTGTACCTTCATATATTGATCTAAATTTAAATTACGTTTTACCGCGCATGACTCCACAACAAATTGAACCGGTTTCGTGTTTTAGGTTATATTTCTTGTCAAATTTATTGCATTGATAAAATATTTATGGAAAAAAGAGAATAAAATATAAACAAGTGGGAAATTGAATTCGATTTTTTTTCTATAATCAAAATCAATTTTATTTTCTTTTTACGTTAAAGGTTAAACATCTAAAACAGTTTGATTTAAGACCCATTATTACCACTAAAATTAGTATATTTTCTCATTTAAATGAAAAATTGTAAATATAAATATTTTTATTTATACAGTGGATGTCCTGGCGCTACAAAGAAGTAACATTCAAACACAGAATATACAAACTTTTAGACGCACAAAATATTTTAATAATATACCGGGTGTCCATTCCAAGATGGACAAAAAAAGATCCATTTTTGAAAAATCACTGCTCTAAAGAAAATGACACTTTTGGGATGAAATTTTGTCAAAAAAATTCAATATTCAATATCCTCTAGTTTACAGCTATTATATCAAATTTAAATGTGTGATAAGCATTTTCATGAAACGCCAATTGACCAATTAAACGAAATTTTCAAATGGAACACCTTGTATATTTTAACATCAGTCGATGGCATTTATTACAAGCTTTCTATTGACATAATGTTTGTAAGGTCGCATGTTAATGGTTTAAAAATATTAATATCTAAGCAGAGAAAAATTGACAAAATAGCGCTATTTATGACTTTTGTTGAGGATTTTTTTTTAATTTGTCTAACATTTGCTTGTAACGCGATCCGCCACTCAAGAGTGGGTCCTATACAGAAGTATACTCATTAGAAAGTGAGTAGAAAGCTTATAATAAATCCCGTCGGTTGATGTTAAAAAATACAGGGTGTTCCATTTAAAAATCTCGTTTAATTGGTCATTTTGCGTTTCATGAGGCACCCTGATAAAAGCTTATCACAAATTTAAATTTGACATGATAGCTGTAAACTAGACAATAGACGATATTTTTAAGCCAAAATCGTCATTTGTTTTTGAGCAGTGATTTTCCAAAAATGATTGTTTTTTTGGTGTAACGTCAAATATCAGCTAAACGAGTGAAGACAGACAAATAAGTATGATTATTTTTTATAAGGTATCAAAATATGCCCATGTGCTTCATTGGAAAAAAACAAAACTTTGGTCCGCCATCTTGGAATGGAAACGCGGTATATTATTAAAACATTTTTAGAATGTGCGCCTAAAAGTATTGTATATTCTGTCGAAAGCCGCATGTCAATTTTTTTCATTTTAAAGTAATGCTACTTCCTCACAACGCTGGGACTTCCTGTATAAATAAAAATATTACAATTTTAGTGGTAATAATGAGTCTTAAATGAAACTGTTTTAGATGTTTAATGTTTAACCTTTAATTAACGTAAAAATAAAATAAAATTGGTTCCGATTATAAAAAAAAATCGAATTCTTAATATTTTATTCTCCTTTTTTGATGAATAATTTATCAATACAATAAATTTAACAAGAAATATAACCTAAAACACGAAACCGGTTCAGGTTGTTATGTAGTCATGCGGTTGATTGCGATTCTTTATGGTGACAAACAAAAAACAGGCCAGAAATAGACAGATTTTTCACTGTATCTCTATTTGGATATTAATATTAATATCTTTTAAACCATTAACAAGCGACCATACAAACATTATATCAATAGAAAGCTTGTAATAAATGCCATCGATTGATGTTAAAATATACACGGTGTCCCTTTTGAAAAAAAAATCATTTTAATTGGTTTCGTTTCGAAATTAATTGGTCAATTTGCGTTTCAGGGGACACTCTGATAAAAGCTTATCACAAATTTAAATTTGGCATGATTGCTGTAAACTAGACGATATTCAATTTTTTTGTAGAAATTGTAACTTTGAATTGTAATTTTTTTAGAACAGTGATTTTTCAATATTGAATCTCCTTTTCACGTTAATGCCAAATATCAACAAACACAAGTGAAGATAGAGCCATAAAAGGTTACACAAAGTGTGATTATTTTTTAATAAGTAATCTAAATATGTCATAATACAAGGTGTCCCGTAATAACGTGGACATAGTAGAACGTTTTCATCACTTCAAATTTAGATGGCAAGTTCCTTTAAAACTTTGCCCAAAAATGCTTCCGTGCAAAGTTACACCCAGCTAAAGTTCACTTTTCAAAAAATAAAAATCTAAATAACTTTTCTTTCTATGAAGCTATCTCGATAAATACTGCCATCTGACATGGGGGGGTAATTTTTGTGGTTTATGATATGGTATTATAGTAACGCGAAAAGGAGGTTCAATAAATAAAGATAAGTCAAATGTATGTGATTTGATTGCGAATGACTTTAATAAGTTTTTTATAAATATTGCCTGTGATTTGTACAGAAAATTTCCAGAATTAGTATTGAATCCCACATATCTTGCCTGTTCATCTGTTAAAGTGAATGATATATATTTTAATTTTACAAATGTATCGAGTGCACACGTTCGAGAAATAATATGTGCCCTAAATAACAAAAAAAACCAGAGATATCTATGGAATGAATGTGGGGTTAATTAAATTTGACAGGGAACTTATAGTAGAGCTTCTTACTTCCTTGATCAAAGGCTGTTTGGATGACAATGTTTTTCCCAGCGCACTAAAGCTAACAAAAGTAATCCATTGCATAAAAAAAGGAAATAAAAATGAACTTAATAACTTCAGACCTATATCTCTGCTGCCAATATTATCAAAGATTTTTGAAAAAATTATAAGTAATCAAATTTTAAACTTCATAAACGCAAACAACTTAATTAAAAAAATCAATTCGGATTTAGAAAAGATCTGTCAACAATTGATGCAGTGATCAAATTGATTGATAAAGTCAATGAAACATTTGAAGAAAAAAATCTCTCTGATGTCACTTTCCTAGACTTAAAGTAAGGCGTTTGATTGTGTATCCCATGATCTACTCCTAAAGAAACTTTATGCCTACAATTTCCACCCAAGTAGTATCAAATTGATTCTATCTTATCTATCTTATCTATCAAACAGACAACCAGGCGCGAATAGGAGTACAGGGAGTTCGGGATTTTTCCCGAGAGGCCGGCACTTATGGAGGCCGGTGTGTTTGTAATAAAATTTTGTATTTGGTATATTTTTTTATTTTTTTAATGTTGTACTTACATGTAAAAGAAAAATTTGTCCACACTTGTCGATTGTCGACCCAGTATAGGCCTATTTTTGCCGTAGCGACAGCATTATAAAATAAATCGCGAATGCGAATATACAGGGCGTCCCAAAATTCGACCGACAACGATTAACTGGAGATAGTTGATCTAAATATAAGTTGATATGACCCTATTTATCTACATATAAAAATTAACCCCTGGGCAGTTATAAGCATCCAAAGTTGATTTTTTGAAATAGAATTTTTTTATTGCAGCCAAAGCAGTAAAGATTTTTTATCAAAATTTTGTATACGTGCTTTTGAATACTGGATGATTAATTAGTAAAATTTTGACTAATCCTCGATTTTTTTAAATAGTGTTGGAAAAAGAAAGCATAAAACAGTCAAAAACTTGTTAGGTATTTAAAAATTTCATTTAAAACTTATTTGCTTTTACGGAAAAATTCAAGTGTAAGATTTTTTTCTCCTTATGAATTTTGCGTAGGTTGTTGGGACTTGGGACTCCCTGTATATATTGTATATTTCATTTTATACATACATACAGGGTCCTCCAAAAAAATGGAAACACCTAAATATTTTTTGAACCATATTGAATTTAAAAAAAGTTTAAACAAAAATTTATTCAATTTAAACAAGCTACCATTTAAACATATTTTTAATACCGGGTGGAAACGAAATACAGATCACGTCTATATCTTCTTTATTTATGAAATTTTGAAAAATCCCGAGTACTAAAAATATGAAAAACTGACTCAACTAAATTGATTACACCCTACATATGGCATACCAAAATAATCGTATTAAGATCTTCTTTTTGAAAAACCAAGTAACGCGGCATGTTTCCATTAAAAAAAGAGTTATTTGTAAAAACGTTACTCAAAAAAGTTCATAAATTAATAACTCAAAAACTGCTTAAATAATTTTACAAAATACAATTTTCCTTAGGTATTTGTATTATTTGGAATGTCTTTTGGTAGTTTCTATACTTCGGATAAAGAAAAAAAATTTCATTTTCAAAATTTCAAAAAAAGTTAAAATATTAATCACAAACATACTCTTTTTATAAAATAATTTCATATTTAAACAAAAAAAATGGGTGTTACATTTAAAAAAATAAAGTTGATGTCACTTCAGGTAAAACCAGAAGTCATATTGAAAAAAATTTTAGTGCCTAAAATGTGTTTTCTTGAATCATACAACATAGTCAAATTTCAAATTTTTATTTTCATAAATAAAGAAGTTATAGAGGTGACCCGTGTTTCGTTTCCACCCGGTATACAGGGTGTTCGTTTTATTAGTGATACGGCAGCTAACTTTTGTTTTTTAAATGCAACAACCTGTATATTTTTATTCTTTAATATTAAGATCGGCAATAAAGATAAGTTATTATTAACTTATTATAAATATTAAAGAGTTCTAACAAAAGCCAATCCTTTTTTTTAAGTTTAAGTAAAATAAATTTAAAATTAATTCATTTATACTTTTGTTTAAACAATTTTTTAAATTCAATAAACTAACCTAAAATTTTTTTTTAAATTGAAAGCAAAGTTTAAACAAAAGTGTACTTAAAAGTGAATTAATTTTAAATTTATGTTACTTAAACTTAAAAAAAGGATATAATAACTTATCTTTATTGCCAAACTTAACATTAAAGAATTGCTTGTAACTCAAGAACAATGACCTTAAAAAAAATGATTTTTACAAAACTTTACTCAAATTAAATGTAGAATCCATTTAAAAAACGAAAGTTAGGTGTCGTATCACTCATAAAACGAACACCCTGTATATTAAAAATATGTTTAAATGGTAGCTTGTTTAAATTGAATAAACTTTTGTTTAATTTTTAAATTCAATATATTTCAGGAAAAATTTTCAACAACCAAATTGGAGGACGGAGGTAAAAAATTTTCCCGGGCCGATAAAAGGTGTCAGTCCGCCCCTGCAGACAACAGATTGTTTATTTTAATAATACTTATTCAGATTTTCCAAAAATAAATTTTGATGTACCTCAAGGATCAATCCTTAGTCCCTTGTTATTTATCATTTTTATAAATGACTTTCCTACATTTATAGAGAAACACGCAAATGTAATTTTATATGCCGATGATACAACGTAGTGAGTAGCTCTGATAATAAAAATGATCTACAACAACTAAACAAAACATAAATTTTAAAAGAAACACAATGGTTCACCTCAAATCGCCTTACTCTAAACTCGGAAAAGACTGTCACAATATCTTTGCAATTTCTCTTTTATTTACTACCAGTTTGCCTTTTACCTAAACTTAGAATCTAAGTTTTCCACAACTTTTTCTGTTGTCACTTTTTTGCAACATTAACTGATTATCTTTAAAACTATATAAGAATTATCGATTTTTAACAGGTATACCTTTTTCATAGTAAAATATCTGTTTTATAAGAAAATAAGTTGAAATTGCAAAAAAAGTTTTGGTGAAACTTTATATTCTAAGTTTAGGTTAATTGATCAACTAATAAATGAGAAATGGCAAAACTATACCGTATTATAAAGAACTTAAAAGTAGCGATTTTTATCGAGTTACCTTCATAGAGAGAAAAGTTATGTGGGTTTTTATTTTTTAAAAAGGGAACTTTAACCGGTCATCAAAAGCAATATTTTGTCTATTTATCTCTGTTTTTCTATTTTGGATATTGATATCTCCTAAACCATTGACATGCAACCATACAAACATAATATCAATAGGAAGCTTGTAAAAAGTGCCATCGATTGATGTTAAAATATACAAAGTATTCCATTTGAAACTTTCATTTGATTGGTCAAATTGCGTTTCAAGAGGCAACCTGATAAAAACTTATCACAAATTTAAATTTGATATAAAGCTGTAAACTGGACGATATTGAGAATTTTTTGTCAAAATTTCAACCCAAATTGTCTTTTGTTTTAAAGCAGTGATTTTTCACAAATGGATTATTTTTTGGCTTAAATGGCAAATATCAGTAAACGAGTGAAGATGTCATAATATACTGAGCGTTGCATTTAAAAAATGTTGTAAATTTGTTAGAGTGGTTTTCATCTGAAGAGAACCCTGCTCAGAAATCAATGTTTAAGAATATTTAGATTAACTTAGTTTATGATTGATGTACGTGATGATGTACTGGTCATTTAGAATTAAGGTATCTCAATTAATATGAATTCCTGTAATGTATGAATCGACATTATTTAGTTTTCATAATAATTGCTCGGGTAAAAGCGCTCGCGGTGCAGAAAAGGTTCACTTCAGATGAAATCCACTCTATCACTTTTTTAATCAATTGTAAATATACAATAGCGTTTGAAAACATTTATTTAACCGAAATTTAAAACAAAAATTGGTCGTAAATTTAGTACACAATACGTTTTATTAAACCAAATTATTAAAATTAACCATAGAATTGCAAAAACTAGGAATTCATCTTGGGGAGGGCAAAATTATTGATGAAAACTCGAAATAGGACGATTTTTTCGAGATTCCGAATATTTGAAAAAAAACCCAGCTTAACCTAACCTTAAATTTATCTAATTTTGCAAACATATACAGGGTGTCTCGAAAATGGCGCAAGAGATCTCCAGTACATTGTTGGAGAGTGGAGACCCTTCGGGAGATCCTCAGAAAAATAGTTAAAATATCCTCTTGACCAATTGACCGAGATATGAAGAGACAAATTTGGGAATTCCACTTTCTTTAGCATGCATTTTGAAAATTATAATTTTAAATTTAAAAATTTTAATTGAATTTTCAACGTTGTCTCTTCATATCTCGGTCAATTGTTCAAGAGGTCTTTTTTTAACTATTTTTCTGAGGATCCCTGAAAGGTCCGTAATGGAGAGCTCTTGCGCCATTTTTGGGACATGTATTTAAGAAAATGTTAATTGAAAATAATTACAGTGTATCCCAAAAAGAAGAGATGAAAAGAAAATCGTAGAAAGTAGATTCATCTACAAAAAAACCGATTTTCTGGGTCGGAACACCCCAGTTGTTTTGAAGGGACCATTTTGCACAGAAAATGTCGTTAATTCAAAACTGTACCATAGTACATAAACTGTTAGGTCAATTTTAACGAAAAAAAAAATTGAGTACAAAGCTAATTAATGCCACTTTGGCTTAAGGTTATAAGATCACCATCACATAATTATTTTGATGTTTTTTTTTTAATAAACAAAAATTTTATTCTTGATATTTTCGCTCATATCTTTGAAATAAGCTCCATAAAGTTACCATTTTTTAAGTCCATAAAACTTTACACAATATTATATCAATTTAAAAACGATTCAGTGTTGGTACACTTATTCGGTTTATATCAAAGATTGGACGAAAATAAGCAAAAATGGAATTTATTTTTATAAAGTAACGTCCCCAAAAATAATTGATAAGAAAACAACGGCTTAATTAGTTTTCTTATAAAAATGGAATTTTTAATAAAATAATTTTTTATTACTTTTGCTCATATCTATGATCTTGGGGGGGGGTTGCCCCTCCAGCCACCCCTTAAATACGCCCTTCTTGTTTACAGTTAAAAATCTAAAAAATCGATTTAGCAGCTTACTTCACGTGTTACTTGGAAATTGGTTTTGTGTGGTTCGTGTGTGTTCCAGAAAAATGTTTATCTTATTTTCGGGCAACAAAAAGTATACGATATTTCCGGACGGAGGGAGTATGGGTTTTTACGGGCCCTAAGCATGTGCCTAGGTTGCCTACGCCTTAATCCGCATCTGCGCGAATAGGTATTGAGTTATATACAAAATAAGAATATCATTTGAATGTAACAACTCGGATTAATACTTGTTTGGGACAGTTTTTTAATATTTTATATCCAAAATATTTTTTGGATTTAATAATTTAATTTTTTTAAAAACTCGTCCTATAGAAGTCTAGCCTTGTCTGTTATTTTAACCATGCAATAATAAAACTGAATTTTATTTATAAAATATGGCTGTAGTTTGAAAAAAATGCAAAGCATATTACGTAGATTTAGAATGCGCATTTTAATTGTAAAAGCAGTTACGGCGATTTTTTGAAATTTTTATCTTTGTGTAATAAAATGTGTAACAAAGTGCTTCGTAAAAACTTTGACTGAATTAAATATAAAGATAAAACAAAAAGACATTTTTTTTCTGATGCTATTTAGTAGAAAAGGGTTAAAATAAAAACATCTAATTTCTTTTTTTGCTATATATATTTTTGTTATAATTTTATAACAACTGAAAAATGTTGGTAAAATTTTACAATTTTTCAAAACCCTACTAAGATGCACCAGATAAAATATGTTATCAGTTATCCCATATTGTTTTTCTTTATTTTTAATTCGGCCAATTTTTACAAAGTACTCTTTTTGCTGCTTTCATAAAATTTAATATTGTATATTTTTGTATATAAAAGGGAGAATTATTATTAATAAAATCAGTAATTACCACTTACTCGTCTTACTCACTACTTGGGACAGCACGCACCCAGCCTAAGCGCCAAGTAACATCTCACACAAAATATTTCTACATATAATATTATTGGCTTTGACCACTCTTAAGAAGTCATCATCAACTTTTTTTTTCAAACGATACCTCCTACTTTTGTTAACAGAAATTGGATCTCAATCTCATTTTGAATACGGCAACATGTTACCCAGTTAAAAAAGTTAACCGTATTTTTTATTTTATGACAAATTAAGTACTAAAATAAATTATAATAAATGTTAAAAATTGGCTCCTCCACATTGTACACAAGCTTTAAAATGTCAAAAAGGATTTTATTCATTTTTATATACATATGAACAAAAGCCACACTCGAATAAATATCTTTATTGACATTTGGGAATTCAAATCCAAGAAAATATTCACAATACACATTTACATTCTGTGTATCAAAAATAGTAAACAAAACATACATAAATTGATGATAGCTTCTTAAGGGTAAGGGTGGTCAAAGCCCGAGCCAATAATATTTTAAGGACGGAATTGGAATGCCAATTTGATGCCATTAAAAACTTTTGTTGATTTGATTTTTTATATCTTCAACTAACGGAGATAAGGCCTGTAAACTGAATCTTGGTACATCCTGTATAATATTTACAGAACCATGTTCTTTTATCTTTTATACAATTAGATTAGTAACCATGATATAACAAATATCTAACAAATATCGAACGGTGTTGTAATAGTTTCAATTTAGTTCTGTAAACGCTTCGCTTCAACATTGGTTTGTAAAAGAATTTATGATTTATGATTATAATATAAAAATTAATTAATACTGTGCACTTATTATGTTAGAATACAATGAATTTGTTTCATTCGTCCATCATTATCTCAAACGGCAAAATGCCGGAAGGGCCAAAATTCCTCATCTACCTTTATCAGAGTAGATGGTAATCATCATGAGCTTGTCATACTGTTAACTAGCTAACTCTTAATTGTGACCGTATGTATTAGATGGAAATCACAACTTGAGTTGTTGCAATCAGTTGCAATCGAATGCTGGCTCGCCTATATAAAATGCATCGAACAAAACTCTTATTAGTAGAAGTTAACATGTCATCTGATGTTCATTTTGGAACTACTCGGGTTGACACTTCACAGATTGTCCAATATTTATGTAACATTTATGTATCATTGGTTTATTGGTTACATATAGCATATGCATTACAAACGAAGTATATTGTTTGTAATAGAAATAAAACTATATATTGTTATGTAACATAGTTCTTTAGTTATGATAAAACACTTACGTAACATTATTTATATAGCAGATGGATCACAAACGAAGTATAAATTGTTTGTAACAGTTACAAATCCGTTATTATGTAACATAGTTCTTTACTTCTGATAACATTAGTTACATAGCAGATGCATCACAAACGAAGTATATTGTTTGAAACAGTTACAAAACTCTTGGTATGTAACACAGTTCTTTAGTTGTGATAAAACAGTTACGTAAATGATAATTTTGTGTTTACTGGGAATATCCTATCCTGACTCGCTTGGGACAAGCACTCACCCAGCCTAAGCGCCAAGTATGGGTTCGAACGGACCGATTATACATATACAGGATGTCCCAAAAAGAAGTGCTCAGAAGTCAGAAGAATATCCTAGAAAATAGACGAGATTTCGTTGACAAGAGAACTAATAGTCAGGTTCGAAGTTGAATATCTCCCTGGTGCGCAAAATTGTTTTGCGGACGCCTTGTCGCGAAGTCCCTTGGCGAGGTTGCCGACCCCGCAGGATAATTGTTTTAAGGTACTGACAGTAAACGGGGACAATACCCTTAAGAGTATCCTAGATAGGTTGCCCGAATCACAGAGGGCTGACAAAATGTTGAAACCAGTCATAGTAGAATTGGAAAAGAACAGTCAACAAAACTCGCGATTCGTGTTGCACAATAACTGATGCTTATACACCAGGGGTGATGACAAAACCCCTAACTTACTTTGTATACCGGAGGAGGCGGTGCCACAGATCATTAAAACTTATCACGATTTTTTTGGGCGCTATGGCATCTACAAAACGTGGTGCGCTTTGCGTCGAGACGTTTGGTGGAGAAATATGCACAGAGCGGTCAATCGAGAATTAAAGAGTTGCCTAATTTGTCAAAAGAGTAAGCTACCTCCCGCTCCGAGACCAGATTTCGAGCACATTTTACCTTCAAGGCCCAACGAATTAGTTGCGGTAGACCTATATGGTCCATTACCCCGATCTGTCGGTGGGGTTACTTACCTTTTTGTCGCTATTGATGTGTTCAGTAAATACAATAATTTATACCCACTTAAACGGTATAGTACCAGGGCGTTGTTAACCCGCCTCAGCGCACACTATTTTGAAAGCATAGGGAAACCGGAAGCTCTGTTATCGGATCACTGCACCCAGTTCACTAGCAATCGATGGAAAACCGAGTCGGTTGCGTTAGGCATAGTCACAAAATTTTGCTGTGTTCGACATCCGCAGGCCAATCCTTCAGAAAGGGTGATGCGGGAGTTAGGGCGGCTTTTTCGAACATATTGCAATGAGAAACATTGAACTCTTTGGTGTTTCTTTTAACAAAACCAAGCATTTTTAGTGCCTTGTTAACAGTATAGGTGATATGCTCTTTAAAGTCAAGTTTCTTATAAAAAAAAAACAACTAGATCAGTGGCCGATGATAATGTCTCTAATGGAGAATAATTTATATACTTTACAGGGTGTTTACGGTTCACCCGTTAATCTTTGAAGAGGTGATACTAGAGGTGAATATATGTAGAATGACAAAAAATCATCTTAGTAAAACTTTCTTTATAAGAGAGTTACGGCGCTTTGAAGATGCTGCCGAAAAGTGTGTTTTTACGATACTATTTCCAAACGGTTTACATTACGCGCTTCAAATTTGGTACAGATCTTTATAAACTTAAGATCTATTGTTATGATTTTTTTTGTGAATTTTTGGCAGCCTCTAAAGGGTAAATTTGAATGGTGATGAAGATAAACATTGGCTAAACTATGTAACGGTTAAATATCAAAGCTTTATTTTTTGAAAATAATATTCTTTACTTAATTTTAGACAAAAAGGTCCTCTTAATATAACTCGCTAGGATGCGTGTGCGTTTACACAAAAAGAAAACGCATTTACATAAGTCTCGTGCAGTTTAAAATGAAAGATTATTTGAAAAAATTATTTTCTTGATATGAGTTTGCTTGACTTTGATCAAGACCCCCTATTTTTATTGTTTGTGCTTTCTTTCCTTAATTTACACGTATAGTTTCATTAAATTTAATTGTTCTAAATAAAAGTGAAAATTGACATGGCCCTGGCCTATCGATACTCAAATATCGAACTAGTGGATATGTTATTAATTTATTGAGAAGTCCGCCAAACCTCACTGGCTTCTAGTCGATTGTATGGTGAAAAATTTCCAAATAGACAAAGACCTAGGCCACAGAACTATACTGGTTTAGTAATACGTGCTCGACAATCGGGAGTTTTAAGACCTGGTCAAAGAAATCACGAAGGACCTGGTCGAGACCGACGAATTTTATTTGCTGATGAAGAAATTTTGAATCTCGCCGAAGAAAATCCCTCTATAAGCACGAGACAAATTTCGCGTCAAACAAATATTTCAAATCGCATTGTCTGGCGAACCCTAAGTGAGCATCAATTATACCCATTCCATGTGCAACGGGTTCAAGCTTTACAACCTGAAGATCATCCACGCCGTTTACAGTTCTACGAATGGTTTTTGCAACAACATGTTAACATTCCAAACTTTTCTTCTCTTGTGTTGGCTACTGATGAGGCAACTTTTTAAGCGCAATGGTGTAAGCAAATTCCATAATACACACCACTGGAGTGTCGATATCCACATGTTGTACGTCGCACTCATTTTCAGCATAGATTTTCATTAAGAGGATAGTCTGCGAAATGTTTGAAATGCGTACTCCTCGCTAGTAAAAATTGATTTTTTGGTGTTTGTAATAAAAAATTTAACAAAAACGCTCTTGCTTTGCCTTGAAATTGAATTTATTTATCATATAGAATTTTTTTTTGATGTATATAGTCTGTTATAAGGGAGTAATTTTGAAAAAATGATAAAAAATGCGTTTTTATCATTTTTTCAAAATTACTCCCTTATAACAGACTATATACATCAAAAAAAAATTCTATATGATAAATAAATTCAATTTCAAGGCAAAGCAAGAGCGTTTTTGTTAAATTTTTTATTACAAACACCAAAAAATCAATTTTTACTAGCGAGGAGTACGCATTTCAAACATTTCGCAGACTATCCTCTTAAACGTTTGGGCCGGTTTGGTAAATGGACTACTTATTGGCCCTTATGTATTACCAAATCGTATAACAGGAAATGATTATTTATTTTTCTTACAAAACAATTTGCCCGATCTTTTAGAAGAAAAGTTACCTGCGTCAACAAATGTGGATGGTGCACCTCCGCATTTCATTCGAGCGGTTCGTCAACATTTAAACACAACGTTTCAAAATAAATGCATGGATTGGTCGAGGGGATCCTATAAATGGGCCACCTCGTTCTCCGGATTTAACTCCGCTATATTTTTATTTAAGGGGCCATATGAACACCTTGGTTTACACCACTGAAATCCTGAACCACAATGATCTTCGTAACCGGGTGGAGGCGGCTGCAAATACAATACGTGAAGAAGGTCTAGGACTTCAAAGTTATGCCGGTGAATGGCAGCGAAGAGCGAGACTTTGTGTTGAACAGCAAGATCATAATTTTGAACAACTTTCATAACTTTTGTTTTTCTCATAAAAATAAAAACTTTGTCTTATTTTTTTTTCGTATCCCCAATTAGAAATAAAATTTTACCCACTATCCATAACACTAACATAATTTTATTGGATAATTAATAAAAGATAGAATTGTAGACTTATTTGGAAAGAAACTAGGTTGTCAAAATAAAATTAATTTTAAACTCGCGCAGCTTTTGTAAATAATTTTTTAGGGTAAACGGTGCATCCTAACGAGTTAGATTAAGAGGATCTTTTTTTGTCTAAAATTAAGTAAAGAATATTATTTTCAAAGAATAAAGCTTTGATATTTAAACGTTACAAAGTTTAGACAATGTTTATCTTCATCGCCATTCAAATTTACCCTTTAGAGGCTGCCAAAAATTCTCAAAAAAAATCATAATAATAGATCTTAAATTTTTATAAATCTTTATAGATCTGTACCAAATTTGAAGCGTGTAATGTAAACCGTTTCGAAATAGTATCGTAAAAACACACTTTTCGGCAGCATCTTCAAAGCGCTGTAACTCTCTTATAAAGAAAGTTTTACTAAGATGATTTTTTGTCATTCTACTTATTTCCACCTCTAGTATCACCTCTTCAAAGATTAACGGGTGAACCGTAAACACCCTGTATATTTTATATACAGGTTGGAAATTTTTATATGCATCAATTTAAAGCACACCTTTTAAGCGCGCCCGTCCGACAGCAGCCGATCGTGCTAATGGCGGGATCATCTCCCGTCACAGCCAAATGATAAAATTGCTCACAGCGTTTTATCTTTTCTTTTTTTAAATATGGGACTAATTTTACCCAGACAAAACGTAAAAATTTTTCGAACGTAACCTCAAATTCTTTAAAGGAAACAAAGAAAAAGATATATACAGGGTGTAAATTTTTATATGCATCAATTTAAAGCCCACCTTTTATGCGCGCCCGTCCGAGAGCAGCCGATCGTGCTAATGGCGGGAGCGCCTCCCAGCCAAATGATAAAATTGCTCACAGCCAGAGCCGGATGTACACATTTTGTCACCCTGGGCAACATGCCCCCCCATTAAAAAAAATATTCTATAATAAATTATAAACAACAAAAAATAAAAACTATTAAAAAATAATACTGTATACAGGGTGTCCAGAAATTAACCGGCAAAACTTTAGGAGGCGATTCTACAACTAACTTTAAGAAAAAAACTTCTTATAAACATATGTCCGATTTTGCTTCTTAAGGGAGCTACAGCCCCTGAAATATTGGGTCTAAAAGTAGGTTTTTCATCATTTATTTGAAAACGGATTGTACTAAAGATTTGAAATTTGGTGTGAATCATTATACAATGAAGATATAACTTTATGATTTTATTCGTATTTTTTGAACTCTACAAAAGGATAGTTTTAAGGAGGGTTAAGTTTAAAAATAGCGTTAACTTTTTTATGGCCAACATTACAAAATATTTGTTTTCATAATATTATTCCTTATTCAAATAAATTAAAGGACAACACAATTATTTGGACTGCTTCAATTAAATATATAAATAAATAACAAGTTTTTCTATTTAATATTCCTTATTTAATTTTGAATAAAAAAAGTTACTCTTAGAGGACTTATTTTAAATTTTTATACGAAAAAATGTTATTATATAAATAATAATTCCATATCCAAGCTATATTTTTTAAAAAAATACCCATGTGCTGAATCACATGGTCTAATATCCAGAGTAAGGTAAAATACTTTTTTGTTTTATTTGAAACACGTTTTTTTACTAAACTTTATTTGAAATACATTCTATAAAATATTACACCAAAAAAAGTATTTGAAATATAAAAAGTATTTGAAATATTTTTTTTATTTGAAAAAGTTCAACTGAGACCCAATACCCATCTGACCCCTAATTCAAAAAACAAAATCTAAAATCTATTTTATTTGTCTATTTTTTTCGATTTGTAAAGATTGAATCTAAAATTTAAAAATATGAAAATACCAAAAAAAAAATATTTGAAATACTAAATCCAAAATACTATATCCCACTCAGATAATATCTAATAAAATATTAAGTAATGTAAATATTTCCGAAAAATAAATAATAACTGGGTAATATCAAAATTACAACTTATTCTTATTTACCTCATTATTATTAATATTATGTGTTTAAGTATGTAAGTAGTAAGTATTACAACTCTAATCCAAATCACATAAAATATAATCACATATACAGGGTGTCCCATAATATGTGGGACCCACTTCTAGGGTGGGTAGTAGATGTCAAGAGAATAAGAAAAGTTCCAGGCCCGGATACGACCGGCGGGACACCGGGAAAAATCCCGGTGGGCCGCCACTGCATCAGGGCCGACGGCCGTAGTTTACATTTTTTTTTTGCTTTACGGCCCAGAAAGTGCCGGTAGGATGGTATTTTTCCCGGGCCGGTGTCATACCTCGTATCCGGGCCTGAAAAGTTCATATAAACTTATGTCCAATTTCGCCTCATAAGGGAGCTACAGCTCTTTAAAGATGTTATCAAAAAGTAGGTTTTTCTTCTGTTTATTTCTATTTATTGAAGTACAAATTAACAGATTTGATATTTGGTATGAATCATAATACAGTTAGGATACGTTTTCGAGATTTTTTTCAATTTCTTAAAAATTTTGGGTAGTACACTAAAATAAAATAATCCATGGCTAATAACATGATTTTTTAAAATTTAAATTGTGTTGACCAATTTTTTTATGTTTTTTGACTCTACTTGACTAAAAAAAGTATGCTTTTTTAAAATTTGGATGGCTGACTCGACTCATAACTTCCCTAGAAAGCCATCACCCAATTTAAACGCTGAAATAAGTTCAAAATTTACGATTTTCTCCGATGCTGTCAGAGCCCCTACGAATTTTTTTTATGTTTTTTGACGCTACTAGACTAAAAAAGTATTCCCTTTTCAAGGGCACTAAATTTGGAGGGTTGACTCCCCTAGGAAGCCATCACCCAATTTAAACGCTGAAATATGTTAAAAATTTACGATTCTCTCCGATCCTCACAGAGCCCTTACAAATTTTTTTATGTTTTTTTGACTCCACTAGACTAAAAAAAGTGTGCCCTTTCCAAGGGTACAAAATTTGGATGGCTGGCTCGACTCATAACTCCCCCAGGAAGCCATCACTCAATTTTAATGCAGAAATAAGTTGAAAATTTACGATTCTCTCGGATGCTGTCAGAGCTCTTAGGAATTTTTTACCCATACTTTGCTTAGAAAATGAACAAATTTTCCCATAATTTAAAAAGGAAACAAAATACGCGGTGAGTAGTGATATCATTCGATAATTTTAATTGTTGCAAATTCAAAATTGGAATTTTTTAAATATTAAAAACAAATCGTCACGTTTACGATAAAATAGGCATTTAAGAAAAAATATTTTTATGAAATAGATCCTTATAAGAAAGGAGAAAGTTTCCTGAAAATTTGAAACAAATCGGTCATCCGGATTGCGAATAAAATGAAAAAAGTAAGCAAGTGCGAGAACATTTCCACCCAAGTTAATTTTCAGCACACAACGCGCGACGCGGCAACCAAACATCCACGCAATGCATTCCAAATTCAAATTTCAGTATTCAGTGGCGAAAATAACGGGTGTGCAGAGGCCCAAGGGGTCCTTGGCCCATATGTAGTTTTTTTTTTATTTTTTGTCATAAAATTTAAAGATAGTTGCAAGAAAATAAATAAAATCATATTTTTTGGGGCCCTAAAACTGTTGGGGGGCCTGAAGCTTAAGTTTCATTAGTTTCCATGTAAATATGCCACTCAATCATAAAATTCAAAAAGTAAACAACTTTTGAGGCCCCCTTGGTTTTAGGGGCCCTGGGCTGTAGCCCCTAGAGCCCATGCCTAAATCCAGCTCTGGGCCCCACTACTCTTTCAAGCACGAAGTCTCAAATTTTGAGGAAGTTTTAGGATTTACCAATGGGCCCTAAAAAAGTGCTATAAAATTCCAAATAAAATAATACAATTTTAAATTTTAGGTAATATTTATTAAATCATGGCAAATAACAATATTTAATATTTCCGGATAAAAAAAATAACAATATTTTTCTAAAATTTAAAAGCAAAATAAAGCAAACCTGCTCTTCCAAGTAAAAAATAAACTTTTTTCTATAAATTATAAAAAATAAACAATAATAAATTATGAAATAAAGAAAATATAAATGGGTTTGTCTCAATGTTGGTCACGTTCCCTTATACATATGTATTTCCTATAGTATCATAAAAAATTTGAATAAAAAATAAAATATATAATTCTAAGTAAAAATATAACTTTTATTCATAATTTATTGCAAAAAATAGTAAGTTCTAATCACAGTCATCATCAGGTTTGTGTTTGTAATTCTTTGGTGGTCTTCTCACTTTAATTGAGGCATATGTTTGAATTATGTCTTTTAAATTTAATTTTTGTGCTCTATCACTTTCTACTCCCAATATTGCTAAGTTCGACAATCTAGTTTGAGTCATGGAATTTCTTAAATAATTTTTTATTAACTTTAACTTTGAAAATGTGCGTTCAGCACTTGCAGTAGAAACAGGGCTCTTGGGCGCATAGGGTGTCGAAGTCAAACACTACGCAAAATATGAATAATAAATATTAAATATTGCCCATTACCTATTAATTATTAATCAAGATCGCTTGCTGTAATAAATAAATAATAATAAAAAATGGAGGGAAGGGGGCAACATTGTGCTGGCACACGGGCCCGTTCCTTGATAGTTACGCCACTGTCAGTATTCAACATTTTTTTGAAAACATCAATTTTTAGAAACATAATTAAATAATTAAAATTTGATGATTTTAATTGTGAGAAATTATAAGTCTAATATTTTTTAATATTAAAAGGTAAAGAATTCATAATAATTTAACTAATTTCAGTAGAATTGTCGTAACATTTTAAACATTTGTTAATTTCGTCTGCTAAAGTATTTCTCTGGGTAGAATTAGTCCCATATTTAAAAAGAGGAAACATTAAACGCTGTGAGCAATTTTATCATTTGGCTGGGAGGCGTTCCCGCCATTAGCACGATCGGCTGCTCTCGGACGGGCGCGCATAAAAGGTGGGCTTTAAATTGATGCATATAAAAATTTCCAACCGGTATATATCCGCTATAAACGAAAACATCACAGCGGATATTTATCACGACTCACAACACTATTATTAACAAAATGGACTTATCTCACTTTCAAAATCAATGGCTCAAATATTAAAATAATGTTCAATAAAATTGAGATTATTTTCAGTAGTTCGCGTAAGATACCTTTACATCGCATAATTACAGGGGGGTGCAGGGGGGTGCAATTGCACCCCCCTAAAATAGACGAAAGAAATGAAAAATTTATTTTCACATATCTTATAACTTTCAACATTAAAAAACTTATAAAATCGATACGAAATTGTGTATATTTTTTATTGTGTTATACTAGTATTGTAAGTCGTGATAAATAGCAAAATGACATATATCATTTTTCCTGTATTCTTTAAAGAATTTGAGGTTAACTTCGAAATATTATTTACGTTTTGGCTAATAACTTTTATATTTTTGAAAATTATTGTATTTTTTTTGCTTTTTGGTGTCAAATTAATATTAAAACAAGGCCCAAAAGACGAAAAGACAAATATAAAAATGTTAATTTTAACGAGATTTATTTATAGCAAATTTTGCTTGATATTTATAATGCTATACAGGGTGTCCCATTTGACGTTGGACTGTATGGGTATCTTTGTTATTATTGGAGATACAACGTCGGTTAAATGGACAAAGTAGTAGAGATTTTTACGAATATTAATAATTCATTTACAAAAAATTTGAATATCGCATCGTTCCAACGCTATCTCGAAAAAACAAGAAAATGCGATTTTTAAAATATGGCTATAACTTCTTTATTTTCTGTGGTACCAAAAAAGTTTTTTGACATAATACAGACAATTTTTGTGTACAATATGCACTAAAACAAATGAATATTTTTTTCGCTAACGGATTGACCGGAAATGAACCAAACTTATTTATTTCTTATGGCAGTCATATTGGATTTACACATATTCGGAATCAGTATTTTTTTCTGAGTAATTTGGTATACCATATGTCATATTTAAAAAAAAATAAAATTATTTGATTTTACAAACTAACATTGGACTTTAAGAGATGTAAATTGTCAATAAAATAAATGTAACTATTTAAAATATTAAATGTAAAATAAATCTTAACACATATGTATTGACAGTTTACATCTATTCAAGGCCATTTTTGGTTAGTAAAATACAATTATTTCTATTTTTCTTAAAATATTTCACATGATGTATCAAATTACTCAGAAAAATACACTAATTCCGAATATGTGTAAATCCAATATGGCTGCCATAAGAAAAAAATAAGTTTGGTTCATTTCCGGTCAATCCATTAGCGAAAAAAATATTCATTTGTTTTACTGCATTGTACACAAAAATTGTCTGTATTATGTCAAAAAACTTTTTTGGTACCACAGATAATAAAGAAGTAATAGCAATATTTTAAAAATCGCATTTTCTTGTTTTTTCAAGATAGCGTTGGAACGATGCGATATTCAAATTTTTTGTAAATGAATTATTAATATTCGAAAAAAAATTTTTGACTTAATACAGACAATTTTTGTGTACAATGCAGTAAAAGTGAATATTTTTTTTCGCCAACGGATTGACCGGAAATGAACCAAAATTATTTTTTTCTTATGGCAGCCATATTGGATTTACACATATTCGGAATAAGTGTATTTTTCTGAGTAATTTGATATATCATATGTAATATTTCAAGAAAAATAGAAATAATTTTATTTTACTAACCAAAAATGGCCTTGAATAGATGTAAACTGTCAATACATATGTGTTAAGATTTATTTTAAATTTATTATTTTAAATAGTTACATTTATGTTATTGACAACTTACATCTCTTAAAGTCCAATGTTAGTTTGTAAAATCAAATAATTTTATTTTTTTTTTAAATCTAATATGTCTGTCATAAAAAAATAAGTTTGTTTCATTTCCGGCCAATCCCTTGGCGAAAAAAATATTCATTTGTTTTACTGCATTGTACACAAAAACTTGTCTATATTATGTTAAAAAACTTTTTTGGTACCACAGAAAATAAAGAAGTTATAGCAATATTTTAAAAATCGCATTTTCTTGTTTTTTCAAGATAGCGTTGGAACGATGCGATATTCCAATTTTTTGTAAATGAATTATTAATATTCGAAAAAATCTCTACTACTTTGTCCATTTAACCGACTTTCTATCTCCAATAATAACAAAGATACCCACACAGTCCAACGTGAAATGGGACACCCTGTATATCATGCTATTTATCAAAAAAAATAACCGCCATATGCATCACTATAATATTATACTATGTTGTGTAAAAGAATGCAACCCCCTGGGATGGAAGCTGGCTACGCCCCTGTGCTTGGTCAAAGACACAATCAACTTCTTAGATTCAAAGGGTGGTTTTATCATCTCTTTTTACTTTGGTTTAAGCTCATTAAGTGTTCCTTAACCTAAGATAGGGCTTATACAAATAAAATAGTTGTAATAATAGCAATAAATTTAATGCCATAATAATTGTGAAATTGGTTGTAATATCCAGACGGAAAGTTTGCCCGTTTGACTTTTGGACACCCTGTATGAGTAAAGACGCTGGGAGAAACTGCTAACCACAGAACAACATTTCTCTACTTCTCATACGTAGTTTCTGAACGTATTATAATTTTAAATTTAACGGACGTTCATTTGTTTGTCTGGAAAAGACATTTGACAGACGAAAGCACATTTCTCAGCGTCTGTTCCTCGGTAACTTGTGGTACATTGTGGTGTGGTACGTTAGCGGTGCGTTGTAAATTGAGCACGGTTTTGTTATAATTTATTATAAATTATAACAATTGAAAATGGGATCTAATAAAAGTAATAAGGGTGAAGAACATCACCTCACGAATTATGGTTTTCTTAACGAACCGTTACAAGGGAAATCAGTTCCAATCCCAGTCCCGGCTGATAACTCTGATGAGGATTTAAGCAACTTGAGCAATTTGAGCAACTTAGATGAATCTTACATCGATTCCGACTCGGAGACTCTCAGCCCATCTCCTTATATATCCTCAGCTTTAAGAGTCACCTCTTTTATTCTAGGTATGATTTACAAATGCCTAGTACATATTTAAATCTAACTTTAATTTCTTTAGATTTTTCCAACGAAGAAATTAGTTTTAAACCTACGATGGCTCATCAAATATTTGATCAAGAGTAAGTACAATCAATTATTCATATTAAAGATGCGCTTGTAATCAAACACCATCGTTTTACCTCAAAATTTATTTTATTATACGTTTCGTGTACAATTTTAAATGACAACCAGCAACTAAATTTGCCCTTATGTAACAATGGATTACTGATCAATTTATACAAGTTTTATGCATTTAACTAAGCGAGTGCATGGTTTACGCAGTTGTAGGGTAAGACGAGCAGAAAACAATACAATAGGAGGTCATAGCGAAGTTGCACGTAAATCTTTCATTTGAAAATATAAAACTATTTTGTTACAATAAAAAAAAATTTGTACCTCAAAAATTTTTTGAGTTATCTCCAAACTGCTGACTTAAATTTAAAGTTAGCAGTCATCGCGATAACTTGGTGACAATCATTAGGGCATCCAAATTTGTTACTTTTCAAGTACTTCAATCTGCACTGGTTTTTTTTGAAAAAAGTGTTTTTCGTCAAAAAAAAAAGTAAAATGTAATAGGTTCATAAATAAAAAAAAGCAATTTTATCGCTAAATTAAACTTGTACTCAGTATATCCCACCTAAATTTAATTTGTTGCGTTGATAAAAATCATTTGAAAGGAAAACGATAGTATGGGGTCAATTTCCTAGAACGCGATTTACGCCTCTCTCTACCTAACACAAGTTTTGATGTTTAGGGAAACAGATATACAAAAAAAAATTAATAACAAAATACGAACTGACTTAAGAATGATCAGTAATGCCAAAGCAAGTTAAAAAAATAAAAAAATGTTGCTGGCAGCTAAAGTAACAAAATAAAAACAAAGTAAGTCAACGTCATTTTCTGATATTTTTATAACATTGTCGTATCTTTTGCTAATTATGGGATACATAAACTGAAAAAAAAATAGTAATAAATTACGAGCTGACTTGAGAATGATCAGCAATGCCAAATCAAGTTAAAAAAATAAAAAATGTAGCTGTCAGCAAAAGTTACAAATTAAAATAAAAAGAAGTAATTTAACCCAATTGTTTATTTTTTTATATTTAGGAATTTAAGAATTTGAACTTCTATTTTCAGATTATTTTTAACCAGTTTCGTTTTTTTAAGAAGGTCATCAAATTGACTCCAAGTCCCATTCCCTCTTCGGTAACAATATGCAATATTGTGCCCTATAAAAAAATCAGAAAATGACGTTGACTTACTTTGTTTTTATTTTGTAACTTTAACTGCCAGCTACATTTTTTATTTTTTTAACTTGATTTGGCATTGCAGATCATTCTCAATTCAATTTTTAATTTGTTACTATTTTTTTTTCGGTATATGTATCCCTTAAACATCAAAACATACAACGATATTATAAAATAACAGAAAATAACGTTGACTTATTTTGTTTTTATTTTGTTACTTTAGCTGCCAGGAACATTTTTTATTTTTTTAACTTGATTTGGCATTGCTGATCATTCTCAAGTCACCTTGTAATTTGTACTATTTTTTTTCAGTTTATGTAACTCATAATTAGCAAAACAAACGACAATATTATAAAATTATCAGAAAATGAAGTTTACTTTGTTTTTATTTTGTAACTTTAACTGCCAGTTACATTTTTTATTTTTTTAACTTGATTTGGCATTGCAGATCATTCTCAATTCAATTTTTAATTTGTTACTATTTTTTTTCGGTATATGTATCCCTTTAACATCAAAACATACAACGATATTATAAAATAACAGAAAATAACGTTGACTTACTTTGTTTTTATTTTGTTACTTTAGCTGCCAGCAACATTTTTTTTGACATTACTGATCATTCTTAAGTCAGTTCGTAATTTGCTACTATTTTTTTTCAGTTTATGCATCCCATAATTAGCAAAAGATACGACAATATTAAAAAACATCAGAAAATGATGTTGACTTACTTTGGTTTTATTTTGTTACTTTAGCTGCCAGCAACATTTTTTATTTTTTTAACTTGCTTTGGCATTACTGATCATTCTTAAGTCAGTTCGTATTTTGTTACTATTTTTTTTCAGTTTATGTATCCCACAATTAGCAAAACATACGACAATATTATAAAAATATCAGAAAATAACGTTGACTTACTTTGTTTTTATTTTGTTACTTTAGGTGCCAGGAACATTTTTTATTTTTTTAACTTGCTTTGGCATTACTGATCATTCTTAAGTCAGTTCGTATTTTGATACTAATTTTTTTTGTATATCTGTTTCCCTAAACATCAAAACTTGTGTTAGGTAGAGAGAGGCGTAAATCGCGTTCTAGGAAATATGACCCCATACTCAATTTCAGTAAACACATTGAGGAATTAACTAAAAAAATAGCCAGCAAAAACTTTGCAATTTTACAACTGAGGAAGTGGGTTAGCCTGAGCACCTTGAAGACTTTACTATGCTTGCATACAATCTCTACTAACATATAGCATAGTATTATGGGGGAATAGCTTTTGCTGCCAAAGAGTTTTTATAGCCCAAAAGCGTTCTCTTAGAACAATGTTCAATGCTCCTTACCTGGCCAGCTGTAGACCCATCTTTAGGGAACACGGGATACTAACTTTATACTCCCTTTTTATACTCAAATCAGTTTGCTATGTTAAGGACCACATTACTGAGTTAAACAAGAACGGTGAAAGTCACATCTACGATACGCGAGCAAAAAACAACCTCTCAGTACCATTCACAAAATCTACTTAAATTCAAAAAAGAGTACTCATTACTCCGCTTAATCTATGCCTTACCGGAAAAGCTAGAAATTGTAGAACCTAATAAACGGTTTAAAAATGCTGTAAAATCTTTCTTGCTCAGTACCACAATATACTCCCTAGATGAGTTTCAAGAACACTGCTGTACTGGCCAGTAAAACAATTTTTATATTTTTAATTTTTTATCTATGTTGGGTCCATTGTAGGTTTCATATACCGGGTGGAAATGAAAACCGGGTCACCTATATAACTTTTTTATTTATGAATAGAAAAATTTTAAATTCGGCCATGTTCTATGGTTCAAAAAAACAAATTTTATGTGCATTTTTTATTTTGGAAATCACTTCCGGTTTCACCGGAAACACCATGAACTTTGTTTGAAATGTAAAATTATTTATTTCTTAAGTTGGAAAATACTAGCTATTAAGTATCTTTATTACAGGCACATGCAAAATAATACCCCTACATATGGGGTACCAAAATAATCGTTATAAAATCCTCTTTTTAAAAAGTCGAATGACCCGGCATCATTGCATTTAAAAAAAGTGAGATATTTGATAAAATCTTCATTAACTAAGTTTAAAAATTAATAGTTCAAAAACCACTTAAATTTTTTTTCAAATTACAATTTTATTTAGGTATTTGAATTATTTAGAATTAGTTTTGGTACTTTTCACCGACTTCGAAAACTTTTTTTTTTTGAAAAAAAATTTTTTTACAAAAAAAATAAAAAGTAATATCTCAAAAATACTTCTTTTTTAAAAGTATTTTAAGCCATGAATAAAAATATGGGATGTTACATTTAAAAAAACAAAGTTCATGGTGTTTCCGGTGAAACCGGAAGTGATTTCGAAAATAAAAAATGCACATAAAATTTGTTTTTTTGAACCATAGAACATAGCCAAATTTCAAATTTTTTTATTCATAAATAAAAAAGTTATCGAGGTGACCCGGTTTTCATTTCCACCCTGTATGTTGGTTCCATTGTAAGTTTCATTGTATTTTATTCTTTAATTTTAGTCTTTTTGAATTGTATGTAATGTAAGCATGTACAAAATAATTTGTTTTATTCATGTACAGCATTCTGATAAATAAATAAATAAAAATTCTCGGCAGACCTCAGACCATCATATAGTTGGGAAATATTCGCCTGTACTGAACGGCCGCCTATAATGAACCACATCCGTTACACTTGAAAATTCGTTATATCTGAGCTTGTCTGTACTTAAATTAATCGGGTTTTAACCCTTCAGAACGCATGTTGGCACATTTCAAACTTGCTATAAAATGTATTTAAAACAGTCCCAAAATAAATAATTTGTTACCCACTACAAAAGTGTGGTGCGCTTGTTCATTTCCAACATTAATGTTAGTTTTTTTAATTTTACAGAGAAATCATCCAGGGATACAAAAATCTAAAAGTGATGATAAGAATTTTGCCAAATAGCTACAACATGAAGCTAAAGATATCATTCGAAAGAACATGGGATAATGATTCTCACGGTTATTTTGCTGACAATATTCCAGAAAAATTTCAGGATTGGTTTCCTCACTTGATTAATACTGATGAATATGAATTACTTGCAGCTAGTGAAGATCCTACTAAAATGTTCGGAACTGTCCTAACTGAATTTACACAAATGAGTAAGAGAGAGTTTTCTTATATACCAAATAATTGTTTTTATACTATTTTGCTAATTTTTAGGTCAAAATGGAAACTCAAAATTATATATCAATGTCTGCAACGGAAATAACGCAGACTTCATAGCTTTCCATAAAAGATTTCAGGCATTAATTGTATTCTTTATTGATGCTGCTTCGATTATTGATTTTGATGATAATAACTGGACTTACATATATATTTACAAAGAACATAAAAGGGAAAACAAAAAATGGATTTTGCCCATTGGATTTTGTACTGTTTATCATTATCAAACTACACTTAAGGCTAGGATTTCACAATTTTTCATTCTTCCACCCTTCCAACATCAAGGCTTTGGAACTAGATTATTGGGTACTGTTTACAAATACTTCCAAAATAAGACTGGAGTAAAATATATAACAGGTATGAAATTTTCCGTACTTTATTAAAAAAAGTGTGTATTATAGTCCATTCACACAGATCTTAAATGAACTGCATTATGCGGGGTGTGATGAATGATGAATTAAAAATAACTTCATTGCTAATTCTATGAAAATTGTGTATACGGTCTCATTTGAAATTTTATTGACAACAAACCTAACAGTCAAGGTCAGAACGATCATTTGAAATCTTTTTTCACAGAAAATGTTGTTAATTCAAAATTGTGAAAATGTAAAGCAAAAATTAAAGCTATTTTGACTTAGGGTTATTACATCAACAAATTACTTTGAGAAGTATGTGAATTTGCAGAAATTTGGATAAATGTTTATAAGTATTTGGGGGTAAAATATTCCTTATATCCAACTTTTTTACCCCCAAATACTTATAAATTACTTTGATGAAAATAATTTAAAATTTTTGAAAATATACAGGGTGTCCAGAAATTAAGGGGCAAAATTTTAGGAGGTGATTCTATAACTGATTTTAAAAAAAAAACTTCCTATAAACATACGTCCGATTTTGCTTCCTAAGGGAGATACGGCCCTTGAGAGTACAATAGGTCGATTAACCCTATATTTTAAAGAAACTATTCGAACTTATCAAATAGCTACTTTTCATTAAGTAACTAATAATAAAGGTCTGGTATTGTAGAACAAAAGTAGCGAAATTATTGTATGGTAAAATATTAAAATATGATTGGAACTCTGCATGTGAATGGTTAAGTATATTTTTCTCGAAAAGGGTGCATTCTATCGAGTTGGGATAAAAGTACCATTTTTGTCTAAAATTAAACAAGGAATAATATTATGAAAATAAATATTATGTTAACCATAAAAAAGTTAACGCTATTTTTAAACTTAACACTTCTTAAAACTACCCATTTGGAGGGTTTAAAAAATCTGAATAAAATCTTAAAATTGTATCTTCAGGGTATTATGCCTCAAACCAAATTTCTAATCTCTACTACAATTCGTTTTCAAATAAATGACGAAAAACCTACTTTCAGACACAATATTTCAAGAACTGTAGCTCCCTTAGGAAGCAATATCGGACATATGTTTATAGGAAGCTTTTTTTCTTAAAATTAGTTGTAGAATCGCCTCCTAAAAATTTTGCCTCTATATTTCTGGACACCCTGTTTACAGAGTGTCCCACTTTTTTTCCAGCAAAATTTTTTTTTAGATAATAATAGTATATTAAAAAACGAGTTTCATAAGTCGCATATTGTAGCACGCGTTCAATTTTAAAATACGAGTCGCATAGCGACGAGCATTTTAATGAACAAGTGCTACTATCGACTTATGAAACGAGTTTTTTATACTATTTTTCTATTTTGCGACTAGTAACGCACCAAAATAGAAAAAAATCGTTAAATTTTTTTGTTATTTTTGTTTACAATCAAAACTAAGATATATCTTAGAAGTAAACCCCATAAGGGTGCAACTATTTTTACGTTTGTAAAACCTTATAGAAAAAGGGTGAGTGATTTTATTTAAAAGTACTTTTTCTAGGTTTTACTTAAATTTTTTATCAATTTTTTTAAATGATAAATTTGTTTTGCGACAAACATACTTTAAAGTTGTCATTTGTACAAAACAATTGAGTTCTACATTTAAAATAAGAAAGTTGATGTCATTCTGGTGAAAATGCGTTTTTTCGGGAGGGTAACTTATTGTTATACAATCTAAAGAAATCTGCACCACCTTTCAATTCAAAGCATACTGCAAAATTTAAACTAATTGATACAAAAACATGATGTAAAAATATGAAAACTCAAAACAAATTCTTAAAAATATTCGATATTACTTCTTAAAATTACAAAAGCGTACTTTTCGCTAGTAAAAATTGATTTTTGGGCATTTGTAATCAAAAATTTAACAAAAACGATGCCTAGTGCCATTCAAATTGAATTTAGTTTTCATATAGAATTTTTGTTTTTCATGTAGTCTATGATAGGAGCGTACTTTTTGAACTATTATAAAAACACATTTTTTTATCATTGTTCAAAAAGTACGCTCCTATCATACACTCTACATGAAAAACAAAAATTCTATATGAAAACTAAATTCAATTTGATTGTTTTTGTTAAATTTTTGATTACAAATGCCCAAAAAACAATGTTTACTAGCGAAGAGTACGCTTTTAAAACATTTCGCTGAGTATCTTCTTAAGCCATAAAATTTTTTATTTGTTGTAGAAATCCTAATTCCTAATAAATTCTTCCTTTTTCAAAATTCTTATTTTACGGGGGTGAAGTTGCAAAAGTTAAAAAGGAACAGATTGATTTTCAGAAAAACGATCAGTTAATGCATCAATCAAATCACAATATTGTCCAAATATGGAATAAAGTTGATCATCTATAATATTCTTCGTAATTTTGTGCTGGTTGATATATTGAACATTCATTTTACTAAATGAGGCAATTTCAAGTCAAATTTTAAATTTTGCAAAGTAATTCGCTACCATTCTTGATTTTTTTACTAGATTTCTTAATGTGCTACTATTTTTATAGACTTTTCATAAAATTAAATTATATTGTGGTTTTTAAAACATTCATCCAGTATAAAATCCAATTTTTTTTAAAAATGTAACATCCACTCGCCCCCGCAAAAATTGTAGTTTACATCTTTTTTACTAATACTTAAAAATATAGTGTTTTTAAATTATAAGGTTTTCATTTAAGTTCGTAGTAGGTGATTGCATCCTAATTTAATAAATTTTTAGTTGAATCTCCTGGTGAAAACTTTGTCGTAATGCGTGACAAAATGGATCTTCGACTCATTTCAAAATTACCAGAGTTCTCTGATGTCAATATCCTTGGTGGATTTAGTGATCGAATGAAAGAAGTTGCAAGACTCACTTGCAAGATGTCTCCTGAACAGACTAAGCACATCTTCACCATTTTACTGTATTATTACAGTCGCGATAGTCCTTTACTTAATACTAGATTAATGAGTATTGTGAAGAAGAATATTCATACTGCATACAGGGTAAGTTTCAGTTAAAAAAAATATAGATTATTTAAGGGGTGATACTAGTACAGTGTATTAAATTTTTTTTTTTTTTAATTTTTGGGTCCCTCCGACCTTCCAACAGATGGGATAAACCCTCCCGCGCCTAAATCTAAACCGTCACTATACGATTTGGCCAAAAGAAATCGAACAAAACACGTCTCAATAACTTTAAACAAGTTTTTCTAGAAACGCCCGTTTTCAAATTGTAAATTGGCGATAAATATGAAACTAAAACAAAATCCGGCCTCATTGTCAGTATTCCTCGAGCATGTTGTTTTCGTGTGACGTTCAATCACAGAATTCAACATGCAGAGGTTGATTTTTGCCATTTATATTCCAAGAGAAATTTTAAAAAACTTTATGTGCATATTAAAGGCAGTTGTTTTGTCCTCAGCTTACAGACCAAGATTCACGCGAGAATTACATCCCCCTTAAGATTAAAAAAAATCAAACCCCATATTTTTTATTACCATTCGGTCTGGAGAACCATTTAAGATTGATTTTCGTGCAGACCTATCAAGGAGAGCCCGTAGCACTAAGGTGAATATTCCGAGACAATTTTTTTAGTTTTGAATTTTAAAAACTAATAGACTCGAATATTAGCTCAGATTTTTATTCTGGTACATCGCCTCAAAAAACATACATTTTTTAAGCCTCTGTACTGGTATCCCCCTTAAACCTTGTGAGATTGTTTCAAATAGCATATTGCATGATTTTAAAGTTCTTACGACAACATTTAATTGAAAGTACCTTTTATTGGGTAATCATTGATTTAAATAAAAAATTTCAGAGAAAGTTGTCCAGATTTCCAAGGTATTCAAATGACAGAATTCGACAACTAAAAAAAGTTGTAGAAGATGATTATCTCACTAATCGCATTATTGCGAAGGAAGCAAAGGCCTTCCTAAGGTCCATTAAGCCACAGGTTACATATTTGACTAGATACATGTCTGAATAAGTTTTCATATTGCTCTCGTTTATTTCCCTTTCAGTATTAGTATAATTAGATTTTAATAATATCGAATATTTTTCGAAAAGACTGGTAAAGTTACGTTTTATGTTATTTATCATAAGTAGGTTGTTAGATTTCCTAAGTGTTGAATTTATGAATTTTATATATATACATTATGATTTTGAGGTTGTGATTTTTCATGAAACCTGTTTTGAACAAATCTAGTCGCAATTGTTCTAGAGTAAAATGTGTAGCGTCTCAAGAAAGCTCATAACTTTGAAATGATTTTGTTAAATACATACACACTTTAATAGAGTGAATAGGATATTCCTGTTGTATTTATCAAAATAGCTGATCCAAAATTAAAAGACAAATCTTTTGCATGGTTCATATCAAATTTCGAAAGCTATTTTGAAAAATGTCTTATACATAAGTATTTATTTTTGTACGTTTTGTAAAGTTTAAAATTAAATATAGTTGATGCGCAGTGTTTAATATTTAATATTTGTAAAAATTTATCTTATTAGAAAGATTTATTTGTACTCATTAAATGTCAATATTTAATTAATATTTCAGTTCTCATTATAACCAATCCAATTGGCAGTAAAAAAATGTCCATTAACGTTAATTAAATGTTATTTATTTGTAAATAATTTTCGAGTTTGAGTTTAAGTTTGATTATGTAACTAACAACCAAAGTAATCTAAATGTATCTAAACATGTGATACTAATTATAAAATGCTTTTGTTTTTGTACTTTAATAATAGTTCCGCTTGTACTTAATCTCTTTCTTTCTAAAGCATATGCTAAAGATTGACAAATTAATTACTCATTCATATGATAATGAAAGAAAAAGGTGCAAGTGGACACATAACTTGTTTAAGGGAAATACACTTTTTATAAATACATAACCGTTTCTTATTTCAAATGTTATTTTTCTTCCAGTACTATATGTATAATAAGAGTGATGAGGAAGAGAACAAAAGCTATTAAGAGCAATTTCCTAAACGGAAAATATAGTGGTTTCATTCTGCAGTCATAAAAGCTAGTACGAACAACATTTTTGTATAATTTTTTTTGTAGATGATTTAGAAGTCATTTCTTTGATTCCTGCCAGAAGGAAAAAAATTGGAGAATCAAAAAAAAATATAATGATCTAAAAGTACCTTAACTTTGGACCCCTCTAATTAATTTTGTGCTAGGTTGCAGAAGGTAACTCTCTGGCAGGATGTAGCCTAATCAATTTAGATTATAAATCTGAAAAAAAATTGAAAATCTAACGAGGGAAACTTGAGTTATGACTGCAGAACTACAGCTCGAATTCATGATTTTTCACAATTTTTCCTCCCAAACTCGCGCGCCCTCTAGCGATTCGTATTAATTATCAATTATTTGGTCATAATTTGCAAAGAAGCTCCAGAAAAGTGGGATGGATTTTCTATTCCTTGTTATTATCTCCAATGGAAAATTTATCGCGGGTGTCTAGGAAGATTTATTTATTTATTAACAATAAATCTCAACGAGATTATTCTTATGAATAATGAAATAAAAATTATAACAAAATAATAATAAACATTAAATAAAATTATAATAAAATAATAATAAACATTAAATAAAATTATAACAATTTCATTTTTGTTTTAAATTTTTTAATGTTGTTTTCTTTCTTAATGTTAATAGGTAATTTATTATATAATTTTATTCCAATTAATATTGGATTCATATTACCGTGTCTTTTTTAAGATGCTCTTAATAATAATAATGGTAGTTTATGATAAGAAACCATTTTAATGCTCCTATATAATTGTTCAGTTTATCCCACAAAGACAAAAATTCAGTAAATAATAGCGGTGATGCACTAAAACGTGTAAAGTAATAGCATAATGAATTTGCGCCTACCACACACGTGTAAAGACAATGAGGTAAGAAACGATTTTTTTTGTACTTAAATTTTGCTATTTGATTTTTTCTCTAGCAGTTCAATTTTATTATCTTCACATGGCCTAATGGCTACTTTCGATTTCTTTAAAGTAACAGAAAAGACGAAAGGTCTCTCTTTTACTCTTTTTATTTTTTAATTTTCAGTTTTTGGTTGTGTTGAAAACGTCCAAAAATGTGCAACTTTCAGGCTCAATTTACAGACTTATTATGAAACTATTTAAAAAAATTAAAATCCAAAGGTTGTAGTTTCTTTAATTTACTTTCAGGATTAATTTACAAAATTCAATTTGATTAATTCTTAAGTAAGTTATGTAAATTTAATAACGTCAGTGTAATCGTAGGTAAATCCGAGTTAAATATTTGGCATCTCTTTCGTTCAGTTATATGTTTCATTCGCCCATTTTGAGTCGAACTATACTCAAAGATCTTTCGTTTCAGTGACACAAGTTACAGTGGCATTTTCTATTGAGTGTAGTTTTCAATGATTGGATGTAATTTCCTACTTTATTATGTTTACTGAAACAGAGTTCATAGAAAATCACTGATTAAACCTTGTTAAAAGCGATTTCAAATGGCTTTGCTTCTTAGATTGGTCCGTCATATTTGGACCAACCGCATTCGAACGGCATCTTAGATCGTTTGGTTCTAGCCTTTAAGCTTGGCTAACCGAAATATCAAACGTAATCGGGAGCACAGTTCGATCTTTGGTTATTCGCACCATCTCTTTCTAACGGTTCGAAAGGGGAATAAAGAAGCTGTCAAACTTTTGGTTAACCACTAACCAACCAAAGAAGCCATTCGAAATCGCTTTGAAGAAATCTGCAATCACTGGTTGATTTAATTGTTTGATGTCTTCCGCATATACAGTATTGGAAAAAAGTAGAGCAACATTTCCTTTTTTTCTAAAATTTTTAAAAATAGTGAAAATAATGTTTAATCTTAACACTCAATATTTAGTATCGAATTTATAAAGTTTATTTTAAAATAAATTTCTTTGAAAATTTAAGTATTTCTAAAGAATTTTTATCATTCACGCTTTATTGTTGGAAAAAAGTAGAGAAATATGTGCAACATTTTATTATAATACACAAAATAATGAAAAATGTTATTTCACGTTTTACTCAAATACTTAGTTTATGCTTATTCATCATGCTGCGAGGAAATAAAAATTTCAAAAGAAATTAAAATTTTGATAATTAGTGATTTTAATAAAAAAGTGTCACAAGCTGATATTTCTAGAAAGTATTCGCTGCATAGATGCATTATATCCAGAATTATAAAAAGGTATAATGAAAGTGGAACAGTAGAAAAAAAGTCTGGACGGCCACGAAAAACCACATTTCGTGAAGATAGAACGCTTATAAATATTTCAAAACAAAACCCATTTTTATCTTGAAGCGAAATTAAGGCCCAATTTGATAACAATCAGTTTTCAAATATTACATCATGCACTGTCAGAAATAGACTAAGTGAGAACAATCTCATAGCTAGAAGACCAGCAAAGAAACCTCTACTTTCAAAGAAAAACAGACGTGCCCGAATTAAATTTGCTCAAGATCACATTAACTGGACTTTGGAAGATTGAAATAGGGTAATATTCAGTGACGAATCAAAGTTTAGCTTGATAAGTAGTGATGGAACTAATATGTGAGACGTCCTGAGGGCAAAAGATTACATCCCAAATATGTTCAACATACAGTAAAACCTGGTGGTGAATCTGTAATGGTTTGGAGGTGCTTCTCTGGTTTCGGAATGCGCCCCATTCATCGTATAAATGGCATAATGGATAGTTTTGTGTGTCAAAATATTTTAGAGAACGTTATGGTCCCATATGCTGATAGCACTCTCCCATTACGTCACTTCTTTCAGCAGGATAATGATCCGAAGCATATATCAAAGTTTGTAAAACAATGGTTTGCGGAAGAAAAAATTAATTTATTGAAATGGCCATCACAATCTCCGGATTTAAGTACAATTGAAAACCTTTGGAGTATTTTGGATAACAAAATTCGCTATAAAACTTACAAAAATTTGGACGAACTCTTTTCAGCGCTTCAAAATGCTTGGGATGAAGTAGATCCAATTTTAATTAATAATCTTTTAAAACAATGCCCAGAAGATGTGCTGATATACTTAAGAACAACGGGTATTGAACAAAATATTAGTTTACACTTTAATTTTTGTGTTTTTATATGAATAAATAATAAGTTTCTAATTGTTGCTCTACTTTTTTCCAGCCTTATTACTAAACCTGTAGTTTTTATTTAATAAAAAAATTATGAAATAATGTAGATTTAAAGCATTCTTATTTTGAAATATTAAAGTTATTTATTACAGAATATTGTAACCTATACAAGGTGTCCCTTATCGTTATGCAGAAATTTTGTGAGTGTAAACTGCTCTAGGTTTAATTCTAAGACTAATAAACACAAAAGTTGCAGGTTTATTTTTTTTATTCAAAAGTCTCAGCAGAATTTATTTTTCAAACTAAAAACAGAAAATAAAGTTCTTAAAAAAATATATATTTTAGCTAACAAATGTTTAATTAATAATTAAATATAGGCATACTGTACTCTAGAAAACTGGTAAGGCATTTTTAATTCAGCAAAAACTAACCCAATAACCACAAAAATCACAAAAAGAATGATTTAAATTTAACAATACTGAGATTTTAAAGCCAAAAATTAAATTAAATTCAAATTGTAACAACGAACATAATTTCTTTTTAAAACAATTATGTTTTTATTTAAATAGTCTTCAAGTTGAAATTTCTGCATAACGATACGGGACACCTTGATTAAGAAAATGTAAATGTTGCTCTACTTTTTTCCAATACAGTATGTGTATCTGGCAGTTCAGGTGTTCACTTATGTCACTCACAAATAAAAGATATAAGAGGAGTAGAAAATATTGAATGTAAATCTTTAACTAGAAATTCTGGTATCATGCCGGTCCCATTTTTAGATTAGGTTTAAGTTTCTTGAGATAATTTTTAACTTCGATTTCACTTGAGTAGTAGTCACCAAATTGGCTATGGTAACCTTGATTAATATTTTGATTAGACGAGTTGAAATATGAGAATTGAAAGAAGTTTACAAAACCATCAACAATAGATTGGGGGGTGTTAACTTCTTTGTTACGGAACAGTTACAAAGGTATTCGGTAATTAAGTGCCTTTTTTTGTCCATAAATCGAGTGTGAGTAACAAAACTAATAACTCTTGCAGTCACATATGTTAAATTTATTCAAGTTCAAACAGATTATAAAATCCGTAAATATTAAAATCCTGAATATGTGGGTAAAATCTTCTTCCTTTTGCCTTCCTACGTTGTTTAGGATAATAATAATTAAGTTAAGAACAAAAGAATAAAAAAAAATTAATTAACTTTATTATAAATTTTATATACGTAATATGTAATCAATAATAATTATAGACAAATATGATTCTACTTAGCAATATAATGAAGGCATATTATCACAATGTACATATGTGTAATACCCATGTATACATATTTCTATAGTAAGCAAGAAACTTAACAAGCAATATAAAACAACATTTTTCACAAGCCGCAAAATTAACATATACTCCAAAATTACAAACATCTTATGTTTTTAAAAAGCTAAAAAATATTTTTTCCAATTTTCAAAAAGTTAGCAAATTTACTCCCAAATAATGGAAAAATGGAATTATTAATAAACAATTCTTTTAACTTCGAGATGAATAGCGGCTATTGTATTTGACTAAACTGCAGAAAACAAGCATAGCCCTTCCATAAACATTTATAACAACAATATTGTTTAAAACCCTTTTGATTTTGAAAATTTAAAAGTTTTTGTGTTCATTTTACAGTAAAGTGCAATAAACCATGTTGAACAATAAATTATAGTTAAGTGAAGTTTTATTTTCATATTTCAAGACGATGTTTGTCTACCAGTTTATTTACACCATTCCGCAAAATTAACATACGCATATGATAAATGTATTTAAAATTAGAGAAATTGTATATCCGAAAATTAAAAAAAAAAATACTTGCATTAAAAAAGTTGACAAAGTGTTCAATTAAACGTATACAATAACAGAGTATTGATTGAAAACATTTCAGATTTCTACGTATGTTTTGCTTTTGCAGCGGAGTGTATTAAAAAAATATACATACCGGGTGTAAATGAAACATGGGTCACCTCTATAATTTCTTTATTTATAAAAATAAAAAATTTAAATTTAACTATGTTGTATGGCTCAAGAAAACACATTTTGTGCACTCATTTTTTTCTTTAATAATATCACTTCCGGTTTTACCAGAAATAACATTTTTTAAATGCAACACCCCATTTTTTTGTTCATAGTTTAAAAAATAAGTATGTTTGTTATATTTTTTTAATTTTTTTTTTTGAAAATTAAAAAAGAATAACAATTTTCTTTCTTTACTTTACATCACAAACATGCTTATTTTCTTAAATTGTTTTAAACTATGAACAAAAAAATTGGGTAAATGCATAAAATGTGTTTCCTTGAACCATATAACAATCAAATTTCATATTTTTATTTTCGTAAATAAACAAATTATATAGGTGACCCATGTTTCGTTTACTTATTATTATACTTATAATAAATTAAAAAACTTGTTTATCATAACTTTTTACATGTAACAGTTACAGCTCTTAGTTCTTATTTTTATACAGCCTTATTGAATTAAATGTATTGTCTATGTATAAAATTAAATAATTTGTACTTTTAAATACATAAATCTTTTAAAATACCTTTATAAAATTATTGTACCCACTATAGCAATAAATATACAGAGATATAAAAAAACAATAAAAAGAATGTTACGATTGAAAGAATATTCTTGCACTGCTAAAATTGTAGAAAAACAATTTAAATTCCTAAAAATATAACATTAGTTTTAAAATTAATAATAATCTATTAATTACCATTTCAATCGAATTGATTTTTTTCTCAGTCAACGATAAAGTCTGTTGTAACTTAACATCAGTTTGACTTGCTTTATTTTTTTGCTCTTCTAAAGCATGGTGATCAACCATTTGTTTTACTTTAACAGACTGGAACCAGTGAAGTGAGTTTAGTTGGCTTCCCTGATCGAGTAGCTCGATTATATAAGCTAAACCTAAATAAACAAATTATTAAAAACAACATATAAGTATAGATTCAATATTTATACCCATGGCAAAACCATCATCAGTAAAAGCAGCACCTTCCCTGTTTTGTTTATTTAGTTTTTCTTTGCATGTTAATGAATGCTCAATAAAATTAATCGTAAGTGGTGGTACAATCACATAAAAATTTCTAAGATGTATATTTTGTGGATCCCTAAATGCCGGAGCAAATACATTGATTAATAACTGAAATAAAAATAAAATAACTCACATTCTATACAAATTATAAGTATTACTTTGAAATATTCTGTGGCCTCTTCAAAGTTATCGACTAAATTATTAACTTCCCGTTTGAAAGAATTAGCAGCTAGTTGTGATAAATTTGGCAAATCAGAAGTGTCAATTAATTCATTTATTGTCTCAATTGCTTTTAAGTCGGGAAGAAAACAAGTACCATCAGCAACACATCGTTTTCCACCTGACCTAATTAAACGTACATAGCCCATTGCATTACCTACAATAAAAAATAAATAAATAACAAAACCAAAAGTAATTTGGCTTTATTTACCAATCTGAGTAATTAGCTTTCTAAATAAATCCAAATAACTCGATCCATTTTCATTTAGACCTAATCTTCGAATACCGTGATTAAATTTTTCGGCTCTAACATATGGATAAAGTTGATTTAACTCAGATTTATGTTCTGTAAAAAATCGAAGGTCCTTTAACAATCTTGATTTAATTTGCTCATCAAACATAAATTGAGAAAATATAAAAAATTTATTTTGTAGGAACTGATAAGTGAAATTTACCTAAAAAAAAATAAAGTTATTTAAGATTCTTTTAATTTTAAATACCTACAGTAGTGCTCATTATTCCAATCCCATGTGTTCTTATAGAATTTGCAACATGAGATATGTTTATTGTGTTCAGGTTTTTGTTGGAACTCCACTCCTCTATAAAAACTTGGTTGTTTAAATTATATAAATATTTCGCTACAAATACATTAATGTTCCTCATAATTTCTAGAACATCTAAACCTTGTTCTAAAGTTTGGACGGGTAAATTATCTTCCACTGTATTTAAATTGTACTGAAGAGCAGCAAGGCATCGCATTTCACCATATGTTCGCCAATCATGTAGAATAACTGTAGTTAAATTATAAAACATTTTGCTTAAATAATGTTCAGCCTCGTTTTTAATATTTATAAAACATGCACCAAACATAACAGGGTGTACATTTTTAAAATTTCTGGGCATTGTACTATAGAAAGGATTGCAAGGTGGTAATTCTAGATGTAAATGGGTTTGAAACCGAAGATGGGATTCTATTAGTTGATTTAACGGAGATAATAAACTGGATTCTAAAACTTCTGGAACTTCATATTTTGATTTTGTTCTAAAATTTGTACAATCTGATAAAGCCTCAAACAGTAACTAAAACATCTATAATAGAAAGTTAATATTATTAAAGTTTAAGGGTACGTACGTAACACTTCATTAACTCTGACCGATTTTCTATAAGTTTTTGGAAATAAATTGGAAATAGCACCTGGTGCCAATACAGGAAAGAACAGTTTGTTAGTGCATTCAATAAATCCAATATGTTAGAAATTAATTCCAGTCTGTTAATTTCATTACGCACAGTTGCTAATGCTTCGTATGATAACCCACTAGCTGATAGAGAAAGTTTAGCCACCAATATTCTTTCTGGTATATTTGGTCCTTAAATAAAAACATAGTTATAAAAGTTCGAGGATATTTTTCGCTCGTAAGCAACTTGCTTAAAAAATTCAACAAATTGAAAAGTAAAACGTTTTATAAGTTTTAACAAATTGCTTACGAATGAAGATCCAGTTCCAATAAACATATTGGGTTAATGCATAAGTTCATACTGTTTTTGGTCTTCAAGTTAAAATACCTTTAACAAATTTGTTTGAAAAATATCAATGATATGCGGAATGCAGATTTGATTTTAGTCACGGTCAGAGAATCTTATTTTTGAACCACCCAAATGATAAAGATGGATTATGTGAAGTGGTTTAAGAATAAGCTCCAGAGTAAATTTTAATACTCGGCAGGCAGCAACGTGTCAGTTATTTGAGAAATTTTTTAGATTTGTTTATAGTTAAAAAAACGCTCAGCACTGACTTTAAATAAAAAAGAATTCTTTCATTACAAGTCATTTTTACAGTATTTAAAATATTTTTTTCGAGCCTGATGATCGAAATTGCAATAGCTTTTGTAATAAATTTGGTATTCCATAAAAATTTCTATATTTTTTAATTTTATTCTTAAAATAAAATTAATACTTTCTTTTTTAAATTTTTGTACTTATATTTTCCTTGGATTATAATTACAGTACAGTAATTAGTACTTATATAAGTATACCGGATGAAAAAGTAATTGTACTTGTACTTAAGTACATTTATTCGTAAAGTAGTTTCCTTGTTTGTTAATTTTGGAACTTGGAGTTGACGCTTATAAAAATTGAAATTCCTTAAACGTAAGAAACCCTCATGATTATTTTACCCGCTGTGTGAACTTGTTCCCTGAGAAAGTCAACCTTACCCTGGTTTAAAAATCTTTTAAATTTTTAAGTGTACGCATTTTTAATTGTTTGCCACATACACCAAAATCGAACAATTATAAAAATTTTTAAAATGATCTCAAGTTATTGCTTTTGGAAAATTGTTTTTATTCCATTCAGGAATTTATTAATTATGTGTGATGTACGATTATGTAAATTGATTATTACTCTAGTTTGTGTTGACTTGTCTTATACTTATACATGTAAGTCTATAAAGATAAATCAAGATTATTATTATTACTTAAGTACATTTATTCATAAAATAATTGTACTTGTACATTTATTTGGGTACTTAGCCCAGCTCTGTACAATATAACTATTTATATGGATTAAATAAGTTTGTACATTTTGAATATTTATTTGGTATATTTAAATACTTTAGAAGGAAGCACAAATCAAAATAAAAAAAACATTTGCTTTACCTAAAATAAAATATCATCAGATTGGTCAAAACATTAAAACTACTAAAAATCAGTTTAAATCATTTTCTTAGCTCTGTGACGCTTGTCTGCTTTCCGTATCCCCTACCGATATTATTTTTCCTATTTGTATTACTTTTCTATAAGTAAGGTTATAAAATAAATATAGTATCATAGTAAAATCGATGTGATATGTGATTGAAAAAAATGGTTATCATTTTTGAAATCAAAACCAGCTGTCAAATGAAAACAATTTTTATAAAGTATTTGTTGCAGATCTGTGTATTTAATGAAATTTTTCTATGTCGAATACGTACTTCAACTTTCAAACGCGTTTTATTCAAACTTCATTTTTTTACATTGGCTGTCACGATTTCTCAAAAACCGCTGAATCGATTTTGCTCAAATTTTTATGGTATGTTTAATACACTTATAGTTCTCATTTGAACTAGGATTATAGTGAAAATGTTAAAACTAAATTTTACATGCAGAGTTCCAATGATATTTTACAATACAATGCTTTCACTACTTTTGTTCTACAATTCTCGACTTTTATTATTAGTTACTAAATGAAGTGTAGCTGTTTTATTAGTTTTAATAGTTTCTTTAAAATTTAGTGTTAAATGCCCTTGGCACTGACAATATTTCAAGGGGTGTGTAGCTCCGTTAGGAAACAAAATCGGCCATATGTGTACAGGAATTAGAATTAGTTGTAAAATCACCGCCTAAAATTTTGCTGCTTTATTTCTGGACATCCTATATAAAACCTCTAAAAAAAATTCTTAAATAACACAAACATCACTGTTAAGATGTAAACTGAGATTTCCGATTTGTCAAAAATTAGGGGAATGGAGTAGGTATAAAGTACTAAAATAACTGAATATATCCGAAATATACTTTTATTTTGAGTTTAGCCAAGGAGTTAAAGTATCAGTGGGCGCTGGCCTTTTATCGAGAAAGTGTTATTTTTTATTGAAAATTTAACCTACCTGTAGGCAGTAGGGGGCGCAGTTTTAGCGGAAACCGCTAATCGAAAGAAGTAAAAAAAATTCCCATTTTATTTATATTTTAAACAAAAGCCCATTATTTAATTATTTTAGCTAATAAAACTTATTAAACAGGTAATATTCGTCTTTTATCACGTAATTGTTTTTGACACTTACTCCTTTCCTGTAGTTCATAAAATTTCACCAGAGGGCAGGGGTGGACTAGCTTTCTAAAAGTTACTGGGGAAAATTTCAGCGGCCCTACAATTTAACAGCCCCAGACAGAACCGTATCTAAGTTCGATGACGCCCCAGGGTTAGACTAATGTAATGTAAGTTCTTTATTCGGTTAAGGTCAATACAGACATTTGATTAAGTCAATAAAATAATATAAGATAGGACAGAATAAAAATAGAATCTTAATATAAAATGTTACAAAATGCTATATGTATAATAAGTTGCACAGATAAACTTTACAAATAAATAAATAAATTATAAGAAACCATACATTGTAGAAATGCTTATACTTTTGAGAAGTTGAACTTCATAAATTCTCCTATAGAGTAGAAACACCCATCTATCAGCAATTTACCAATTTCATTTTGAAAGTTTTTATTGGTTAGACACTTGAGCTTATTTGGTAGGACATTTAACAATTTTCTTGATGGGTAAATGAAGCTGTCGTGGGATGCAGCTGACTTATGGATTGGAAGAATCATCATATTTGTCGTCACTCCCCTTGTATTTTAGTGATATTCGTTATCGTTAAACTTTGGTAACTGATTCAAATTTTCCTTAGCATATACTAAGCATTGATAAATAAATAGATGGTAGAGTGAGTTTTCGCAGCTCTTGAAAATATCGTCGGCATGATGTTTGACGACTAATCTGCATCATGGAACGTATAATTCTCTTCTGTATAATGAATATAGATTGAGATATGGGTGAATTTCCCCAGCATAGAAGGCCGTATGATAATCTGGACTGAACGTATCCGAAATAGATCAATTTCAGTATTCCTATGGAGACAAAAGTAAGTAATCTAAGCATGGTACAGTTCGCATAGTTGAGTGGCTTAAGCAAACTCTGGCAATGTGCACTCCATTTTAATTTGACGTCGAAAAAAACACCCAGAAATTTGAACTCATTTTTACAATGGGTTTTCTTCTAATGGAATATGGAACACAGACTGTTTTTAAGGACAGCTCGTTTGCTTTGGACCACTCTACCATTGTGTGAATACAGGAGTTTACCACAGTGCGTTCAGTTCCTCAGGATCTTTGCTGCTTAATATGCAGGAGGTGTCATCCGCATAGTGTATATTTTAAGTTTTTTTTTGACTACACAGATTCTGTAACTTTTCCGACCCAGATAATTGTGTTCTGTCTTTATCTCACACTTTATTATTGACATTTTCCCACTCTTTTTTCGCATGCGAATTTCGATTCGTGTGTTTACAGAATAAGGGTAACAAATATGAAATGTTATTATTTAGGATGAGAAGGGAGGGGGGGGTGTCGTCAAGCCCAAATAGCGCTGTAGGCGAATTTTTTAAGGTTTTCAAGGTCCTTCATTTTCATTGCAACCGTTATTTTAATTTTTATCGAAAAAGGCTGCCGCATAAAAAATGCAAGCCACTTATAAGAAACAAGAGTACAAATACGTTTATTTTCTTTAAATATGTTAATTCAAAAATGAGAAGGTAACTTACATTTTTAATCAATGGTATTATTATATCATTTTTGTGCCCTGTTGTTAAAGCGGCTGTTTGCCCAGAATCAGGGTCGTTTAAAGATCTTTTGGCGACCTGGGCTAAAAAATATGATGCCCGACAATAAAAGTAAATTTTCTTGGAGGCAAAGATAATTTTTGGCGCCCATGTAAAAAAATCGGTTTTACCTCAGAATTCTTAGGTTTCTATTCGAAGGTTTTCAAGCGATTGTTAAACAGTAAATGCGCGTCGAACGTGCCTGAAATCAAATTGAGGAACTAACAAAAGATGCACAAACACATAGCCGAAATTTAGTTGATAAAGGTTGCCGTATACATGTTGAATTCGGAAACTTTTCAGACCACCCTCGTAGGTACATGGTATCCCATATTCAGGGACTTTAATGAAGTCAGATTAAATGCTTCAATTCGCGATGATCGAAGTTAATCAACTAAGGAATTGGACAGAATGATGAATTATGACCAATTAACCATCATTTGTATTGTAAGTGTAATAAATGTTAAGTACTAAAAACAGTAAAAACTTATGCATCAAATTAATATTGTTAAACATACCTCTTAACGCCCGTTCTGCTACAACAATAGCTGATAAAACATCTAGTTGTCGTTCTTTATAAGATTTTTCCTGAGTAAAACTTTTCTACAAATATATTTTTTAATGTTTAAATTTACGAATAAAATTTATCTTACCTTAATTGATGCAAGACATGTTAAAGCTTTGTAAGTTAAATATTGCATTATCAATACCATGACATACGTTATTTTATAAAAATTTTTACGAAAAATAAATTGAAAACATTTTAGAATTTCAACTAGTTTACAAATAGCAACTAAAATAGATTTTGTCATGGGTTTCCCTTCATTTGCATGCAGATTAGTAATCCACTTAATAAATTCACTGTTCTTCTTTATCAACTTTATTCCCTCTATGAGCGATATAGAAACTTCTTGCAATTGTTTGATTGTGAATCTGGTCATGTCTTTCTTTAAAATATTTTCAAATTCTATAAACCAAAGACATGCCTTCAAGAAATAGAAACAATTTTATATATACATCAGAGTATATTAGTAGTTTCTTTTGCATACCTGTACAGAATATTGATTTGCTAGTTTGTTAATATTTTGGGCTCTTTGTAATAATTGAGTTGTACGTATTGTTACTAAAGATTTTACATCTATATGTTTATTCATGTTTGGTATGTGTTTTAGTAGAAATTCTTCTGGGTACCATAATACACTGCCAGATAATGTACATGCTGATACCTATAAAATATTTTTAATTAAAATAAAAGAAACCGAATATAAATTTTAAACTGTCATTATTTAAGGTGGTTTAGAGATCCATTTTAATTGCTTGAATAATTTTCATCATTTCTCTCTAATTACGAACGAGGAAAAAATGTATTAAAAAAAATAATATGAAAAATAAGCAAGTTAATTTAAGACAAAATCTTCCTTTACAGCCTGTATCCTAAGGGTGTTTTAGCAAAATTGTAGAATGTAAAAAACAGCAGTTAAAATTTTCTTTCGGGTGTTTAATCAGCATAAAACTGAGCAACTAAAGTTGCTCAGATAAATCTCAATTGAAAAGACTGCGTACCTCTTAACATAATTAGAATCCCTATTTGCACAAAAATATGCACCTGCTATAGTAAAATTTAATTAAAATGAGACGAAGAGAATCTATTTTTTATTAAGTAAAAAAGTTGAACTAACATGGTGTTAAAAAATACTGCCCTGTATACTAATATAGCTTCATAATAAAATGGGTACTTACCCTTTTATTAATTTCCAATAATCTTTTCAGTAATTTTTTATCCAGGTTGCAACTCAATCCATGATGCAAAACAAATAAAGAATTAACTTGTAACCAAATTTGAGTAAAAGAAATATTTTCATCATCATTTTCAAGTTCTACAAGAATTTGATTGATAAATAAATAAATTTCATTGATTAAATTACAATTTTTGACCGTTGATAATAGATTTTCATCCAAGCACTTTTCCAAGGATCTCTAAAAATATAAAATATTACTTAATTAATAATTAAAGAGCTAGTTTAAGGTGTTACCAACACTCCTTGAGGTTTTTATAAAAATGACTTATAACAATGGTAGTGGAGAAACTTTAAAAAACTCAAGAATTTACATGTCAGAAATTTAAGCATAAATGGATCAAATTCACAAAATTTGTCTTTAACTACAATAGCATGTATTCAGCGACTGTGATGAAAAATTTAGAGACGCGTTAATGTTAAACATGTGATTAAAAAATATTTCTTCATGAGAAATAATTTCTTAAAGACGTCTTTAACGTTAACGACGTCTCTAAAATTTCCATCAGGGTCGGTGCAAATAGGCCAATGTGTTTACAACGACTACAATACTTATAAATGAAAAAAGGTGGGGTGTGGTAAGTGCGACAAGTTTTGGCGTAATTGGGGTTTGAACCTATGAATATTCGTATACCGGTTGAGCATGAAACTAGCGTCATTTCTTTATTTATGAAAATAAAAAAAAATAATTTTGGTATGTTGTATGGGCTACGAAAACACATTTATAAAACTAAAAAAAATTTCAGTATCACTTCCGGTTTCTCCGTAAATGACATTAGATTTCTTATTTTAGTAAAACCTATTAAGAGTACTCTGAAATAATATAAATACGTAAAATAACTTGTATTTTAAGAAATTAATTCGACCGTTGAGATATTAATTTTCATAATTTTCAAGATGCCTTTTTTGCAAATATATCTTCAACTGCGATTATAGTGGGCCCACTCCCTTCTTTAGACATAGATTTTTTTTGAGTACAGTGATACCCAATCTATTAGGTTTTACTAAAATATTTCACTAAAATTTAAGTTTTGAAATAACTTTTTTTTGTCGCAAACATACTTTAAAATTACCAAAAAAATAGGGTGTTACATTTTAAATAAAAAAGTTTATGTCATTATAGTTATTTATGTAACGAGAGTGTAAAGTGAAGTTTTATGGCATGAGGTCGGAAATCCCGACCGAATGAGATGGAACTTCATTTTACACGCGGTACATACAACATTTTTAGCACAATATAACCAACATGAACAGTCATGATGATTATATACATGCATATATTACCAACATAGCACAATGACAGTTCTATGACAGGTAAACACTATAAAAATCAACTTTTCGCATTGCTTAGAATTTATAAAGTGACAACTTTAGGAGTGGTCGTGCAAAAAAACTATTTTTAACCCTTCAGTACACACGCTATTTTTTCATAAAATACCTGGTGTGTGAAATGAAGTCAAAATGTCACTTTACTACTTAATTTTTATTTAAACTGATGTATTTTGATTGAGTTGACATGATTTCTAATTTAAAAAATTTTTTTGGGTGACTACTACAGATAAAAGAAAAAATGGTGTTTTTCTTAGCCCGGTCTCTCACAGTATACTTTGTGTACTAAAGGGTTAAATAAAAAAGCATAGATAGAAATACAATTGAAGAAACAATAAATAAACAATAAGCTCCTTATTGTTTATTTATTGTAAATAATGGTCTACGCTCCGTAGATTCCTTAGATCTGCCTTCATTTTAGTGGTGAAGGTGCACCAACCAACAATCCTACTCTCCTTATTCATTTAATTGTCTATAATTTATGTGACATATTCTTTGGAAAATTATAAGCTTATGTTAATACAAAAAGTTTGAATTCGATTTTGTTTGGGTACAAAAGGTCATCAAAGTTGAACATTTCTGGTAATAAAAAAGCAATTTATTCAAAGCTCATCGCATCCAACTATTGCATTTTATCAAGGAGAACAAAGTTTTACTTGCAATATGATATGTTTTTACACCAAAAAGTAATTTTCTAACAATTTTTCAATAACATTTTATCTTATAAAAATACACATGCCAACAATAATCTTCAAAATTATTTAAAAACAACTTGGTCTTAAAATTATTTTACTTGTCAAACTTTTTCAAATTAAATAAAAATCACCATATTTTCAATAATTTAGCTTACTCATTGGTTTTGTAACTTATTTAAGTTTAAAATTATTACAATAAAAAAATATTTGAGCTAAAAAATTTTCAATTAATAACATTTTTAAAATGTTGTCCCGCTTGCTGTACACAAACTTGTGCTCGTAGTCACAGTATAGGCAACTACCAGTAGCGACACTTCATGCAAATTACATGTTATTTGAAGGGACAATTTTTGGTGACCTTGACGATATATATATGTATACTCAGATACGCACGCGGCAAATTTAAATTTACGTCACTTTTTCTAACCATAAAAATGTAACATACATTTGCAAAGTTTTGATTAAAATTGTAGTTTTTAATGATTTTGACAAGCTTAAATGTAATAATATACAGTTTTCATCAATTATTACATTAATTACGGTATTTAAATTCAAATGGCGACGCCTTTAAAATTATTTTGATCATAGAGAAATGTCACCATTTGTAATTTGCAGTTCTAAACTCAATGGTACCAGATACGCACCATAGAAATGGTACTAGGTTAGAGACGGGAGAGTGTCGCTACTGGTAGTTATTTATACTGTGTCGTAGTACACAATGTTGTAACAACTGCATACCGAGATTTTAATGTCACATATTAGTAAATTAAATTCACGTTCAAAGTTCAAACAAAGAACACAATTTTGTATTAAAATCACTTTTAAAGCGATAGTCAGCAAATTTGAGCGCTTGATTTTGGAATTCACATATTTGTGTTTTTGGTCATAATTTTTTTTCCAGAGGAGCTTTTTTAAAACTAAAAAATATAAAAGATGTTTTGAAGGAATGTGATAAAAATTCACTAAATATTCTACAGTACATACCGGGTGGAAATGAAAACCGGGTCACCTCGATAACTTTTTTATTTATGAATAAAAAAATTTGAAATTTGGCTATGTTCTATGGTTCAAAAAAACAAATTTTATGTGCATTTTTTATTTTCGAAATCACTTTCGGTTTCACCGGAAACACCATGAACTTTGTTTTTTTAAATGTAACATCCCATATTTTTATTCATGGCTTCAAATACTTTTAAAAATGAACTATTTTTGAGATATTAGTTTTTATTTTTTTTGTAAAAAAAATGTTTTTCAAAAAAAAAAAAGGTTTTCGAAGTCGGTGAAAAGTACCAAAACTAATTCTAAATAATTCAAATACCTAAATAAAATTGTAATTTGAAAAAAAATTTAGGTGGTTTTTGAAGTATTAATTTTTAAACTTAGTTAATGAAGATTTTATCAAATATCTCACTTTTTTTAAATGCAATGATGCCGGGTCATTCGACTTTTTAAAAAGAGGATTTTATAACGATTATTTTGGTACCCCATATGTAGGGGTATTATTTTGCATGTGCCTGTAAAATTATTTATTTCTTAAGTTGGAAAATACTAGCTATTAAGTATCTTTAGGATTTATTTTAATGTTAAGTTTGAATTTTTATTATATTACTTTTAGTGTAGTTTAAATTAAAATAAAATTAACAAAATAAAAAAAACTTATTTAAATTAAAAACGAAGCATTTTAGAGAAAATATTTATTCTCTGTTTTCGTCTTAAAATTGGTCAAATAGTCTTCTAGGAAGTCTCTGGTATTTATTTTTTTAAAAAAGCCACCCCTGTTTAATGCAAAATTGGCATACAACTTCGTACATGTTTTTAAATAACTTCTAAACCGTACCAGCTGTGAAAAAATTAAAGAGATCAAAAATTTTCAGAAAAAAGCAAGGAATTAGAATATCTCATTTAAAATGTTAAGTTTCAGATGAAGGAATAACATTTTTTTATTCTAATCATACTAAAATTGTTTTAGACTATGAACAAAAAAATGGGGTGTTGGGTTTAACAAAAAGTTAATATTATTTCTGGTAAAATCGGAAGTGATATATAAAATTTTAGTGGATAAAATGTGTTTTCTTGAACCATACAACATAGTCAAATTTCAAATTTTTATTTTCATAAATCAGTGGCGTAGCTATGGCTCTGCAAACCATATTTTGGGGCCCAAGCTGACCAATTTGCTTTTTCACATACAAAAGGGAAAAGGGTCCATTTTCTTACCGATCGCGGGGGGGTCCGAAATTTGACAGTACGCCACTGTCATAAATAAAGAAATTATAAAAGTGAACCTTCTTTCATTTACACCTGGTATAACAGCAGATCGACATATATTGCTCAAATTATTTAAATTTGTTCATAAAAAGAAAATCGATAAATAAAGAAAATACCTATAAACTTGCTTTTAATAAACACAGTATTAAGGTTAGTATTAACGTTAGTCATACATATATGGTTCATACCAGTTGACGTTCATTTGAATTAACGAAATGTTCCCAATGAGAAGCCTTTCGATTTTTAATGCGTTTAGCATATGTCTCCTAAGCGGAGCTCTTCGATCATTATAGGTTAATAGGTTTTACCAAAATATTTTTCTAAAAAATCCAATGTTTTTAATGTTTTGAAAACATTTTAACAATATCTACAAAAATATAGGGTGTTACGTTTAAAATAATAATACTGATGAAGTGATACATTGAAAAAATTTTTAGTAGGATAAGAATAGACATCTTAGCTCATTTAACAAACTATAATAACAATTTCATTTTCATAAATAAAGAAGACAGGAGTGGCCTTGGTGTGGTGTACACCTAGAGGTGCATTCGGTTTTAGATAATTCGGAAAGAGTACTAAACTGAAAGTTTAGTCACCTATACAGGGTGTCCCATTTGACTTTGGACTGTATGGGTATCTTTGTTATTATTGTAGATGGAAAGTCGGTTAAATGGAAAAAGTAGTAGAGATTTTTTCAAATATTAATAATTCATTTACAAAAAATTTGAATATCGCATTGTTACAATGCTATCTTGAAAAAACAAGAAAATGTGATTTTCCAAATATGGCTATAACTTCATTATTTTCGGTGGTACCAAAAATTTTTTTGACTAAATACAGACAATTTTTTGTGTACAATGCAGTAAAACAAATGAATATTTTTTTTCGCCAAGGGATTGACCGGAAATGAACCAAACTTATTTTTTTCTTATGGCAGTCCCTGTGGCAGCCATATTGGATTTACACATATTCGGAATAAGTGTATTTTTCTGAGTAATTCGATATATCATATGGAATATTTTAAGAAAAATAGAAATAATTTTATTTTACTAACCAAAAATGGCCTTGAATTGATGTAAGCTGTCAATAGATATGTGTTAAGGTTTATTTTACATTTAATATTTTAAATAGTTACATTTATGTTATTGACAATTTACATCTCCTAAAGTCCAATGTTAGTTTGTAAAATCAAATAATTTTATTTTTTTTAAATATGACATATAGTATACCAAATTACTCAGAAAAAAATACTGATTCCGAATTGTGTAAATCCAATATGGCTGCCATAAGAAAAAAATAAGTTTGGTTCATTTCCGGTCAATCTGTTAGCGAAAAAAAATATTCATTTGTTTTACTGCATTGTACACAAAAAATTGTCTGTATTATGTCAAAAAACTTTTTGGTACCACAGAAAATAAAGAAGTTATAGCTATATTTTAAAAATCGCATTTTCTTGTATTTTCAAGATAGCGTTTGTAAATGAATTATTAATATTCGAAAAAATCTCTACTACTTTGTCCATTTAACCGACTTTCTATCTCCAATAATAACAAAGATACCCATACAGTCCAACGTCAAATGGGACACCCTGTATAAGTATTTCCGGACGTTTTAGATAAAATTCTCGAACACAGTTGAGACTTGTCAATATTTATAGAGTTTAGAATACTTGATTATTTTTGTCAATTTTAGTTGCAATTTTATGCAATTTACTACGTTTTTTTAACAGAATAAATTTATTGGATTTTTTTTTAAATTGTAGAACTAAATTTTGTTGCAATACAGAGAATTCTTTAATGCCCATGTAATTTGATAGATAGCTCCAAGACTCCTGAAGAACAAAAATAATTTCCGAACGGGATAAAATATTAATCTAAACTAATTTCTGAACACTCAAGGAGAATTGGATAGTCTCCAGAAGCTATAACCGAACTCACCCCTGTATAGAAATAAAAAATATAGTGATCCAAAATAATGGAAGTATTGAATGGCTTAATGCCACATAGGTACAGTTGGGAGAACTTATTTCTAAAGTTCCTGTTTTTGAATTGCACTGTATGTAATATATAAAAAAATATTAAAATTAAGTACCTGCAATATAGTGCCACTTAAAATTTCATTTTCAATTTCATTAAGTTTTTTATCCAAAGCTCGAACTTGTTCTCTGTTATTACAATTTTGGGAACTGTTCAAAGCTTGTAATCGCACATGTCTACGATATATCGTCCAATGCTCTTTAATCGTTTCTGATTTTAATAAAGCATCCAAATTTAGAAATGAAACAAGGAGTTCCGTAAGATAATCAAGAGGTTCCTAAAATATTATATGTAACGTTAAACAAGATTAACATTTTGAAAATAATAACATGCAGTTTTACCGGAAATGAAGTGGTTGAAGATCCTAGGTATAGCCCTTTACCAAGTAGAGCACAAAGTTGATATAATAACAAACTAATAACATTTTGTGAGCGATTGACGTAAAATTGTACTTTTTGTAATATCTCAAAGAGGTCACTCAATTTTTCCAAGTTTTCCCCATTAGAACAATTCTCTTCACCATAATAAACTAGAGGAATATAAAATTCTGACTTTGCTTCTTTCGTTAATATAACAATTTCATTGCATATAGACGCTAAGCTTAAAAGTATTCGGTTTAAAAATTTATTATCGGAATGTACTAGTTGTGGTAATGTGACATCTTCAAAAGGTTTAATCTAAAATTTATGATCATTTAAAAAATTAATTATTCAAATAATATATGGGACTAACCTGTAAAGTAATGGGGTTAACATTAACAAAATATAAATTTTTCAATGGCTTTTCATAGTTCTCCAGAAGTGGTTCATAATTTTCAAAAAACTTTCCATATCTTCTTAACTGAATTTCTCCTACGACCCCTTAAATCATTTATATTTTATTTAAAAAACAAGAAAAATACATTCATGTAACTTACTATGGGTTGTTTTTGTTAACCGTTTTGCTACAAAATCAATTGAATTTATCATGATCCTTATTACATCATTTAGAGATCTTATAAAATTATAAAAATCTAATTTATTTATTTAATTTATTTTAATTTTGTAAACAGTGACTAATATGTGATTAATGTTGTACGATAAAGAGATAAAAATAAACAAAGACAGAAACTTGAAGTTGGTTTGTAACTTCAATTGTGCAATAAATTAAAATTTTAAAAATTAATTTTTTTTAAATCGAAGAAATATATTAAATTATTTCATAAAATATAAGCTTTGATGAGCGATTTAAGATTATTAAAATCTTTTACAGAATTCTAGAATAATTTTGTTCAAAAAAAGTATGCATATTCCATTCATTCATAGATGTCGCAGTTTGACCTTTTTTCAAAATAATCACGAGTTTTGTCGATAAAAATAAACGTAAGATTTTGAAAATTGGTCCACAATAATTTTATTCTAGCGAATATTTCGTATAAAATAATACAGTCGTATTGTAATTTTGATTGTTCATACCCTGCGAATTTAAATTTTTTTATGTGCAAAATTTTTCAAAATTATGATTTTTAAAATAGTATAAAGTTATAAGTTTCGAAAGATTTTTTTCTTTCTCATATTTCATTTTTAGTGTTTGTGTATTTTTACTCTAGGTACAAAAGGTTCGTTAATTAGCTTTTTGTTTTCTAAAAAAAGTAAAGTTTAAAAGCGATTGCCCAGAAACTTTTTTATGCCATAACACAACAAGGAACAGGAATTCAGAAAATTCGTTTATGAAGATACTTTTGAATTTTGGAAAATCACAAATGAAAATATTATTCTTTTTATTATACTGGATTATACATATTGTATAAAAGTACCTATACGAGATATGTCAAATTGAAATCTTTATTTGAAAAAGCTGAGATAACTATCCCCAATATGAAGGTAATAAGATTGGCCGCGTTGTTGCCTCGTAATAGAGCACGTCCCATAAAAATTATCTTTGATTTACCCTCGGATTTACCCTTAAATATTTTTAAAAAACGAAGAGAATTGGAATCCAATAATCTAAAAATTAACGCTGATTATATCATTACAAAGGCAAAGGCAAGAAATACTTGATACGAAAAATAAATTTAAATTACGAGTGGAAACTGACTTACAAATTAGGTATATTCGTGGAATGCTAAAAATAGTTAATGAAATCAAAAATTTTCGTGCTAATACTCAAAAAACTAAATAATATTAAAATATATTTTCATAATTCTGGGGGAGTCAACACTAAAATTAAAGACATTTCTCATAATATTTGATGATGTAATAGTTATCGCGAAACCTGGTTTCATTGTAAGCTAAATAATAGTGAATTGGGATTAACTTAACCCTTAACTACCATGGCAGAGTCAAAATGGAACCCTTGAATGGTTAATTTTGTTGTTGCGCTACTTAATTTCTGGGATTCATAATTTATTTAAACGTTAAGAATAAAAATCTTTTCCATATTTTTTTAGTATTTCACTTTAGAAAACAGGGCCGCGTTTCCCACTAGGCAAAGTAGGCACTTGCCTAGGGCCCGTAAATTTAGCTCGGGGGCCCGTATTTGAGATTTTTTGTTAAATTGTTTATTTTTTTCATTTTGCCCAGATCCTATTATAAAAAAAGTAGAAATAAATTATATCAAATTTTTCTCTAAAAATAAGAATTTTAAATCAACATGGTTAAAAAGTATTTTTAAAAAGAACAAAGGCCCAGGGGCGGATTTACATACGGTCTAATACGGCTGAAAGCTAAATTGCAACTTAAAAAAATAACTGCTAACATTTCGGGATGAGACCAGTTTTTTAGTATCCCGGGCCGCCCATAGCAATTTTTGCCCCCAAGGACCAAATCCGTCCCTGGGGAGAATTCTCAAATATATTCAAATCGACCGCAAAATTAATTCTAGTTCACTTGGTTACTTTTTTATAAATTTAAAAAAATCATTTTACTGTTTCCACAAGTAAAATATTGCAATTTTTACAAAATCTCATTTTTTTTTAATTTACCCCTTTTCAACAGACTCGATTTTATTTTTTGCAGAATTTTCTAATTTACTCAAATCTACCACAAAAGTAATTATAGCTCACTTGGTTATTTTTTATAAATTAAAAAAAACATTTCACCGGTTCAACAAGTAAAATAGTGAAATTTTTAGAAAATGTCCATTTTTTTAATGTTTCCCTGGGATTTTTTCATCAAACTCGGGTTAATTTTTTTCAGAATTCTTCAGTTTATTCAAATTGACCAAGTGTTAAATCCGCCCCTGCAAGGGGGCCGTGATTTAAATTTGTGCCTAGGCCCGAAAAGGTCTAGACGCGGCCCTCTTACAAAACCTAAAAAATATAATGATGTAATAAAATATTGAAAATTATTAAAATAGCAATATAGTGCCGGGCGGGGGTATATTAATTAGATGTGCAGTTTACTGCAATTGATATACAGGGTGTCCCAAAAAGAAGTGCGAAAATGCCGTTAATTCCAAATTCTGTTATAGTTCATAAACTACATGATCAATTTAAATGAAAAAATTTAAAGTAAAGCTAATTAATGCCGCTTTTATTTGAAATTAAAAATCATCAAAAAATTATTTTCCAAATTTTAATGAAAATTCACTATTTTGTTTATATTTTTGTTCATATCTTTGAAATAAGTTTCATAAAGATACCACTTTTTTCACGTCCGTAAAACTTCACAGTAAACTCTATCAATTAAAAAATATTCAGTGTTCTACCTCTTTTACTTTAGGAGCAGTGATGATAAGAAAAATACCCTGCGCGAGTGACTTCAAGTAGTAGGTCAAGTAAAAACTTGGCAAATAAGGTAGCGGTTAAAGAAAATGAAATCAAAATAAGTCATAAGTCATAATTATGACACAGAAACATTACATAATTACTTAATATACACAATTTTGACCATTACCTGACCCTCAACCCCCTACGTCAAATCACTTGCGCAAAGTATTTTTCTTACCACCACTGCTCCTAGAGATAAAGAGATAAAACATTTTAAGAAGCAATGTATATTCAAGCCTTAAATACCGCACGTAAAAAGAAAAAAAAAAGATAAAACATTGATTGAGTTCTAGGCACATTAAAAAATGTACCTTCCTGTAGCTTATTTTAAAGATGTGAGGGATAATAAACAAAAATAATTGTATCAAAATTAGATTTTTATTTATTTTCCATCAATCTTTGACAAAAAACCAAATATGGGTAAAATTTTTAACGTCCATAAAACGTTAGAGTATACTCTATCAATTTAAAAGAAAATCAGTGTTTTATCTCTTTTTCTCTAGGAGCACTGATGCTAAGAAAATTACTCTGCGAGAGTGACTTGACATAGGGGGTTGAGGGTCTCTTAATGGTCAAAATTTTGAATATTAATTAATTAATTAATGTTTCTGTTTCATAATTATGGCAAGGGACATAAAAAAAATGCTGTCGTTATGGGACTTATTCCAAAGATATGAGCGAAAATATCAAGAAAACAGGTGAATTCTCATTAATTTTTAGATTCAAGATTAGTTTTTTCTATCAAAATATTTTTTGGTGATAATTTTATAACGTCACTCCAAAGTGGCAGCTTTACTTAACATTTTTTTCATTTAAATTGACCAAATAGTTTATGAGCTTCTAGAAAAGTTGGTTAGTATCGATATAGGACGATAGTTCTGTACGTCATTCTTCTCTCGAAACATAAACTCTGGTGTATCTCTAACCTACTTCCGTTGATTAGGGAAGTGACCTATCCAATATTAAATTAAATAAAGGAGTTAGTGATTTAGAAAAGATAAAAAAATAGTCCTTAAGAGGATGGTCTTGTGTTTTTGATCATAAAAACTTTTCTTTGAAAGATTTTTTTAATTTTCCTTTTGGGGTGAAATGTAGAATCTTCAGGCTATAATTTTTTGCATGTTTTGTTTTTGTGTAGTAAAAATTGCGCGTATTTTGCTATTTTCTTTAAAAACAAACCCCAGAAAAAGTACAACTCATTTTCGATTTTTTCGAAGTTAATTTGGAAAAGGATACCCCAAGGCATGTTTCGTATTAAATTCAAAACATAAATATTGCATTATAAAACGTCGTTATAGGCTTTTGAAATTTAGAAATTTTTTGCACTTTTAAAAATCACCCTAAATATACCGGGTGGAAATGAAAACCGGGTCACCTCTATAACTATTTTATTTATGAATAGAAAAATTTGAAACTTATCTATGTTCTATCGTTCGAAAAAACAAATTTTATGTGCATTTTTTATTTTCGAAATCACTTCCGGTTTCACCGGAAACACCATGAACTTTGTTTTTTTTAAATGTAACATCCCATATTTTTATTCATGGCTTAAAATACTTTTAAAAAAGAAGTATTTTTGAGATATTAGTTTTTATTTTTTGCGAAAAAAAAAAGGTTAAGTATCTTTATTACAGGCACATGCAAAATAATACCCCTACATATGGGGTACCAAAATAATCGTTATAAAATCCTCTTTTTAAAAAGTCGAATGACCCGGCATCATTGCATTTAAAAAATGTGAGATATTTGATAAAATCTTCATTAACTAAGTTTAAAAATTAATAGTTCAAAAACCACTTAAATTTTTTTTCAAATTACAATTTTATTTAGGTATTTGAATTATTTAGAATTAGTTTTGGTACTTTTCACCGACTTCGAAAACCTTTTCTTTTTTTTTTTTAAAAATTTTTTTTACAAAAAAAATAAAAACTAATATCTCAAAAATACTTCTTTTTTAAAAGTATTTTAAGCCATGAATAAAAATATGGGATGTTACGTTTAAAAAAACAAAATTCATGGTGTTTCCGGTGAAACCGGAAGTGATTTCGAAAATAAAAAATGCACATAAAATTTGTTTTTTTGAACCATAGAACATAGCCAAATTTCAAATTTTTTTATTCATAAATAAAAAAGTTATCGAGGTGACCCGGTTTTCATTTCCACCCGGTATATAAAACAAAAATTTAAGAAAAAAAAGGGAATCTCGACATTCTCTTAAATGTCTGAAAAAGATATGTCACATTTTGATTTTGATTTTTTTGATTGGTATGGCCGTATTTTGTCTTTGAAATCGACAAAAATTTACATTGAAATCGCCTATACCCAAATTACACCGGCTATCCTCTTAAGAAGAAACGATGCAATATTATTAAGGCCCATAGATGGTTTTTGGTCCTTTGCTTGCTACAGGGCATCATTCTCACAAAAATGAAGATCACCCGTTTTCTTATTGACGAAGGTAAGTATACGCTTTTGAAGTGAGAGGCAAATTCATTTATTATCTCATTCGGAGGCAAGAGTAAACTAATATTGTATTTCATAAAACTAGGTAATTGAGTGGATATTTTAAGATCCAAATAGTATACCTATTGAGGGTTAGAAAATGGCCTTGTTTTAGGAAAATGCTTGTCAAATAGTTGATAAGTACAGATTAGTACAGATTATGACAAGTTTCCTCGAGATCATCAGACTTTTTGAAATCGTCTTCATGTACAATTATCACGGGACGTGTACAATTTTTAGTTCGGGAAAAAGACTAGCGAGTTCATTAACTACATGATTGACAAATTCTCTTCCATTGTCACTGAAGCACACTGAAGAGTGAATTATTTATTATTAATTAGGTTTTCATTTAACAGATTTATATGTTTTGCAACTTTATGCAAAAATAATTAGAAGGCCTCAAAGTTAAAAGGTTCTTTTAGGTTATTATATTTTTTTCGGGTTCTCACAATTCGGTAGAATTACTTTGAAATATTGGGTTTTCTGCTAATTGTGATTAACATCTTCGTAATCTACACAAAAAATGTAATCCAGTAAGGTATCAAACTTGTTTGTAGGATAATTAGATAAAAATCTACATATGGATGTTAAATTGGTGTCATAACTTGTTAATTTGTATGTAGTGTTTTGTTGGCGAATTGATTCCGACTTAAACTGTATATTTATTTTTTCAATGAGACATTTGCACAAAGAGATATTCACCTGTAAAGTCAAAATTCAGATATTTTTTCCATAAAATCTGTGTTATTTTTAATTTTTCGTTAAAACTAGACGGACAAGAATTGTGATTAACACCACCGTCTTCCATATGAAAAATACAATCAATTGAGTGGTCAAAGTTTTTGGTGGGATAATTAGAAAAAAATCCACAGTTGATTAGTGATTTAAGGTAGACTTTTGTTTATGGCGAAATTACATACTTAATCTGAACGGACAAGCATAGCGATTAATACTGTTATAATTGTCTTGAATCAAGCTTTCTAATGATATATTTTGTTTATCTGTAGGTTGTATAGGCAAAAAGGTATATCGAAAAAACCTCTTATGGAGAAATACATGTTAAATGTTTGTTGCTGGAAAGTTTGTTGCTAACATCTCGCCGGTGAAATGTTCGATAAAAAATGAATTTAAAAATATGCTTTACACTAGGAAATCACTCTGAAGGAAGTTGATTGAATTTAAGGCCCAAGGGGGTGGGATTCGACAAAACAATCCAAATAGTTTTGACCAGGATAAATCAGATTCTCCTGGAAATTGTACCTTTTTAGGATAGGCTAGTTTGAACTAGGATAAACCAGTTGGTCCTTCGGATAAACTAGTTTGGCTTAGGAAAAACCAGTTTGTCCTGAAATATGGTTTGTTCGGTAACATAATATACAATATTTTTTAATGACACCGGTCATACTAGCGACCCGAATGCAGCGACAAGTTAGAAAACATGGATGTGAGCGTTTTTGGCCATGGGGACATCGTTTACAAAAATCAAAAAGTTTTCAAACATTATTCATCTTAACTTACGGTAGGTGCTATAGAGAGTTTGGTAGTGGAGTTTGGACATTTTTTCTACTAGTAAAAAGCACATATAAAAAGCCTCTCGATGAAACTCTTTGGGATGATAACCAGTGATATACTCTGTAGGGGAAGACAAGTATGGCATCCTGTAGGTGCCGCCTTTGCGCTGCGTATTTTTTGAATCTGTTAAAAAATTTCTCATACGTTTGGGGAATGAACCCCAAGTTGATTCCTATATTATATATTGTTCATAATTGTGCTAAAGAACTCGGGAGTTATGCGCCATACCGAATCGGTGTCGCAAACAGTCCGCTATATTGATTTTAACGAGTCGTTTTTTTGATCCCATTTTAGATTTTGTTATCCAGTAAAGTAAGGTTTTTTATTTTTGGGATAGCCAACATGCCATACTTTTTCGATTTCTCCAAGTACCCCCCATACTTATACAAAATGTCTTAGTTTGGACTATATTGCATGTATCATAAGCCCCGGTATAGCAGTCCGTTCTTATTGACTACGTTTAGCTCGAGCAGGTCAAGCCAGCTTGAATTCTGGCTTGATTTGACCTTTTACATGTACTTCAAATGGTAGAGGTCAAGCCAAGCCACATTCAAGCTGGGTTGAGTTGCTCGAGCTCGAGATAAACGTAGTCATTATCTCTGAGTTACATCCTGAAGATCAGTGCACTGCCATATCGATAGCTTGTAGCTGAAGTGGTTCCTTACTGGAAAAATCATTTTTTCTCAACTTTTTATAATAAGATTGGTAAATGTTATAAAATCATTCTTATATTTTATAATATAAACTAATAAATAATTGAAGGAAATGGTTTCTTTGCAAAATGTTTGAAACACTTGGTAATAAGTAATATCATTTATTAAAAATAATTATACATTGTTAAGGGTCATTTAAATAAATAATATAAACAATACATATACACTGTTTTACATAACAATTGAAAACTATTGTACATATTATTTATGTTTATGAGTTTTTTTTTGTTGCTGCGTTTAAATTGGGCAACTTTTGTTCAAAAACAACGTTTCGTACCGCACAAATAACTAATTAAAGAAATTTTTCTTTGGCATGTTTATGGTACCAATCGATTCATATTTTATGGCTTAACAAATTCGGAGAAGTGTAACATCGGGCTTTGATTGGTTTTTGAGTAATTTTACTGTAAAGTAGGAGTACTTTAAGGGCCTTAAGAAATACACTTACTGTTAATATTTTTAAATTCTTTTCCATGATTTTGTTCATTATAAATGTTTTTTAATGCTACCAAAATTTGGTACAAAAAATTAAGTAGTTTATGAGTTATTTATGAGGCGTGGCACCCTATTTAGCATACTCAAAAAATGTCTCTTAGGATACTAATAAAGTTCGAATCAATCATCTTTATTAGATGTTTCGTTATGACTGTTTTTATCTGTCTCTACGTTGTAGTCAAATTCATCAAAATCCGTGGTTTTATCCCTATCTCATCTTCTTTATTGAAATTGTCTCTTACTTACGAACTATATAATTTTATGAATGTCTACGTGCTATACTTTTAAATGTAAATATTTCACGACAGCGACATCCAATCGGTATGGCATGTATAAATTCCACATTTCCACATTAAAAACTACTGAAAATTCAATTTTTGGCGCGGGAGCTTATGATACATGCAATAGTCCAAACAATGACATTTTGTATAAGTATGGGGGTAATTGTAGACATCGAAATAGTATGGCATGTTGGCTATCTTAAAAATAATGAAAACTCTTGCTTTACACATAAAAATTAGGTTGAGGCACATGTTAACCATAAAAAAGTTAACGCTATTTTTAAAGTTGACCCTCCTTAAAACTACACCCCTTTGGAGTTTTCAAATAATCTGAAAAATTTTAGACACAATACTTCAAGGGCTGTAACTGCCTTAGGAAGCGAAATCGAACATATCTTTATAGGAAGTTTTGTCTTAAAACTAGTTGTAGAATCGCCTCCTAAAGTATTGCCGCTTAATTTCTGGACACCCTGTATAATAGGAATCAGCTTGGGTTCATTCCCAAACGTATGTCTTTTTTTTTACAGATTCAAAAGATTGTGCAGCGCAAAGGCAACACCTACAGGATGCCGTACTTGTCTTCCCCTACAAAGTATATCACTGGTTATCACCCCAAAAAATTTTATGGACGGGCTTTTTATACGTGTTTTTTTTCTGCTAGCTTCCGGTCTATAACGATAACTTGACATCGAACGACAAATCATACAAGTGACAACAAAAAGACATTTCTTTCACGACGTTTCAAGCGCCAGTTTGCCCCAGGCCTCTAAATACTATTTTTTAAACGACCAAAACATGTTCAAAGTTAATTGACATATTTTCAATATTTTAATATAACTGCTACCAACTGTCACTCAAAATATGACATCAATAGACATAAACACTTTCCATTATTAGAAGATGAAATTAGGAGGCAAAGTAAACGACAGAGAAATTACGTTTTTGATGCGTGTAAATAAGCTTGTGGTACTTTACTGACGTTTGAAGAAAAAAATGTCTCTTTTTGATTTTTCTTAGTAATTTTAAAAGTAAAAAACGCGCCCTTTGTTGTTTACTTTACCCCAAAAAGATAAAACTAAAAAGTACCAAAAAATAAACAATGGTACAGGTATTTACGGGAAGTTGTTTTAATTGTCATGAAAGCCGCAAATCCCAGTTCCCAGTACTAATATTATAATTTTGTTTTGGACGTTATCATTAATCAAAAAATAAATTCATCATCCGAATGGTATGCACCAAATTCAAAAAGCTGTATCTCCGAAACTATTTGTGATTTCGGAATTCCGAACTCCCTCTGGTGGATTTTTTTAAATCCGCCAAGTGAGGTAACATCAAAAAGAAAAATTAAATTATAGATTCGCACTGATAACAAGCGAATATTACTGGTTTTATTAGTGTTGTGAGATAAAATGATTAAAAAATTGGCTTTTATGTAAATTATAAACAAAATATTTTTTTCCTCACTTGGATCAGCAGTTTCAGTCAAAATAACACCATACATGTAGTTGAAATCCCGAATTAGGAATTGGATCATTTTAATGCTGGTTATTATATTATTAATGTATGTCAATAAAGAATAATTTGAAAATCTGCGATGGTTGTGTAAATATTATTCATCATATGTTTTATCAACTATTTTACTCAAAAGCAATAAAACTTCCAGCAATAAAAATTTTACATTTCACAAGTTTTTCCTAAATGGCTTTTTCTCTATTTGAAGTACCTCATTTGAAAGCTGCATTCAAGAGGATTACGTGAGTAAACACACTTTGGTTGTTCGTTTAGATATTCCTCGCAATCAGAGTAAAAACAAAACCCAGCACCAAAATTTGTATGAAAATAAGAATGGTCCCAAAAAAAGCGTTTTTCATATAGATTATCGTGGAGTTAGTCGTTTTGCGTATTCGCTTTTATTTAGTGAAAAGTGCAAAAACGGATTTGTATGAACACTTTGCATAAAAAACTAATTTACACAGAAAGATGGATAATTTAATTCTGAATACATGGGTATTTGTCAGTTTGCTTGTTCGGTGAGATTAAATTAGTAATCAAGCCGTCACGGCAATAAAACTTTACGCTGAGAAGTTGAAATTTCAAAAATTAAATTAATTATATCTTTTTATGCAATTATCCCGTAAAAAGGTTTGGCCACTCAAAAGAAAGCACTACACCTCAAGCTGGAAAATAATGCAAATAAAAGCTAAAATTTCATTAAATTCACTAAAATGAATGAAATTTTTATGTTATTTTAGTTTAAACAATATTAGAAATACATTTTTTTATACTTGTCAAAAGTGCAGTTTTTCGTTTAAATGGATAACGGACAACGTCACTTAGTTTCATGAACAATTTGCATTGATACCTGAACTGGGTTAAATCCATGAAGTACCCGAGAAATCGTTTTATTTTTGGTAGTTTTTGGAGTTACAAGATAAAGAAGAAAATTACATTACCTTGACTCCGTAGTAAGGTGCAAGCAGCACTAATACCGGCAACAGTAGGAAGATCCATCTCGTATTGAATTTGACGCGCAATACTGTTGGCCAAATATTTACAGACAAAAGTTGCCGTATCTAAGAAATGTATAAGCTAAGTATAAACTTGACACCTGACAACATTTATTGGCAACTGTTGCCAATATGTTGACAATTTTTGACAACGAATTTAATTAAACATGTGGGCAACAATGTTGCGCGTTCAAACCAAATTTAGTGCAAGATGGATTTACCGAAAATGGCACCTACTACGGAGACAACCTTTCTCAAAATGTTGGCATTAGTTGTCAACAATGATTTTCTGAAATTGTTCAAAAGGAAGTCATAATGAAGGTAGACCACTAACCACTAACCACTAACCACTAACCACTACGAACAGATATTATTTGGACCTAATGCCAAACATTTATTATTTCTTACAGTAAGGGCTTCCACAAAAATATATTAGAGTTTTTATAGTGGCAAACCTTCGATTTTAAGAACAATTAAATCTAATTGTATGCCTAAGATTACCTGTAAATGTCTGAGAATCAAAATAGAAAATATATAATGTTTTTGAACATGCATTGGTATAATTGGTGTGCATATCTACATATTCACTTTTGGTGAGCGAGTCATCCTGTAACTGAACTAAATAGCGAAATTTTCAGAACCCAAGAAGCCAAAGGATGTCTTTGTCTTAGAAAAGTCTTAAAATATTATCACATTATATCACATTTATTTTTAAAGCGGCATTAGTTTGACAACTCACAATAAGTTGCATTTTGTATTACTTGTGATAATTTTTCAATGAAACTAGAATTATAAATGAAATTTTCCTACTTTTATGTCAAAAATCAAGCTTTTCGCACTATTGACGTACGTCACAAGCTAATGGTTATGGTTGAGTGAAATATACAGGGTGTCCCACAATTCAGTTTGCAGGTCATATACAGGGTGGGCCAACGAAAACGAAACAGACGAGTTTTGAAATAGTTAAAAAAAAAATTGAAAAAATGCTCAGACTTTAGTTTCGAAGGGGACATATTTTGCAATAGAGCTGATTCAAAAATCCATTCATCCCTGCGCCCTATGGACACAACTCCTTAAATTTTAATAGGGTTGGTGGGGTAAGTAATACCTCGTTGGAAAGATCTTTTTATCCAGAGTAACATACAAAAAAAAAGTTAAATCGATCGATTCGTTTTAAAGATATTCAAAATTTAGCAAGTAGAGTTTTCATACCTTTTAAAATTGTGCTATGTACACCACGCCTTCAATTTTAAGTCTTTTGATAGGGTAAGTAATACCTCCTTGGAAAGTTCTTTTTACCACAAGTAACATACAAAAAAACAAAAGTGAAATCGGTTGGTTTGTTTTAAAGAATTTAAAATAAAATAGTATTGCACATTATTTTTTATTTAACCAAACTAAACTTAACTAATCTTTTTGAAGAAAACTTAACACTTTAAAGAATCCCATCGATCCCGACACTTTCAAGGATGTTTTTATTATTTTATTAAATGTTCGAATTGAGTTCCACCAACCTCCATGCAAACGTACAAATTTTGCTCAAAGCGAATTCTTACATTTTGTAACATTTCAGCAGTAATTTCTCGGCATTCATTAATAATTCTCGTAACTCTGCTAGAGATCCTGGTTCCGTTGCGTAAATCTTACTTTTTAAATGCCCCCAAAGGAAAAAATCAAGGGGAGTAAGACCGGGAGATCGCGGCGGCCACTCCAAAGCTCCTCTACGCCCAATCCATTGCCCAGGAAACGTCGTATCCAAGAATTCCCTAATAGGCCGTGTGTAATGAGGAAAATCAGATGGTCTTCTAAATAACGATCGTCATTTTCGATAATATCGTCAAGAAATGGATGAATACAGTTTTGAAGTAGATCCAAGTACATATCCCCTGTTAGATATATGTATATTCGTTAGATGAAGAGATAAAAAATCAAATCAAAATAAGCTTTTAATGGCATCAAATAGGCATTCCAATTCCATTCTTAATGTGTTTGTTTATAATATTAGCGATATGTGGCCCCAATGTCTTGTTTGGTTTTTTTATTATCTTTGGTTTGATGTTGTCTGGTTCCGGTGCGGAGTCGCTTTTTAGGTTTGATATCAGTTTTGATATTTCATTCGCATTTATTATGCCAAGATACTGAATGTATTGTTGTGTGTGCGGTTGATACTTCAGTTGGTCTATTACATTTTTGTACTTTTTTACACCTTCCAAAAAAGTAATAATTAAAATTCTCCACAATTTCATGATTTTCAGTTATTACACTACCATTTTCTTTGACAATTGTATCTATTTTATTCTGCTTTTCTTCTCTATTTATAACGTTATTTATTCTTTTCCGGGTGTTTTTTTATTTATTGTTTTTTGTCGTTGAAAGTCTTCTCATAATATTCGAATTTGTTATGGCGTATTATCGTACATAGAGTAATAACCTAACCTAATCTAACCTCTTCCAGGAGCTTGAGGTAGGTTTTTGAAGTAGGTTTTTGATTTATTTAATTGATTTAAACAAAACTTATTTGTTATTTTTAGCAAATTTTTATACTGACAAAATTTTTTTAGATTTTCATTTAAAAAACTTGACTATCATTGAAATTGACACAAAAATAACTTATACCATTCTCCTTCCCCTTTTACATGAAACAGCTTTTCTTCAAAACTCTTTTCTCCAAACCGTTTAGTTTCCCAGATATTTATATATCTCAAGTTAAACGGTTTAATCTGTATAGCAGCTTGCAATAATGAAAAATATTTAAAAACTTTTTATTCCAAACTCCAACGTTCTAAACCTTCAGTTCTAATAATCTCTGGTTAATACGCGTAATACCTGGAACCTGTATTCTAATTATCTCCACCATAGTTTATTTCGATAGTTTGACACTAATGAAAATTACTATGAAAGATTGACTTGTTTTTGTTTTTTAAGGTTTAAGGTTTCATGTTTTAAAGCAATACACCTAGTAGAATTATTATTTAAAAGAAAATCTATTAGAAAATATGAATAATCATAAATTAAAAATTTGAATGTAAAATAATTTCGAAACACAAGTGGTCTGAGCCAAAAGACTTTTATATATATATATAAAATACATCAAACTTTAAGATTAGATATTTATATTTACTCGCCACGCTCTAGGGGTTTGCCTCTAAAAATATTACTTGATTTTATATATTTGGATGAACGATTATAATAAATACTAGAACGGATCGTAATTAATTTATAATGTAAAATAGTTGTAATGAAAATTCGAAAAGAGGATTGTTTGAAACAGTATTAAATTTCAACTTCCGAATGATTAAACATTACAGACTTACAATTAAATATTGCATGTGAATTAATTAATATTTTCTGCATTGTAGAAGTCCAACTTCGCGCTAAATCAATGCAATAAATGTATCACTATACGGTGAGTTTTATTTGAATTGATTTGTATTTCAATGGACACCAGAATTTGAAATATAGTCATAAAGCGCAATATATTTTTTAAAGTTATTTTTAAGTATTACTTAGTACCTAGAGTTGTTAATGTCAGAAATTTTATTATGCGTAAAATTTTTAAGTTTAAGGCGGTAAAATAGGAAAGTAAATAAGTTTTAAGGAAATTATTTAAGGCGCTAACTAGAAAATTAAGAGCTGGAACGAAATCAACATAAAAAATTGCTATTTTCAGCTATAATTTCGCAATCGCCGCTTTAATACAGATTATTAACACCCTCGTTTAGTTTTGCTCATAAATTTTATTTTAAGCTGAAATATGTAAATTATACAAGGGTATTTTATTAGTTGGATAATTTACCTTATAGTGTTATTATACACCGATGGTACATAATATGAAAGAAATAATAATTACTTGATTGATGTACATTTGAAAACACTTGTGAAGCATTATTTATTTCTGTATTGAATTACAAAACTCATTATGATATCATTTTGCACTTAAATAAATTTTATTAGTTATAATATGTCCCCTAAATTACACTGTTAAAAAAATATCTTAATTTTAAAATCTTCTCAGTTCTTAATGAAGAAAAATTGTCAAAAGTAAGTAATAATCAAATATCAGTAGACACAATTATGGGCAGTTGTAGCCATAAATTTACTTACTATATTGTTTCCATTAGTGTTATTATAAAAAAAATCAATTAATATTCATTGTTGCTGTGTAAACAATTGTTATGATATTTGTTTTGATTTTGTCAGATAATTAAAAGTTCATCATTTCCTAATTTTAAAAATAATAATGGAAGCTGATGTTGGAGACTCAATTAAAGAGGTTGCAAGAGTGACGATTAAAATTCTACAATTTGGGAGTATAAATCCGAATGCAATCTTAACATACATAAGGCAGGAGAAGACTTCTATAAAGTTAAATAAGATTTAAGCAGAACTTCATAAAAATTAATAAATAATCTATAGAACCATACTTAATATGATCTCTATAAAATTCATATTTGATCTATAGATAATTAAAAAATGATCAAATGATCTATAGAATATTAATATGTGATCTATAAAAATTAGTTTATGTTCTATATAAAATGAACCATAAAAAATTTAAGATATGATCTATAGAAAATTAATATTGAATCTATAAAAATCAAAATGGTCTACATATTGTCCTAAAATTCGAACGACAACGATTAACTGGAGATAGTAGACCTAATAATAAGTTGATATGACCTTATTTATCTACAGGGTGTCCCATTTGACGTTGGACTCTATGGATATCTTTGTTATTATTGGAGATAGAAAGTCGGTTAAATGGACAAAGTAGTGCATATTTGTATGCTCAATAATAATTCGTTGACAAAACAGTTGAATTTTGCATCGTTTCGGCGCTATCTTGAAAAAACCAAAAAGTGCAATTTCAAAACATGACTGTAACTATTATAGGCCATACCAAACTGTCAGTACATATTATGTATTTGTGACAATTAACATAATTTATTTTATTTTCAAAATCCAAAATTAATAAACTTATACAAATGTTAACAATAACAAAAACAAAAAGTACGAAGTTAACACCAAGGTATTGACAGTTTACAACTGTTCATTTTTTTATGCTTTGCTATGTTAATATAATATTCTTCAAGAGAATCTATTGAGAACAAGATTAAAAACATGATAGATGATAGGTCGAAACGTATATTTGCTTTAAAAGTAATGTATCGTAAAAATCTGTTCTGGACCCTCGCAAATGAATATATATGTATGTATGTATGGATTCCATCAAACTTCGACACAGGGAAAAATAAATTGCTTTAATTGCATCTATGTTACTAAAATCTCTTGTTAAGCGTTTCACAAACCCCAATATCTTAAATGCTTTATTTGTAGTGATGTTATAGTGCTCGGAGAATGTCAGTTTACGGTCCAAGGTCTTTTATGTACGGAACTGACTCCAGAGACTCTGTTTGAAGTTTATAAATATACTCATATACTCTAGGGGACTATTGCTCCTAGAGAAAGTAATTGATTTACATTTATTTAAGTTTAAATTCATCTTGTTCACTTTGCACCAATAATGAAGTGAATCCAAATCACATTGAAGTAGAAAGCAGTCGTACGGATTTCTTATCGAACGATAGATCTTTAAATCATCAGCGAAGAGTAAAATAAGTGAATCAGTAAAGCAGTGCACATTGTCTTTGATAAAGATGTTGAATAATAAAGGGCCGAGGTGGCTACTTTTTGAACAAAAGTGATAGCAACGGTCCATAGAACCCAATAGTACCTAACTTGGAAATAAAAATCGGGTGCGACGTGTGACACTCAATCGAAGGCCTTGGCGAAATCTGTTTAAATAGCATCCACCTGACACTCACTCTCTAGTGCATCTTATATACCTTGTACAAAAATAGTTAAATTAGTTATGGTTGATTTCCCACGGCTAAAACCATGTTGTTGATTTACTACGATATCACTAAATAGAGGTGTAATTTTATCAACTTTGATACTTTCGAAGACTTTAGGAATAGAACTTAGGATACTAATAGGTCTATAATTTGAAATGTAGGCCTTATCTCCAATTTAAAATATGTGTGTGAGAAAAGTTTTCTTCCAAAGTAAAGGAAATACACCTGAACTCAGTGAATGATTGTATAGAATGAACAAAGGACGGGTTAAAAAAGACGAACAATTCTTCAAGAGGTGGAATTCCATCAGGTTTCAGTTTAGGGTAAATATCATCAATAGGTATAGTGCATGACTGTAGATTAACAGTATTGTCAAAGACAAATTTAGAAGCTGCATGCTGATCAACGACATATGCAGAGGCAAAAAATTCTCCTAACAAATTAGCAATCGATTGGCCACCGATAACCTTGTTATCCTTGAGATACATCTCTTCAAGAATGAGGTTGTCCTTCCTTTGTTCATTGACATAGTTCCAAAACCTTTTAAACTGAATTGTAGGAAGGCCTCCGTGGATGCTATATATTCTTTATAACATTCATCTGTCAAGACTTTACACTTAGAGCGCAAATTACTGAAATCCAAGTAATCGCTGTAAGTCATGGAGTTTTTATATTTAAGTGTGCTACCTTTTTTAGTTTAATACTATTTCGAAGTTCGCTGGAAAACCAAACAGGAAACTTGTCGTGGGTAACCAACTTTTTGCAAGGTACATATGCGTGTAATGCAGACATGATAACACTATAAAATCTTTCCGTGGCAAGATTTCCGTCAATACAGTCTAAGACAAGTTCCCAATTTATCCCCATAAAGTATTCCTTAAGTCTTACAAAGTCTGCCTTCTTAAAGTCCAGTGCATAATATAAACAAAACAGCCTAGAAAATAAATCGTTTTGTCCAAAATTAGAGGAGGGTGATTAACATCTATAGACAGTAATGGATCAACGCATAACTTAACAGAAATATGTATACCTATACCGATATACTGACATAAAACTCTAACATTTGCAATAACGAATAAAATAATAGATGTTATTGTTTTGTTTACGTCGGAAAAAATTCAATACGCGGAGAACCCCATGCATAATGTGTTAAATCATATTTATCTATCTCCGGCATTTTAGGAACAGCCAAGAAAAAACATTCTTATGTCAGTGGAGTTCTTTAAATTTTTTTTTTTTGGTAGACAGAAGAGACTTGTGACTACCAATTTCTTCTTTTTTTGTTTTTGTAAGTCAAACCAAAGCAGCAGTAAAACGTGCTCTTTACCAAAGACGTTCGCTTAGCGACGGTTTGAAAAATTCTAAAAAACTAATTGAAGTAATATTTTTTCCAACGCTAGCAAAAAATTAGGGAATAAACAAACAGTATAAAGTTTAATTTTTTGTTGTAAGTGTATTTTAAAACTTTTTACAGCTCTCCATTTTTTTTTAATTTTACTTAATTTTTGAAGTTATGTTAAAAGTTTAAAAATTACTTACAACAAAAAACAAAACTATACACAGTTCTTTTATTCCTTACGCCGCTAGGCGAACGTTTTTTGTAAAGAGTCCGTTTTACTGCTGGCGTGTGACTATTTGGTTTGACTTAGAAAAACAAATAAAGAAGAAATTGGTAGTCACAGGACTCTTCGATGTAACAAGAAAAGAAAATTTAAAAAAGCTGGACTGGAAAAAAACTATGACCAAAACCAAAATCACGCGATCAAATTTGCCGACTATCCTCTAAAATCAAAATTTCTCAATTTTTCCAATTTAAACTGTACTTTCAAACAAACATTGCTTCCTTTATGTTTTAACCATCCCGAATTACTTAAATTTTCCTTCCCACATAGCTCACATTATCCAGTTTTCTTCATTTATAAAAATGTAAATGTAATAAAATATCGTTGTGACAGTGACAGTGACAGTCTGCAGTTAGCAGTTATATCAGAAATAGGTATAGCTTCTGGCCATCTTGTATAACTACCAAGCCTAACTTTCCTATCATTTTTTTAATTTTATTCAAAAACTACACTCAGCTTGCGAAAAAATTTGTAAATACCTAAAAAGTTTTTGACTCTTTTGTGTCTTCTTCTTCCATCCAACACCACAAACTAGAACTTAAGCAACTTCCTACTACAAACTGCAAACTTAAGATAATTTCTATTTTTCTTCAAGGATATAATAAAACATATTGCAAAAATACAAATGGTCCATTAGGACACTTTGATCTTCCAAGTAATAGATTCATAGATATACAGTAGATCCTCTTCCACAGTCAAATGGATATCCTTATTGTCTTACATGTGTATCAAAACATTGCTTTCTTTATGTTTTAACCATCCCGAATTGATACCGTTTTCCATTATTTTTTAAATTTATTCAAAAGCGGTACAGTCTACGCAAAATTCATAAGAAGCAAAAAATCTTACACTTGAATTTCTCCCAAAAAATCAAATACGTTTTAAATAACATTTTTAAATACCTAAAAAGTTTTTGACTGTTTTATGCCTTCTTCTTCCATCCATCACTATTTACAAAAGTCGAGAATTTGCCAAATTTTTACGAATTGAACATCCAATATTCAAATGCTCGTATAAAAAATTTCATTAAAAAATGTTTACTGCTTTGACTGCAATAAAAAAATTTCTATTTTAAAAATTGTGCATTTTTGGATATACAGGGTGTCCCATTTGACGTTGGACTCTATGGGTATCTTTGTTATTATTGGAAATAGAAAGTCGGTTAAATAGACAAAGTAGTGCATTTTTGTATCTCCAATAATAATTCGTTGACAAAACAGTTGAATTTGGCATCGTTTGGACGCCACCTTGAAAAAAACAAAAAGTGGCATTTTCAAAATATAACTGTAACTTCTTTATTGTAGGCCATACCAAAAAACTTTATTAAGAATATTGAGGCAGGTTTTTATCTAAAATTCAATAAGCTAATCAGACTTTTTCTTAAGTCACTGGATTGCCAGGAAATAATCCAAACTTTACAAACAAAGTTGCAATCGATAATGGGATCCAGGGTCTAGCAAGCAGCAATGCAGTCCTCTTCATTGCACCTTACGAAGGGGACTCAAATGAGCAGTATGTGATGCTGATGAGTGCTAATAAGCATGAAACGCAGCGCCCATCGCTCTGCAAACTTGTGTAATTGCTGCTTGCTACACCTGGCCACTAAACAGGTAGATCTAAAAGGAATTATCCTTCTGTGAGCATCCTTAGATTTGCGACTTGTAATTATTTGGGGTTTTTCAAAATTTAATCAAAGTTTATTTAGTAAATCAATTTCGTTAAAGATTGTAAGTTAGTAGAAAGGTTCTCGAAAGTTCTTAATATTAAATCTGACCGGGAGATATTTATTTTCAGTAATTCAATATTTTTAGAAATTTGGAAGTAAAAAAGAACTCAAATACACTTAATTCTAAAGTGGTGCTGTTTAAAGAATAGTAATAAATTCCCAATGGGGAACAAATATTTTTGGAACATGTGGAAAACATTATGAGTGCATTAAAACATCCATAGTAAAACTAATAAATTTTAAACCTTGCAAGGGTCGTTCTAATTCAGTTAGAAAAGGGAGTTTCTAATATTCTTAAGTTTTGTTGTCATTGGTTGTCAAAAATGCTTAAGTAAAACTCCTAGGGGTATGACGCGTTTTTGGGTTGGGCTTAAGTAATAAAAGGTCTGAATTTTAAGTCAATCAGAAGAATCAGATATAATTGAAGAGTCAGAGCAATTAGTTCGATTTCTACAGTGTTTGTTAATGTTAGTGGTGTTTGTGATCATTTTGGGTAAGTCCAAACTGTTTTTATTTCTTGTATGTTTAATTTTGTAAATAAATAGTTTTAAGTGTTATGTTAAAATGAAGTCTTTGAATTTGTATCAATAACCGTAATCCCAACGAACCCACTCAATTTAAATATGTCGTATTATCCTCGGTTGGTTTCTGAATTTATCAATTCAGAAATTATTAAAGTCTCCCTTTCAAACTAACATCTTACTTTTACAATCGGGGGTAGTTCACACTTCATTTGATTTTTATTTTTAATCCAAACTTTGTTTTTTCTTATGGCGGCCATATTTGGATCAGCTGCTGGTCTGGATGGTTTAAGACCACAATATTTGAAAGATTTAAGTTTAAAGGCAATTGGTTACATTTCAATTAAAGTATAAACTCGTTCGGCTATTATATGGTACTAGTTTGACAGCTTTAAACAAAAAGCATAGAGGAATACGTCCCATTGCCCATTGCAGTTGGAATACGATTCGCAGATTAGCCTGCAAGATAGTTAGTAGAAGAGTATCGAATTCTATGGGTCAAATTGTAAGACTAAATCAAATCGGATATGCTTCAAAAGGTGGAATGGAGATGCAATTCATGTTATGAGGTTGAGGTCAAAAACAAATTATAAAATGGAGGGCAAACATTAACAACTTGAAGAGTCGAGTAGTGTGATTAATTTTGTAATTTGCAAGAATTTCACACCTTCTGTAATAATTTGGTTTTTTAAATTTTCCACTTTTTTTGAGTTGTATTTTCATCTCCAGTAATTGCCCATGATTTTTTTCAGACTTTACTTATTTTTTTTCTGGTTTATTTTCTATTTTTTTCAAGATCTTTAATTTCTTCAATTGAAGCAACTAAATTTGCATTAGATTTTTTTAATTTCTTTTACCTCTTTGACCTAATCTTTGAATATGTTTAAAAAATAAAAGATTTCATCTAATCCCCCAGAAATAGGAATAGTATTTCACAGAAGAAGCTTTTCCTCTTTGAATTTCGATTCCTTTGGCGAAAGATTCAGTAGCACGTTCTTCACCAGTCCTCTTTGAAATTAATAATCCAATTTTAGATATTAATGATTATGAAGAAGACCAAAAGCTTCAAAACCTAGAGGATAAAATATGTATAAATTTGCCATCCAAATCTTTATATTTTGAAGTTTTTCGTTTATCTGCTTTTTTTGCAGCAGAACCAATAGAGGTAATTGATGACGGTATACAGGTTGTTCCGAAATTAAACGGCCAACTTTTAGGAGGTGATTTTAAAACTAATTTTAAGAAAAAAACTTTATAAAAAGCTATATCCGATTTCGCCTCCTAAGGGAGCTACATGCTGCATCAAAAATTGGTTTTTTACTCGATTACTCGAAAACGAATTACTGTACAGATTTAAAATTTGGTGTGAGTGAAGTATACACTTAGATACGTTTTCCTGATTTTTTTCAATTTTTTTACAAGCTTCTAAAGGATAGATTTTGGGAGGGTAGTCATAATAAAACTCGTAACTTTTTTATGGGTAATAAAAAATAAAAATAAAGTTTATAATAATGTTCCCGAATTAATTTTGGGTAAAAAAAGGTACTCTCATACGAAGGCGGTGGAACGCAGTGTTTTCGAGTAAAATGCACTGAACTCAATCGATTGCAGTTTTACAATACTCGCCATGTTCGGAGTATTTAAAGATTTAAAGACATAAGTGTAAGAATTTTTAATAATTGGCACGTTAAATTAATTGAATTGAATTTATTTAAAATCAAAAATATCATTGCAAAAGTTGTTCAAAATGTCATCCTCTTCGCAAAATTTCTGGTGAAGGAAGTGCTTATTTCATCGAACAGTTGTTGTATTCTTACAATGAGAGTATTGTGATTTTGTACGCGATGTCTGTATACTCTGTCATTGACATTTGACATATCCCCATAAAAAAAGTTGAGCGGAGTTAAGTCTGGTGATCTGGGTGGTAAACTAATGGGTCCTCCACGCCCTATCCATCTACTTGGAAAATTGGTATTCAACCATTGTCTGACATCTCGGAGCGGGAGCACCATCCTGTTGGAAACTCATATCCTGCCTTACGTTTTCTTGTAGAAATCGAAAGTAGATACGCATTGCTGCATTTATATGTCCCTCAATGATAAAAGATCCAATTAGTTCGGTTCCAATGATGCCTACCCAAACATTTACATGGAAACGGTGTTGGAAATTTATTCTTTCGGCTTAATTTAGGAAGTCCCTGTATAAGAATTAGCAAAATAATTAACCCAAGTAACATCCCAAACAAGTGCCTTTCCATTCTTCCATGGCATTAAAGTCATACTATCTGGTCTTTTTCCATCATAATCCTGGTGGTTTTAATATTTCAGGTATTTTGCTCTTTCATAATAAAAGCACATTTTAATATATCATTTAATGCAGAGTGTCTACTATATCTTCCATCTTCCACAAGTTTTATTTCAACTAAGACCATGAAGTCTAAGATTATCAACTATAACGCCACATTTACATTTATATTGACAACATAAGTTAGTAGTTAGTACCAAGGCGTAAACCAATAGCAATTCCTGAGTAACATGTTGTGTTTTTTTCTTCTTATTGGGAATAAAATTTGCGGGTTCTGCACATTTTATTCCCTTTCTCATTTACAATTTCCCGCAAAACACACTCTTTATAAAAAAATATTAATTTTTAGCAAATAAATGCATTCTTATCTTTTATTTTAAAATCCTAAAGTTACTCACACTTTGTTAGAAACACCCTATATATTTCGAATTAGAATTATAGCAGATAAATTTAAAATAACATATAAGAATACATTTATTTGCTTAAAAGCTCCATTTTAGAAATATAGGATGTTGAAGTTTCCTGTTTTGTTTGAATTTTATTTGGAATAATGGCACGGACCAAAAAAATGGGTGGGTAAATGTTGCCCCTGAAAAAAACTTCATCTTAAAATTTGTTTTTAATATTCATAATTTTATTTAAAAATTAAAACTTACTGCAAGAGTAAGGTTTTATCAAAATTTGAGCAAACTATCAATAAAATGTAGATATTATGTTAAAAAATTGAAAAAATGAGTAAATTTTAACATCCTGCATTTCAAGAATGGAATATTTTTAGCAAATAAATGTATTCCTATTTTGTATTTTGAAATTGGTCAATTTCTAAAGTTACCGACACTTAGTTAGTAACAGTAAACAGTAATTTCGAATTAAAATAATAGTCGGTAAATACGACTTTAATACATTTACAGATATAAACCTGTATTCAGCGACCGTGATGAAAAATTTAGAGACGTCGTTAACGATAAACACGTGATTAAATAATATGTCGTTATAAAAATATTTTGGAAAGACGTGATTAAAGTTAACGACGAACGACGTGTCTAAAATTTTCATCACGGGCGCTAAATAAAGGCTATAGTGTTTTAACTTAGGACGGGAGAATAGTCCGAGAGAGAGCTTATGTTTCTGACTCAGTAAATGAATCGAAACGCACATTTACGTTGCACTCCTTATAATCTTTTGCCAAAACCCGTTTTTTTCGTTGAAAATAAGCATTTGCAGATAAGTGCGCCACCTAGTAAGCGGTAGAAGTCGACAAAACAGTTTGAGGCCAAACGGAGAGATAAAGTTCATTCGAAGGGAACCTTAAACTTTCATCATCTAAAAACTTACCCACACTAGCAACAGGAAAGCCATGTAACCAGGATCCAGCTTCTCTAACACTTAAAGCTTGTAGACTGGATTTATCTCTTAAATTTGCCAATTAAATTAGTTGTTTATATGTATTTCTTATCAATTAAATGAGTATCCCGTTGTATCTGTGTAATTTTATTTTTTAGAGTAACTAAATCAGTTTTAAAACACCATTCATTTATTGCTTCTGATGTTAAATCATCCAAATCCTATTTACGAACAATAGTTGAAACTAGATTATATACAGAGTGAACTGAAGTTAAGAAAGCTCAACTCCATTGAGACTCGTTCAAATTACAATTTGTAATTCGTACAAAACTTGAACGTATCATGCTATCAAATTTAAATAATGAAGTAGTTACTAAATAGTTTTAGTGGTGGTGGTAAGATTTTTTAAATTTAAAATTTATTTGATATTTAAATTGTGTTGTATTAAGTAGGATTGAATGTTTCTATTATCACTCTATAATTTATAAAGGTAAAAAACGTTTTTAAAAAGCAACTGGTTGATGATGGTAGTTTTGTCTAGCACTTATGTGTGTTTCTAATAAATGAATAGAAAACAATTTAATTATAAACCTGCACCTTTGATTCAATGGTGCATTAAGAGCAGCTTAAATTACAAGCCCCTTATTAAGTTGGCTTTTTTTTCAAATTTAAGCTTTGTTTTATCTCATTTCCAAACATGAAAGCTGAATAAATGTCATAAGCGAGCACTTGATTCAATAGATCGTCAAGGGTAATTTTAATTGAGGCCTCTAGTTTGGTTTTTTGTTTAACAGTGTTTTAAAAAAGTACATATACATAAGAAAGTATTCAATAATAAAATTTTTCTACAAATACTGCCATTTTATGTTAATATTGTTTTAAGAGTCATTGCATACTCCGCGCACTGATTTTAACATTATTAAATTTAAATAAAATGGCAATGATCGTAAATTTTTGCATACCAATTGTAAACTATTGCACAAATTATTCATATTTTTGTGTTTTGCTTGCTTGCTTGTTTTTTAGATTTGATTCAATTTTATTGTATTTAAGAAATATTAAAAAATAAAGAAGATATCTTGGCTGTTCGGTTTAAAAAATGTACTCCTAAAATAGCGCCAATTTAAAAACGATGACCAAGTAAAACCGAAAACCAAAAATAATATGCGCAATAGTTTTCAATGAATGGGTAAAAATTTTCCAAACGGTGCTATTTTTTATTTAAATGAAGTAGTTAAAATTGCTTACATCGGCGTAGGAATGACTGTTAACGTCTAATTTTTATCAGAAATTTTATGGCAGGAGTAAGCTTAAATTTATGTTATGATGTGTTTTATGTGTTTTTCTAAAATATATCCAGGTAAAGCAAGGCAAGTTTAAAGTGAACATTTTAATAAACTTGGCGATTTATGTAAAACATTTTTCATGCAAGTTATTTTCATTCGTTCATGCTGAGTAGGGAAATCGAATTTCGAAGAATAATTATTACTTTACAAATTAAAATAAGTTGAAACGCTATTTAAGAATAATTTAACAAGATTAATTTTTCCATGTTCCTCCAAATTCTTTTAATTCACACTAATTAAAGAAATAAAGTTATAATTTGGGAAAAAAACATGATGTAAAACAGACGTAAACAAATCTATATTTTTTCTTTATAGTTTATTAACAGCCGGGGACGTAGAGATTGTTGAAAGAAAATTGTCTCATAATGAAACATACTTTTTATAAACTGTTCAAGGAAATTACCACAACACATTTTTAAATATTTTTTTCTGGTGAATACGACAGCCTGTCGCGACAGCAATATTTTTTACTAACAAACTTTAATCTGGATTCAAAAATTTTATGACAATATACATTATTCCAAAAGTATAAGATAAGTTTCCCAGATTAAAATAAAGCCCTAAAAATTATTGTTCTTAATACTAAAATTATATTACACGTTTGTGTTTAGTGTTTTGTATTATTTAAAATTATATATAAGCTCAAAGCAAACTATACTTCATATTTTTCAATTTTTTAATCTAAAATTTATTTTTAAGGACTCGCTCAAATTTTGAATGAAGCTTAAGCGCCCTACAGACGATACGGCAAACGTACACGAATGTTGGCGTTCGTCAACTTGTCCAAGTCTGGGCCAACATTCGTCCAGTTTGCCGAACGTAAAGCGGCCTCCAGACGATGCGTCGAATGTAGGCTGAATTTACGTTGGCCGCATTGTGTGCAGGCACGACGCATCGCGAATCCACGAATGTTTGTGGAGGTTCGCCTCGGTGGCGGTAAATCCACATATCAAAGGACTAGACACTAGACGAATGTTGGCCCGAATGCACGAATGTATTCGTAATTCCCTCTAGACGATGCGCCTAGATGATTTGTACAAAATTTAGTATTGGTTTAAGCATTATTTAGTTGAGTTTTCAACTAAAAAATACGTCATTTATCTAATTTTGATCTGATATGGAAAAATACCATTTTTGAATGGAAAGTTCGCTAAAACTTTCAACACCAACGTTGGACGCATCGTGTGAGGGACAAACGTTACGTTCGGCAAACTAGACGAATGTTGGCCCAGACTTGTACAAGTTGACGAACACGAATTCCATTTTACAAACTCACGATAAATTAGCAAAATTTGAAGCTAGGGAAATGGGAAATTCCACCTTGTTGGGGGACCGTGCTTATGGTGTGTCACCAATTACCTAATTTCACCAATTCTTGAACCATACAACCAAGCTAGGTATATTACGCAAACTACTTTATTTACAAATACGTTGGTATATGCTACTCCAAGCAACGTATAACTTATCTAAGGTTTATTCCTATCTTTTTTCATGGCCGCACTTTAACTAGAGATTGTAAAAGCGTGCCGAGATGTCTCGGTGCCGAGATATCCCGCTGCCGAGCCGTTCCGGTGCCGAGATGTCCAGTGCCGACTTATACGGTGCCGAGATATCTGGTGCCGACTTATCCAGTGCCGAGTTATCCGGTGCCGAGTTTTCCAGTGACGACTTGGAGTTAGCGAGTCGTCCGGTGCCGAGTTGTTATGTACCCGTAATGACATCATAATGTCATTGTAAACAATACAAAAGTATATTGAGTTTAAATACTGCTGCCCTTAAAAATTTATTTTGAATTTTGTCGATTGTGTTAACCCAAACGGCCCTCTAAGAAACCGTGCTAGTTAATGTCAATGATTCGATGGCTTAACCAGGAAAGTTGCACTGCTACAATTTTATAAAAAAATTTGGGCAATGTAGATTGTATACAAACTCCCCTATAACACCGGACGTCATTGCGATTACCGGATTTGAAAATGGGACAAGTGAAACATCGTTTCCACTATAATGGAAAACTTTCTTCAAGCAAGGATTTGCTGTAAAGCAAATATACAGGCATGGAAATAGAGAAGATGCAACGCTTAATAAAATGGTTACACAAACCATCTGGGCCACAAGTCATAGCCTTGTTTATATATACTTAACTTAAGTATTCAACAAGGGTCATAGTATCTTTAAGAGAATTAATTTCATCAAATACTTGTTTAATACTGACATTAAAGAATGAATTGTGGTCGACCTGTAATAAGTAATAGAAAGTACGAGCATTACAACGATTATTAATATAAACAGTTTGAAAAAAAAACAGCAAATAAATTAGCAGATTCTGCAATATTATAACTTGATGTTTCTTTAAAACATACATTGCTTGGTTGATTTTTATCCGCTTTAAGGCTATTAGCATGTATTCAGCGACCGTGATGAGAATTTTAGAGACGTCGTTAAAGTTAATCACGTCTTTAAGGAAATATTTCTTATGAGGAAATATTTTTTAATCACGTGATTAACGATAACGATAAATTTTTCATCACGGTCGCTAAATACACGCTATTAACGTTTTTCCAAAAGTTAGCATGGTTTGTTCAACATTGGTAATATAGGATCTATGTAATTCATCATTAAGTTTTTTACATTTAGATCTTAACGCTTTAAAATTCATCAAATCTTGTAGTTCTCCCGTAAATTTAAATGTTGCGTGTGCAGTCTTTTTCTGTTGGATTAATCTAATATTTATTTGTGACCACCTTTTTCAAGAGGACATGCATGTTGGTAATTGTATTTAAAATATGATAAAACTCACAGACAGAGTCTTCTATGTTTTTAAATGAAAACAGAAGATCCCAATTAACTAGGGATAAACATTCATTGATCGCAATAAAATTAGCATTTTTTAAATCCAAAAAATATTCTACATAATTAAGGTTATCAATATTATCATTACAAAAGTAGGTAACTCATAAGCAGAATGGTGTTAAGTAGTGTTATAAATTAAGTCTTCGGCCAAGGATGTATAAATATTGTCTAAATTATAAAACAGATGTTCCAGAAATACATTCCTAGAGTTGGGTGCATGAATGTGTTGATATAAATTCCAAAATCCATATGATTCAATCAGTAACGCAATTACTGATTGATATCACCATGTGCTATTACACCAAATTCTTCATTTTCCCATGATACATTTGGTAGATTGTATAATAATAAATTGGAATCCGGGTGTTTCCAATAAGTTATCAATTGATATATAATGATTTTCATACTTGGACAAGGGTGAGGCTGGAGGAAAATAGATACCATCAATGATTATAGAACTTACTGAAGATCCAGAAGGATGAATAGTTGTTCTACGTCATTGCTAGTAACATTAATTTTCTTAGCGTTCAGACTTGTCTTAATGGCAATCATTATACCACCTCCAAGGGATTTCACACTATTTTTAACCGATCTATCACACCGAAAAATATAATATCCCACTAACCTAAATTCACTATTACTAATATCTGGACTTAACCAACTTTCTACCAAAACTAAAATGTTATAATTGGAAAACAAAAATTTTTTGGAGAGGTTTCGTTTTCGTTTTCATATCCCCGACATTCTGAAAATATATATTTAGGTTATTGAAGGATTTCCTGCTCCGTTTTCGGACTACCTATGTTGTTTACCATAGTGGCATACCATTGGTATATTTTAGAAATAAATCTCCTTCTCAGTTTACTTTTCTTGTTTGCAATTTCATTTTGATTTTTTTTATATATCTCTTTAATTCACAGTGTAATCAGATTTAAAAATTAAAGTATTCTCAGGAAGATCTTTCAGATTTCTAAATATTTCCATCGGCTTGCGTTTATTGGTCGGGGCTTAGAGCTGCGTTTGAATGAACTTTAGTAGGATTAAAATTAACCTCCGAAAATTCAAAGAGTTTTTTAATAGTTCCAAGATCATCAACAATTTTACCTGCTATAGTTGACGAGTTGGATTCAGCAAAATTATATATCATTACATTTTTACTTCTCAATTGACGATCTTCTATTTCGATTATAATGTCATTTTCTACGAAGCTATTAGGTTTTTTGGTATTATATTCAACAATTTCCTTTCTTAAGGACATAATCTGATCCTTTAAAGACCCATTTTCTATGTCAACGGTTTTAACTCTATCGTGTAAACCGTTTGATAGTAATTTAAACTGTTTTTCAATAATTTTAACCAGCATTGTTTTAGATCAGATGTGTTAGTTTCATAACAGGTCTGGGATAATGTTGGATTGGCGATTCAAATTAATATTTCCCGCGCAAATGTATGTTTGGTTACATATTCTAGCGACGTCACGTCAGTGACAAAATAAATAGAAATTTAAACTTGCAATGAAATAATCAAACGCATTTAATAATACAAAGTAAATTAGGTAAGTTGACGTTATTTACTTAACTATAATAGACATTAACAAACGTTAAACGCTAAATTCGTCTGCACAACTATCACGGACGTGACGTCATTTCATAGTTCCGCGCTATGCCGCAAGAGGGAGATCGCTTAGCTAGAATCGCCAATTGCTGATTTCTTATTCTTTTCTTTTAAAAGGATCTTAAATCCAATTCTGACAATTGCAAAACAGTAAACATCAAAAACAAGAAAACAACAAATTGTATCACAATAATGACCAAGCGAAATGAAATTTCACATATACATTTGGAACACCATACACCATATTCTACAAACGACTTGATAAAGCTTTATTTTTTAAAAATTTTACATGGTTTTTATATGGTTTTTACGACAGTCGATATCTTGTTCAAAGTAATCCGGTCCGCTGGTAGTTTATTACCTAAACTGATAATTTTACAGGAAACATAAATTAGACCGGTAATCGGACATATATTTTATTGCAAACGACTTACACCATTTACCTAACGTTTCGCCCTACAACGTGGGCTTCATCAGAGCTAAAACATATTTTCTAAAATTACACATAAGTTACAAAATTAAATTACTCATAAATACCTCTGGTGCGAAAATGTAATGCAACAAGTCAAATTATAATTATAAGAAATTCTCAACATGAGTACAATCATGTAACCTATCCAAGTAGTAAAGATGGCAAATACTTGGTTTTTACAAATTTCTATTTTATTCAAAAAGTAGTTAAACGAAAGTAACATAGGAACACGAGACCCAGTTAGGTTATAACCTATCATAGACGTAACGATGAGTAACGCTCAAACCACAGAACGTCATAAAAATAACAAATACAGCGTAAATATATATACAAGGCGACAACAAAAGTATATTACAGACATGATTCAAGGAATTATTACAATTCACACCAGAGGATAAGTATACAATTCAAATTACATGACATTAATATTAAAACAAATTACAATAAATCGTACTTAATTTATCTACATCACATCTAAAATTGACACAATCATTAGACTTAATATTAACCATTTCACTCACTAAACGCCTTTGATAATCATATTCTCTATCAAGAATTTTTACTTTCGAAAAATTAAACCTGTGCTATCTACATGGGCAGCCAAAGCAGTATTATTTTCTGAATTAACCCTATTAGGTTGGCAACTCAGTTTATGTTGATTAAGCCTATTCTTTAAATATTGCTTTGTCTGCCCAATATACGATTTCTTACAATTCAAACATGGAATACAATAAATCACATGAGACTTCATCAGCAGGTCAGTTTTATCTTTTAGAGGCGTAAATAATTTCCCCACAGTTAGATGGTTATACGGGGCAAGCTGGATATTATAATCGCTAAACACCTTTTTTAATTTGGTCGTAATATTCGGGATATTGATGAATCTACTGTAAGTTTTGACCTGTTCAATCATATCAGGCGGTTTGACATTAACAACTGGAGTGCTAAAGAACACCTTATTAATAATGTTATTAGGATAACCATTATCATTAAGGATCACCCTAGCAATTTCATAGTTGTCGTTGTGATGATGTGTATCACTAAGAGTAGTGATTTTATGCTTAAATTGCTTTATAATACCCATCTTTTGAGTGAGCGAGTGAAAAGATTTAAAATTTAGGCATCTATTCGCGTTAATAGACTTTCGATACCAATCAATATCTATGTTATTTGAATCAGTTCTTGTCAAGAGAAGGTCTAAGAACGGTAAGGATTTATCATTTTCTTTTTCCACTGTAAATTGAATCATCTCATGGATGCTATTGAAGATATTTAGAGTGTTGTCTACCTCATACTGAGGGATCGCTAAGATAGTGTCATCTACATAGATTTTAAGTATCGGGATACTGAATGGTAGTAAATTGATGGCCTTCGTTAAAACCCGGTTCATAACCAACTCAGCTAATATGGGCGACGACGGATTACCCATGGCCGTACCATCTAACTGTTTGAAAAATTCTTTATTATAACTAAAGTAGCTTGTATCAAATATGAAATTAATAATTGATAAGAAATTGGTCTTGTTAATATTAGTATGTGTAGAAATAATATTCCAATCTTCATCTACAATATCAATAACCAACTGTTTTGGGATATTGGTGAATAATGATTTGACATCAAACGATGCCAAAACATAATCACTTGGTAACGTTACTTGTTTTAAGAATTCAACCAACTCAAAAGAGTTTTTAATTTTGAAAGCAAATGAACTAGAGTAAGTAGACAGAGACTGGTGAATTAATTTTGCCAAATTCACCGAAGGGGTATGTAAACATGCAACCACAGGCCTTAAAGGCATATTATCTTTATGGACTTTAGGAAGTCCATAAAGTTTTGGTGAATCAGAATTATGAGATGTTAGACTTTTCCCCTGAGTGGGGGTAATATCACCATCACTGACCAATTTCTTCACAATATTATTAGACAATTTTTGAAATTTTTGTGTTGGATCGGATTTTAATTTA